>LNAC01000265.1:48187-225290 GCA_002007465.1 Ailurus styani
TTTCCATATGTGATTNTACCTTTGTGTCTTTAGGATAAATACCCAGTAGTGCGATTGCTGGGTCGTAGGGTAGCTCCATTTCCAACTTTTTGAGGAATCTCCATACTGTTTTCCAGAGTGGCTGCACCAGCTTGCATGTCATGGCTTTTCTGAAGTATTCTTCTAACTCAAGCAGCTAAACTGCTTGAAACCCTAGCAAAATTTAAACTCTAGCAAAAAATAAACCCTGGTAAAATTTTGGAGTGCTTTATTAATAGAAGTTTTGCTACCACTTAGAAAGGTACGTGGTGATCACCGAGGCTCAGTATGAACTCACTAAGGACAGATTATGCCAAAATATCCCCGTGTGTGCTGTTCATAGCACTTTTTTGTTTTGTTTTGTTGGATTACCGTTTTATTGAAAGGCCATGGTGATAGTATTCCTTCACAACAGTGAAGTTGTGAGCTGGCTTTATCATGATTTCCTTTTTCTGAGAAGTCAGAGTATGTTGTCAGGATCTTGTGATCAGTCTGTCACTTAAGAATTTAAGTCAAGGGTGCCTGGGTGGCTCAGTGGGTTAAAGCCTCTGCTTTAGGCTCAGGTCATGATCTCAGCGTCCTGGGATGGAGGACTGCATCAGGCTCCCTGCTCAGCGGGGAGCCTGCTTCCTCCTCTCTCTCTGCCTGCCTCTCTGCCTACATGTAATCTCTCTCTCGCTCTGTGTCAAATAAATAAATAAAATCTTAAAAAAAAAAAAAGAATTTAAGTCAAGATATCAGGCAGGGTTGAGGTCTATGCCCTTAGGGAGAATCACCTATATAGTGAGCTGTTTGTTGTCATCAGTGTCACAGTAAATCTCAAGTGGTTAACCAGTGATCAGGAATGACATTTCCAGGGCTGGGTGATAACAGAGCTTATTGAGATAGTCCTGAACACTAAACCCAGGCAGGCAAGGAAAAGAAAAGGAGGCATGGGATGGGCCTGGACCCTGGAGGTTCCCCTAATATAATATTAAGTTCATAGCCAGCCCTATTTCATTAGTGCCCACCAACAAGCACATCCTTAAGGATAAGGCACAGAGGATAACCAGGGTGCAGGAAGCCAGTGAGTACTTAGTAATAGTAAGTCTTCCATAACCCAACAGGGCAGACAAAACCTTGGTGCCTGTGGTCACTTTGGGCAGGAAAGAGGTCAGGAACCAGATGGATAGTCTAAACCAATGATGTTGGCACCACCTGGGAGTTTGCTTGAATTGCACATTTTGTGGGCCTGGGGGTCTGCGTCCCACCAAGCCATATGCATGCTCAACTTTGAGAACTACCAGTCAACGCAAGAGAAACAAGCTAACTAGATAACACAGGCAAACTAGAAACTAGCAAACTAGAACCACACCCCGCTCCAGGAGCTTCTTAAAATCTCTTCCTTACTCGCATGGGATCCAGTCCCTGGAGGCGATCTCTACTTGGTCTGAAGGTTAAAAAAAAAAAAAAAAGATAATAAAAAAAATAAAACAAATAAGAGTAATAGTGCTGTACCTACATGTATTGAGTACTGATGATGTGCAAAGTGTCAGGCCGAGCACAGGCTTAGCATATTTGAATCCTCTTAATGACCATGTGGGGTAGAGACTGTTGCCATCCCTGCTGCAGCTGAGGATACAGAGATCCAGGCCCTTCTGAGGCAAGGGGCCATGCCCAAGAAGTGGTTGGCAGTAGGCAGTTAGACGGCGGAGCACTGGTATGGAATACCTGATTATTCCACCTACAAGGAAGATGGTGGGTGGGTGGATAGAGGAAAGGAAGAAAAGAAGGAAGCAGGGAAGGAAGGAAGGAAAAAAGGAAGAAAGGAAAGGGGAAAGAACGAGAGGAGGGAAGGAGAGCTGTTGGTGTGGGAAGCAAGGGTCAGGGGAAGCCTCCTTCCGAGGTGGGCTCTCTCCTCATACTGTGGCATTTTTCTGGTCTCACCTTGAAGTCAGCCAGCCTGTGTCTTCCAGCATATTCCAGCCTGAGCCCATCCTCCATTGCTTTCTCCTAAGCCTTTGTTCCATGGGCAGTTTGCAAATTTATGTTTCCTCCTTTATTTGTTCCCCTTATCTCCCTATGCTCACCCAGCCTTTGTAACTAAAGTATACGCCCCTCCCAGTTGCTGAGCACTCTGTGACTGCCTTCATCATCGACTAGAGAATATTCTGGCAAAAACGTGTCCTTCTTTGGGGACTGTGCACTCAGGGGCTGATGGGAAGCTCCTCTGCTTTCGTTCACCTTGGGCCGCCTTGTTCCCTACCTCTGCTTTAATAGCATATCATTTTTCCCTTTCTCGTGCAGCAAAGCCACAGGGATACTTAATCTCGCATTCTCCGGAGGCCCTTTGGAAGCTCAGAGCCCGATCTCCGTAATCAAGAAGGGGTGGGTGTGATCAGGGACTAAGTTTGATTCTTTGTCTGCCTCTACATTTAGGCTTTTCATTTTCACATTCCTCCCCACGGTTTGTAATAAACGCAGGAACATAGCTCAAGGGCAGGAATGAGGTTTAACTTGAGCTGAGGTACAATAGAGGCTATTTGGAAAGTAAAACTTTCAAATGGCAGTTTAGCCTTGAAGAATATATTGAATTAGATATGCGATGTGCCTTGATTTCACGATCTCTGCATAATAGCATTGCTCTATTACCTGGGTGCTTTCATAGACTGGAGGCACGGGCTGTTTAATAGCTCGAACTCACAGAAGGAGCATCGATGCTCATGAAGAGCGTGGGGGCAAGAGCCACAAGCCCTGGTTTTCCTCATAGACGCTGCACCTCCTGCGGGGCCTTGACCACTTCTGAGGGTAGATTTCCTCATCTGTAAAAGGGATCTCAGGGTAGAAGTTGCCTCATAGGATTATTCAGAGCAGTACATGAGATCAGTGCTAAGCATAGAGCTTGCTTATCACAGTAAGTAAATATTTAATAAAGGAGGACTATTTGTATTACTTTTAAATGATTTTTTATCATTTTTTATTTATCATGTATCATTTTTATCATTCATTTTAAAATGAGAAACCTGATTCTGTAACTTGGCCCACGCTCTTTGCTACCCTCACTTATTTGCTCTTACGCAGTTCTCTCTTGGCCAATTCTTCTTTCTTGTCACTTTCAGAGTCACTGTGGTCACCTTTTTAAACCATGCTGTCACTTCAAAGCACTGGCTAACTACAGCCAAGACTGACAGCTATGAATAATTCCACAGACCCCCTAAAACATTCTGGCATTTCACTCAAATTCTCATCCATGCCACCACGTTGTTCTCTCATGTTTTAGGCCTCTCTATTCTCCACGGATTTCAGATATAGTTACTGAAGGTGAACATCATCCTTCTCTAAAAAATAATCTAGCAGGAACCAATGTGGAGTAATTGGGCTTCATGGGAGCATCACTGTCAAGTCTAGAAATATATGGGGAGATAATCACATTTCACTTTTTTCTCTCTCGTTCATTTTCAGCATGTTCACGTCCACATTCTTCCGAGGAAGGCTGGAGACTTTCAAAGGAATGACAGCATCTATGATGAGGTGGGTCTGTTCTCTCTGATCTTATTGCACGATCACAGGGGCTGTCGGTATGATGAAATCAAGCTGACCAGTATGATGAAATCAAGCTGAACCAGGTATCACCCTGGATATATGGGCTTATGTGGGATTCCACCCAATATGACTTGGGAAGTGGCGGGAGAAGCCAAGGAGCCAAGAATGTCCATGACAGAAACCAAAACCAAATGAATTATAATAATTTTTTTTTCAAATGAAATATGGCAGAAACCAGGTGTCCTTGTGATTTCCACCCTGTCGTTTCCTAGGACACTAAATATGGTGTGGAGATACAGCCCAGAGTCTCCACAGGAGAAAATCTATAGTGCTGTTGACCAGTGGAAATCAAGCCGATTCTTATATTATTTTTCTAGTCAAATGCTCCATTTTAATTTTAACTCAGCTTGTCTCTCCGAATAGCATTTATTCAAAGTGAAATTTTGAATTATCAGCAGAACCTAGTTGGCTTGAATGGTAAGAGTGCCACCCATGTATCATAAACATTTGAGCAGTTAACTGATTTCTGGATATTTCCATTCAAAAATATAAATGTGAAACCACTTATAGAGATGAAGTAGCAAGGTGATCTGATCCTACAGTCTCTTCTACCTGGGAAACTTCAGGGGTCTGTGTGCACTATGTGGGGTAAATAGCCTATAATGGATATGTTGGTGTAAAATCCTAGACGATAATTTCAGTTTAACTGCTTATTCGAGCCAGGGAAGGGCACATATGTTCCCCAAATGATCAGATGGCTGTGGTGCCCTGACTGCTTGGTTGGAAAGGGTTTTGAGGCTATTTCTGGATGAAACAAAGACAAATGCTGTAATTGATTAGCGGTGTCTACCACAGGTGTCAGACAGGAAAGAGCTACTGGTCTTGCCATCTTTTTGACACTACTATTCTAACCACTGGAGAACAATGCTTAAAGTACTTTTTTTTTTTTTTAATTTTGGTTGTTCATCATGTGGTCCTACCCCTATGATTATCTCCACCTGTTTTATATTTGTAGGTTTGTTTGTTTGTTTTTGTGTCTCTTTTTTGTATTTGTGCTTCTTCGCAGTAATTGGACATTAAAATGGCTACCAAGATCCTAAAAATAAAGAATGAGAGGTCATCAGTTAATAATTGATGCTTACAGTTAATTTTTCTGGGACTCACTGGATCCTTGGAGATGACTGGTGATCATGCTTTTGGGACAGCCCTTACTGTATTGTGCCTCCTGTGAGCTGTAATAGGCCTGTGCTGAGCGGAAATGTTCTAGTTACTGGTTCCTAAGTACTGGGTTTTGAACCAATTGCTGCAGATCTCCATTCCTCGGGGGTCCCATCCCTAGAGATTCTGACCCAATGGATTGCAGGGGCACATTGGACTCAGCAATTACGGGAGCATAAAAAAGTGTCCAGAAGATTCTGATCATGACTAGATTTGGGAATAGTCTCTCTCTCAAATTCGTGCTTTCTGAAATTTCTATCCTATAACACTGTAATTTGAGCTCGTTTTCACTAGATGTGGAATGTGACTTGGAGTTCGTAAGGGCCTACTTCAAGTTGGAAGAACATCAGAATTATGGAGTAATTATAAAGAGATGCATTTCTTAAAAATATGAGTACTGATCTTATTAGCATAAACTAAGGTTAATAAAATGTTGCCAAGTACAGGCTATTTTAATGAATAAATTAGCACATGATTTATATACAAGTGAATACTGCTAAAGTGTTGTTAAAAGTGCTTGAAAACACTGTTTTCTTAGACTGAACTGTCACCTTGAAATCTTATTTGTATTCCAAGTGCGCTCATGACAGGAGCTGTGGGGCTACATTTCAGCCCAGTTTGAGGCATGATGTCCAATGCCGAGGTTGGCGCGTGGCCTTTCTCCCCTCCCTTACTCTTTTGCCCTTGTGTGCGCGCTCTCGCAGCATCTCTAGCCCCATAGGTAAGGCAACACGTGTTCCCCTATTTGGAGAAGCATCTCAGGAGATGGAATTACTGTAAGAGTTCTGTTTGGGTTTTGGTTTGTTTGTTTGTTTGTTTTTTTCCAATTAACTGCTAAGTCGTGCAGTATAGACAGTACCCACTAAGGGAGATTATGGTATAAAACTACGAAACTATGAAGGGATTGAACTTCAGAGACAGGCAGAATTAGGTTTAAATCCAAGTGCCACCTGCTAATTTTGTGACATGGGGCGAGGCACTGACGCTCTGTGTTTTATCTTTAAAAATGGAGATAATACCCTTCAAAAGCTCATTGTGCGAAACATATGATGTACTGTACCTAAAACTCATTGCAGGGATTGGTTTGTACTAGTGGTTCTATTCTTATTATGATCATTAATTTTGTTTTTAAAAGAACTAGCAGTTTGGTGGATAAAGAGAGAACTTAGATTCAAAGCCAGGTCATTGGATGCTTCCATTCAATGCTCTTTTCAGGGGTCAGATTTCCAATTTTCCCTCTGCCTTTCACTACTCATTCTCAGATTCATCTTCCTCTTTGTACAAAAATACACTTTTCCAGTTTCAACACATAAAAAGATAATGTCTAGACAGTGGCTCAAGAAGCATGAAGCATTGCATAGGCATTATTGGTACAAGACATAATGTACATTAGACTGAGTGATCTTAATCAGAAGTGGTAGAGTGATGAGGGACAGCATTCTTTATGCTGATGGGCACATTCATTCTAGATTATGTATCTGTCCATGAAATACAGCAAAGAGACTTGCCTCGGAGGGTGGGGAGTGGGAACAGGGATAGCAGGAGAAGGGGCTCCATAAAATGCAATTATGTTCCTACTACTGCATATAATAGAAAATGATGCCTAAGGAAGCTAGGAATGTGGCCTTCTCCCTGGGCCCTGTTTCAGGAGAGAGAGAGTGACAAACTGGAGAAGTTCACAGAAAGGTGATTGGGATGGCAGAGTCTGGACACAGTGATCTGGGGAGTAGAAGAAGGTGGAGATATTTTGTCTGAAGAAGGGTAGACTTGTAGACAGAAGGCAATGACAGAGTCACTGTTTCTAAATATTTACCAGTAGGTGGAAAAAGTATTAAATGATCTGTGTGTCTTTGGCAGGAAGGGCATGGAAATCTGGGACTTTGGGGCTAAAAGGAGCCAGGTATCAGCTCCATATAACAGTAGATCAAATTGATAGAACTTGCTGAACACTTACAGTGCCTTGTATGTGTGTGTGTGTGATTGGGGGTGTATGGGGGCTTCCTTTTCCCAGATCCATGCAGGCACAAAGTTGATGGCCATGATTCTTCAAGAGAACTTCTATGTCCAGTCCTTGGAGGGACCCCTTGGTTCTAAGATTCCACTCTTTACAAATCTGACCCATTGGATCATTACCTTTATTTTTCAGTTAGGCAAGTTCTGTAACAACTAGTGCGAGTTGTTGTTTTAGTTGTCATCAGAATAATAGCATTTGGGTTACTGCCTAATAAAACAAAAAAATTTTATGTAGCTCATAGAAATATAAGTGTAGCTCTCCTCTGAGTTATGGGTGACCATGCTCTATTGATTTTTCTCATTCTCAGCCTGCTTCCTACTTTTCCTCCAGTTCACTTTTGCATATTGATGGTCCACAGGCTCTGCTTTCCTTTTCATATGTATTTTATTTTGCCTGCAAAGTATTTTTTAATGAGTCTGAATGCTGTTGGGCATGTCACTCATTCTTTAGGTCACTACATCTCCCCCAGCTCCCTGTCTCTTACCAACACTTGCCTCACATGTTTAAGAGACCCATCTGGCCACTGAAGGCATGTGAGTTTGAGATTTCAGTCTATTTCATGGGCTGCCCCTCTTCCCTCTACCACTCAAATGTCACTATTCCACAGGATTGTTTTTCTCATCTGCAGTGTGTGTCACTTCCCTGTAACCTCTGTTTTACCTCCTTGGTTCCTCGTGTATAGTGCTATGGCGCTGGGTGCGTTCTTTAACTTCATCGTATCCTGGATACCTCTCCAGTCCCTGTTAGTTTCATTCTCCCTCACTGCTTGCTTTTGTCAAATACATTATTCTTTTTCCCACCTCAGGGCCTTGGCACTGTTTTCTTTGCCTGCAGCCTCAACTGACTTTGTGTCTTCACCCAAATCTCAGCTCAAATGTGAGATCCTTGAAGGGTTCTTTTCATGGATTCTCCCAACCCATCTAAGATAACTAATCTCTTATCTCCTCCACAATAATTCTGTCATATTATCATATTTATTTCCTTCTTAATATTTACCACACTTGAAATAATTTTTTAGTTTAGTGTTCAGTGCCTGTGTTCCCAACTACACTGTAGAGACTTGGGAACAGGGCCTAATCTGGCAGAGGAGGTCTCCAAGAAATACTTGTTGAATGAATGAGTACATGAGGGAATAAGGCATTGAACTAGAAGAACTTGACATTCCCTACTAGTCCTAACATAATTTAAAGTGAGAGAACATCTTGCTTTCCAGGGGGTCAATTTATTAACTTGTAGCTACATTGGGTGAGATTCTGACATGGTGATGTCAGCCATCTGAGGTTAATTTAATGGAGGATTTATGGAACAGAATCTACTGGTCAGAAATCAGTGTGCTCACAGTTCCAAATTGTTGCATGTCAGAAGGACGACAAAGTAATTATAAACCTTGTCTGATTGCTAAGGAAGTCTGATAGGCAACTGTCAACGTTGATAAGTCACTTGCCTCCCCCAAAACCTAGACTCGCGTGTCTGTAACAAATACAGATGTGGGATTTGCCGAAAGCAGGCTCAAGAGTTCTCTTCCTTTCATTTCGATCTACATTGTCATCTCTGAGATTATCTTTATCAGCTCTTCCTCCAGCTTTCTGTCCTGGATTTGTCTTTGTGCATTTTGATTGCTAATTTATCTTCCTCATTTCAGAGAACGAGTCTCCTTTCTCTCCCTCAAAACTGGGTTCACACTCCACCCTTTTCAAGGAAAAATCTCTTATAAAGCTCTTTTTGTGTTGTTTTCCATGCAGATCTTATTTTTCCATTGTTCCCCAACCCTTTCTATATCCATGTTCTTTAAACGTCCATGAATTATGTGAGGCCTTCTCTGAACTCAGTGGGCCCTCCATTATCTTGACAAGTTGATGAAGATTATGATAATGACATAAATGGGTCCTTGGTTAAAAGAGAACGTACAGCTAATGTGGGGGAGGGAAACACCCATTGCCTAATGCCATGGTACATCATCTCATTAACTCAGTAAGGCTTACCCTAGCTGTGTCCCAAATAAGCAACTCTCATAACTGTATTAGACAATTCATCAAATGTTTATGGGTGACATTGAATGGTTGTGATTGTGCACTGTATATAAAACCCATTACTGACGAAGGAAGTGACTATTATTAAAGCAAATGGGAATAGCAATCAGCAGTTGGACAATTCAACCATGAATTTCATAGACAGAGCAACTGTGGGTTCAAGCATGTCACGGGAAACAATTGCTTGGCTTAACACAATGCATGAACACAATCAGTTTGCTAAAATGCAGGTCATTTGGCCCTGAGGGCTGGAGAAAACTATTATATTGCTGATAATGTTTATTGTTGAACTTGGATCTCTTTCACACACCATTTGACAATGGGCTCAAAGTCCATGGGTCCCCAGTTGACTCCAAAAGGGAAGGAATGTTTCAATGAGACAGTTAATTAGCTTTTTCCTTTTTCCTCTGGGTTCAATGATGTCTTCATACTGAGTAATGCATTTTTCACTGAGAATTTTGGAATGAAAACTTGGTTACCTCTTGGTTTTTTTGTTTTGTTTTGTTTTGGTTTGGTTTTTTTTAAAGATTTTATTTATTTATTTGACAGAGAGAGATTACAAGTAGGCAGAGAGGCAGGCAGAGAGAGAGAGGAGGAAGCAGGCTCCCCGCTGAGCAGGGAGCCCGATGCGGGCCTCGATCCCAGGACCCTGAGATCATGACCTGAGCCGAAGGCAGAGGCTTTGACCCACTGAGCCACCCAGGCGCCCTGGTTACCTCTTGTTAGGAATAAAACAGAAACTCTGTGGGTTCTTCTAAATTCTTGAGAACATTCGGATTTTTCTTAAAAAATTTTAATTGAGGCATAGTTAACATATAATATTACATTAGTTTTAGGTGTACAACATAGCAATTTGAAAATCATATACATTTATGAAGTGGTTAGCATAGGAAGTGTAATTATCTGTCACCATACAGTTATTATAATGTTATGAGAACTTCTATCTCAAAGAATATGGATGCGATATAACCAACAATAAATACATAGTTAGTGGTGATTTAATCATCTTTGACATCAAATTCTCCCTGCGTGGATCTCTGAAAGCTCTTTGGCCATGTATCTTAATGTTAAGAGGATTGGGTAGACATCTGGTTTACCTTTTCCTACCTCAGATTATTACTCAGATATCTCTGTCCCTTGGAGAGAGGAACATAAGCTTAACAAAGAAGCATTTCATGGTTAAAAATTATTTCTGCCCACTTTTCCTAGTAGAGATAAGAATTCGGGGTTAGTTACTTTTGACTCTATGCATGTGAAATGTTGAGAAGCATGGAGGGTTATAATGGGCTGGGGACCTCCAGGGTCAGTCATGCACTCACTGGATACAAAAGGAGAAACACTGAAGGAAGGCAGAAGAGTGGCTGATGATGAGAAGGACAGATATCTATAGGATGTACCTGAAGGCAAAGGATGCCACCGCTATGGTTTTTCTTGGAGTTGGCTTTGAGAACTTCCACCCTAGGTCAGTCTTCTCAGAACTACTCTTCTCTCTCATTCGTATATGTTTAATTGCATATTAATGAACAGTAAGCAACAAAAAGTTAGCCACATGTCATTCTATCCGTCATACCAAAGTAAGACCACTCCATGTTTTCTGAATGAGGCTTTATTGTCCAGAGTCCTTTCTGCCTTCCCCAATGAATCCTGACTCCAAACAGACCTATCGCAGTAGAAATCAGTAAGATCATGCTAGATAAGATGCTCTAAGAAGTCTTTGTTGCTGAGATCTTTCTGTCACAGTTGTGTTTTTAGTCATACAGTGACTACTGCAATCAAACCTCAAGTAACATCAGTAAATAAAGATTGGACCATTTGTGTCCATTTGGACTATTGGACCATTTAAATTTTAAAATTAAGTTTATATTAGAGGATCTTGACAAAACTATAATAGTCACTTAATAAGAGTGTCCCAAAATGTTCAGTAACTTTGAAGCCTGTGACCCACTAAAGAAAACTATCAATATCTCACAGAAGAATTTTTTCTAAATCTATTTTACTTGAGAGTTTTGAGAGAATAGGGATGAGAAAGGTTATTGGAGGAATAAATTATGTGCAGAAGTGGATATAGCAAGAAGAAAAGAGAGATGAATTAAGCATTGACATTTTTCTTTCACTGTAAATTATAATGGCCTCAGGGCCCCTGGGTGGCTCAGTAAGGAGTCCAACTCTTGATCTCAGCTCAGGTCTTGATCTCACAGTCATGAGTTCAAGCCCAATGTTGGGCTCCACACTCAGCATGGAGCCTACTTAAAAAAAAAAATTATAATGGCCTCAAAGGAAAAAGTCCCTAAACATTTGACTAGATCTCTGTTTTAAAGATGAAAAGCAAAATAAGCAAGAATTAAGGGGGGAAGAAAGATAAATACAAATATAATTTTAAAGCCCCAAAGCACTTGATTTTTTTTTTTTTTTGCTTTTCACTTATCAACCATCATTTTTTTAGACAAAGGAATGATATACCCAATTAAAATAACCTTTATGAATAAGTCTTAGTACCTGTTAGCTTTGAGCAGGACCTATTCTTTGGATCTATCATGTGTCACATAACAGCAGAGAAGAGTAGGTCTCCAAGTTACCTGCTTCAGAAAAGGTACATAGGGCCTTAGAAACATAGCCTGGTCTTTGGAATCCCAGCCTGGATCCCCACAATATGGCTATACTGATGTCACCATCAGGTGATATCTATCACAGTGTTCCATTCTGTACCTCACATATTGTCTGTTAGAGCAGCATTGCCCAACAGAATATAATGTGAGTTACATATGAATTTAAAAATGTTTCAATAACGTGTTAGAACAAGTGAAAAGAAATAGGTGAAAATAATTTAATGATATATTTTTTAACCCCGTATAACCAAAAGATTATCATCTAATCATGTAACTGATAAAAAATATTTTTTTTAAGAGAGAGAGAGAGTAGGAGAGAGGAAGAATCTTAAGCATGCTGAGCATGGAGCCTGACTCAGGCCTTGATCTCACAGTCAAGATTGAGATCACAACTGAGATCATGATCTGAGGCAGAACCAAGAGTTGGATGCTTAACCAATTGAGCATCCCAGGTGCCCATAATACAAAGCATTATTAATGAGATATTTGCATCCTCTTTTTGTATAAGTCCTTGAAATCCAATATGTATTTTATATTTCAGGCACATCTCAATTTAGACTAGCTACATATGGCTAGTGGCTACCAAACTGGAAAGTACAATTTCAGACTTGATTAAATCCAAACAACTTCATTAATTTTCATAAAGTGTAATTTTAATGCAAAACCTCTTAATTTTTTCACCCTGCCTTCCATTTTCACCCTGCCATTTCCATATCCAGAGGGTAATTATTTTTCCTGGTCCTTAAAACCATAAGATAACACAAGAGATATGTCATCAAACAGTTGAGTTAGGGCCTATCACCCTTGATCAAATGCTTTGTGGAAGTTTGACAATGAAATGACCTCAAAGATGACCAGGTAGATTCCTCGACACAGAGCCTACTTTCATTTTTCTTCTAATTTATCTTTCTTCCACTAATTTCCAGGGATTGACAAAATAATCCATGAATTTTGGAAGACAGATGAGCCACTGTTTTGATCAATGTTTTGTTGGACCATTGCTCCTCTATGAGTGGCATAATCAACCATTATTCAGGTGGTCAAACTTTCTTCCAGTTTTGAAAATAAACCCATTAAATGTGTTTTTAAAAAAGTTTTATTTATTTAAGTAATCTCTACCCAAAGTGGGCCTTGAACTCATGAGCCCAAGATCAGGAGTCACATGCTCTACCAACAGAGCCAGCTGTCCCCCATTAAATGTACTTTAATAGCAATATCAGGACTTAAGGCTGGGCCTCCAGATCCAGATTGGTTGCTTCATGTCTCAATTTCCTCATCTGTAAAATGGAATTATGATAGGACTGCTGGAAGAATAAAATAAATTATTGGATAGAAAGCCCTTGAACAATGCCTGATGCAGTATTAATGCTTAATAAATGTTAGCTGTTATTTGTATAATTATTAACATTATTATTACTATCATACTATTATCAGAGAGTATTGTAAAGAGTTAGTGGGAGCAAGTGAGAAGTCGGAAGCTGAAGTAGGTGACTGTCCAGCAGACACCTTCTCTGGAGACCCATGAGGTTTTCCAAATCCAAGAGGGGCGATTGTACAGGTGCAGTGTCGTTAGCATTATCACGCCTGTCTTGGGCCAACAGCCTTCAGAGAAACAGCAGCTCAATAATTTGTGACCACATTAAACTTTTAAACCACCGCAAGTGTGCGGCCCACACTGTCTAGACCTGCAAACATTTACATTGACAGAATCTCTTCTGAAAAGAAGAAATTTTGATTTACAATTTTATTCCAAGACTTTCAGATTGCTTTACCTCATTGGCAAGCAGCTCTTTTAGAGATTGTTATGACCCCCCAGATTTAGAGGAGCCAAGCTGAGAGATGCCAGGTTTTCTTTCTAATCTAGAAAAATCTAGAAGAGGTTCCTATACCTACATAGGTACAAATTCTGTGCATTGGGTCAGTACAGCAGTTTATTACAACTTCTTCAATGTTGAACTTGCTATTTAAGTCTCAGTATCTTTTATGGTTCCAATATTTGAAATGAGGGGCAGGAGAGATTTGCTACTGGTAATAAATAATAGGTGAGTAGGAATAAATGGTTCTAGTTCTTAATTTTTTTCCCTAGGGAGAGGACTAATGAAAACTACTAATAGAGTAAAACTATTATCATCATTTACTAAGAGTCCACAATGAGCTGGACTCTGTGCTAGGTGCTATACATACATTTCTTGAATTTTCTTAAACCTTGTGAGGTCTATATCATTAATACCATTCAGTTGAAGCTAAACCTCCCAGCAAGTGTGTTTTTGTCTCAAGACATTATAACTAGTTCATGGCAAAGCTTGTTTATATCACAGTCCATTTGACTACAAAACCTTTGGTCTGAGGCAAATACTATCCTTCATTTTTATGGAAAACTCAAAGATAGTGAGAAGAGTGATTTCTCTAGATACTATGACCTCCAGTGGTAAATCTCAAACACTTTCAAGGTCTCTGTTTGGCCTTAGAGACATGCACTCACACACATATATCCCAGATTTCTAAGAAACCCATAGGTCCTAGACACACAACTGCTAATTAAGCACGTAAGACTTAGAGTGTAGGAAATTGGCATTTTCCAAAGTTAGACATTTTCCCTGCATTTCAAATATGACCCACTAGTCCCCAGCTAGATACTTTATTATAACTCCTTTTTATAGTTTTTCTTTAAACACAAGGAAGTCATCAACACACTCTAGCCAAGCTTCTACAATTCCCAAGGTCATCCTTTCTGAGCTGGTTTTGTGCACTGAACCTCTTAAATACTTTTGCATGCCTTATACTGTATTCATGTCATGATAACAAACTAAAATATTTAAAAGGAAATTGCTGCCTTTTTTTTCCTCAAAAAGAAACAGTCCTTGCTTACAACTCTCAATGGACCATAAATGTCTTCTAGGCCAGCTGTACCAGTACCTGTTGGAAATCTTTCTTATATTAACAGTAACTAAGGAACTTATAGAATATTCTCTTTTCCCTGAAATGAAACCTAGCTCCTGCACCTTCTTTTTCCTTTAAAAGAATTTTGGTTCTGTTTAGATAACTCTTCAGAGATTTTGAAAAGGAATGTGCACAGATGGGTCAAATCCATGTAGAAACCTTCAACTGGCTTCTCTAGTAATCTTGGCCACATTAGTTGATATGAAGATTGAGGCTGAATTTATTTTTATCTATCTGAAATAAGCATCCAAACTTGTTTTCTTAAGCCGTTTTCCATCTAAATGATGGGTCTACCATTTACCTTCCTCCCCTCGGGCACTGGTATAGCTTCTTTGTTCAGGTCTCATCTTGAAATCAAGAACATGAGGAGCTTGAGGGATGTTATTTATTAGTAATCTGGCATACAGCTGAATTCAACTTATTAAGAAAAAGTTAGGGACAGTATTCTCAAGTGGAGAGGGAAATTATGGTGTGGTTATGACTTCAGCATGCTGATGAGGTCATGCATCCAAAGAAGTACAGGGTGGGGGAGTGAGTACATTTACCTTCAAGAAGAGGAAAACTGAGGCACAGAGAAACTTAGTAACATTTTCAAGGTCACACACACACATGGAGGGTAAGAAACAGGCAGGGAGTCATACTGCTCAGTTCTCTTTCACTCCGTTGCCTCTGTGAACTCCCAGAAGTGTTTTAATCACCTTTGTCCTCTCTAACACTTCACACCCAATAAATCCTGCTATCTGATGGAGCAGGTTCTTGAAAAACGTTTGCTGAACTGAATCTGTTACTCCCCTGACCCTCTGAATTCAGAGACTAGTTCTCTCATTTCTCAGCTCTGTGGCTTTTCTTTATCAGCTGCAAATTCCTCCATTAGCTTTTTGGGTACTACCTTCCTTCCTGTCAAAATCTCCCCTCAGGAGGGAACCTGTACCTTAATTATAACAAGAGTAGTTCACATTGTTCACTTACAAGAGACGACAAAGTATTTTACAAACTAACAATGCCTGATGGGAAAAGAGCAGGATTTTAAAGCTGGAATGTCAGGCCTTAGTCTAGAAGAATGTGGGAAGTTGTTGGTAACTCCAGAATCAAATCACAAAGGCCAGCTCTGGACCTTGTACTCATTTCTGGAATCTACCTGTAATTAGTTTGAAAATTGGCTCCTGAGAGCCCCACCAGCACTCTCTAAGGTAAATCAATCCAAGATAGAATAATCCTCGTGCACCTTCATATTATGGAATTATGTCAATACCCTGCCAAGAAAATAATAGATATTTCTATCTTATTCCACTGTAGGCTCAAAAATGCTGTTATTTGTATCATAGTTTCCAAATTACCTCAGAGTGTGTGTCTATAAAACTTGTATAATTTATTTCATTTGAAAAATCCATACCTCGGAAATAATTTAAATGTCAAATAATAGAGGAATATATTTTAATGGTATGTATTCATGTATCTGGATGAGTGCTTTAAAATAATTTTGATGTAAAATATTGAGGTTATAATATTGAAAGAAAATAGTGGCATGTAAATCAAGAATAGAATGGAAACATACACTTCTGGTAATTAAAAGGTATTGTGTCTAGATAACAGAATCATAGGTCACTCCTCTTTCTTTCTTCATACCCTTTGGCATTTCCCAAAGTTTATATAATGAGTGTTCAAAATTCTGTAACTTAAAATATTAGGGGTAGTTTTTAAAAAAGCAGACTTTGTGTTCTTTTAGACTCGTTGACAAAGACCAACAGTTATGGGTGGTTGGCTGGTGAATGTAGTTAAAGAAAGAGACTTCAATTTTGGTGAATCCATCATGGGAGATGCTCATATGTGACTGATCACTTGAGCAGCAAAACCCAGAGTCTTTGTGAGCTCAGGTTTCTTCTCCATCCCCTACCATTTCTGAGGTTTGTGAGTGGTCCATATAGCTGTTATTAATTTCACAATTACCAACTTGACTATACAAGAATAAAATACACTTTAATCCCAAAGTTAGGTTTAATTTGTGGCCATGAGTGCAGACCACTTCATCAGCCCAGGGCCCGGTTTTGCTCAGCAAGTTCAGTGCCATCTCAGTGAGTTCAGACCTATAATTCAGCCCTATTCTGGTTTACAGCTTCTCAGTTCAGCATTCTGCTCTCTGGGACCATTGTGAGCCATACGTCATGGGGGGAGGGTGGGGGTTATGTACTCCTTGGCTGTTATTTCTTTGGCATCTGGTATCTAAGTAATTTGCCTTGCCTGGTCCTTGGCTGTATCCTCAGTCCATGCTGTTACCCATAAGTAGGGCAATCGTCCATTGAGGGTTGGTGATCCTGGTCTCCTCCCTAAGATGTTCATGGTCCTGACAAAGTCTCTGGACAAAGCACATGAAGAGCACTGACTCTGTGCCCTTTGCCAGCGTTTCAGCATTCTTCTCATGGACAAAGAAAAGTTCTTTTGTTCTTCCATGCTTTCCTGAGGACTGCAGCAGATTTGGGACTCATGTTGTCAATACAACACTTTATCATTCTCTTTGCAGAAAAATGTGCTACCAGAGTTGTTGATGGGAAAAGCAGGGTATGGGTACACTCTTCTCTTGGATTCCCAACCCAAAGGGGAGGTTTCCAGCAAGTCACTTGTGGAAAGCAGAATGGCTGCCTCCCAAGGGTGTCCACGGCTTAATCTCCGGAACCTGTAATCATGTTACGTGGCAAAGAATTAAGGTAGTAGATAGAATTAAAGAGGCTAAAAGCTGATTTTAAAAGAGGGAGATTATCCTCAATTATCCTGAGTCAACCCAATATAATCACAAGAGTCATTACATGTGGACAAGAGAGGCAGAAGAGTCAGTGTCAAAGTGATGCAGCATGTGAAAAACTCAGTTAGTCATCGCTGGCCTTAAAGGTGAAAGTGGGGCATGAGTCAAGGAATGCAGCCAGTATCTAGAAGCTGGAAAAGGCGAGAGAACAGATTTTCTTCTCCTTGGCCCCCAGAAAAGAATGCAGGCCTGCTGACCTCTTGATTTTAGCCCGTTGAGACCCATCTTTGACTTTTGACTTCCAGTGCTCTAAGATAATAAACCTGTGTTGTTTAAAGCCACTAAGTTTGTGGAAATTTGTTATAGTACAAATATCAAATTAATGTATCTTCGAACCTCAGGATTCAGCCTTGTGTGTGCTCTAGTGCGTGCTCATGAGCTTTCTCTCTCATTCTGTCTCTCTGTCTCTCACTTGCTTTCTCTCTCTTAGTTCTGTCCCTTCTCCAGGTCAAAAATCTTTTTATCAAGTCTGAGGATGGGCAGGTAGAGCTATGCAGCCTCCTCATCCCCCTGTGGATCATTTCTCTCTCACACTGGGCAGTGCCTTTTGCACTTAGAAGCCATGTTGGTGAGTGCAGGAGACTACTGCTAAGCAGTGGATATACTTCCAGTTAACCAGAAGAGAGGGTCGAGAGGGAAATGGCACACCAGTGATTACTTTGAAAGAGTAGCCTGCCTTATATGGATAAGAGATGAGCAACAGTAACCACACAGCAGAAACCACTAAGTACCATGGGGCAATAGACTCTGATGAAGGGTATTCCAGGTTCAGGGAGGTGACCACCTTCCTCCTCTCTGTAGAGGTTCGTGTCCTGGCTCTATTGCTAATGAGACCTTGGTCAATTCCCTGTGTCTGGGGCTCAGTTTCCCTTTCCTCAGACTGAGAGGCATTCATCTCATCTCCGTCACCTCTAAGCACTCTTTCAGCTCTGATACTTTGTGATTCTAGGACACTAACTAGTTCAAC
This sequence comes from Ailurus styani, assembly GCA_002007465.1. Classification (NCBI taxonomy): domain Eukaryota; kingdom Metazoa; phylum Chordata; class Mammalia; order Carnivora; family Ailuridae; genus Ailurus; species Ailurus styani. The sequence continues at coordinate 66,300 of LNAC01000265.1, forward strand.
TGAGAAAGAACCACTTACCCTGAGGCCTCCCTCCCTTTGATTTCTGCATGGAGGCCACATTAGCATAGCAGAAAGGATATTGACACTGCAGTTGACTTTTAAAATTCACTGAGAAGGGGAGATAAAATGGAAACACACCAGATGGAATGTGAGCTCCCTACTATTTCAAAACTTAGATATTTCCACTAAATGTTGGCACAAACTTAAAATTAATATCATGGTGAATGCTATTTACAGTCTTCAAAGGGACAACAGTAATCCCTTTAGAAAGGAAGACTTGGTAAGATTGATTCTATCACTTTAGGAATTTTATTTTGTGGAAATATTAAGGAAATAATTAGCTGGACATAAAAATAATATAGAGGGGAAGTCATGCAGACCACTGAGACACAGTAGGATAACACCACTGACAGACTGGGACCTCCAGGAACTGAGTCCTGAGAAGCACTGTGAATTTGACTCTTCATCTCTTAAAGATTCACTAAAGAAATTTTCACTGTCTTTAATTTTTAGGGATCTTTCATGCTGTGGTCCTTTTTTTTTTTTAATTATTATTATTTTTTATTATGTTAGTTACCATAGAGTATGTCATTAATTTTTGATGCAGTATTCCATGATTCATTGTTTATATATGACACCCAGTGCTCCATGCAATCCGTGCCCTCCTAATACCCATCACTGGGCTCACCCATCCCCCCACCCTCCTTCTCTCTGAAACCCTCAGTTTGTTTCTCAGACTCCACAGTCTTTCATGGTTCATGCTGTGGTTCTTGATGCATTTTGGGTTACAGACACTTTTGAGAGCCCTGCCAAAAACTGGAAACTCCCTAATTAGAAAAAATTTTAAATATTTACACAGATACTGTAAAAATTTGCATTTAATGTTACGATTTTTTTTTAAATCCTGGGTTAAGAATGCCCAACCTGAGGTAGAGAAGAATGTTCTCAACATCTAGGGAATTAGGAGCGCCTGGGTGACTCAGTCGGTTGAGTGTTCAGCTCTTGGTTTTGGCTCTGCTTATGATCTCAGGGTCATGGGATTGAGCCCTGCATCAGGCAGTGTGGAATCTGCTTAGGTTTCTATCTCCCCCTCTCCTCCCTCCTGCTTGCTCTCTTTCTCTCTCAAAAATAAATAAATCTTGGGGCACCTGGGTGGCTCAGTGGGTTAAGCCTCTGCCTTCAGCTCAGGTCATGATCTCAGGGTCCTGGGATCGAGGCCCGCATCGGGCTCTCGGCTCAGCAGGGAGCCTGCTTCCCCCTCTCTCTCTGCTTGTCTCTCTGCCTACTTGTGATCTCTCTCTCTCTGTCAAATAAATAAAATCTTAAAAAAATAATAAATAAATAAATAAATAAATCTTTTAAAAATCTAGGAAGTTAGTAAAACTGATTTCGTGCAAGAAGTTTTATACACACATATGCATGTATATACACACGTGTGTACATGGTCGCACATAATCAAGGATTTGTGTTCACATCCTTGAGGTTCACTGTGTCCACTCAAGACCCAGCTGCATCTATTTGAGAGCATTTGACTGTTGAGTTATTCCCTTATAGAGCAAATGTCAGAGTATGCAAGGAGGAGGAGAGGGTCTTTTAAAAAGGAAATATTCACTGGACCTAGGGGAGTGACCTTCATCGGGGAGTCCATAATTGAACACATCTGATGGTTTACTCTCTCAGCTTTCCTTTAATTAAAAGTCCAGTCCCAGAGTCAGAGAGTAGCTTCTAGAAAACAGGACATACAATTGAAGTGTTAAGTAGTCTTTAAATAAGTTGTAAAAATAGGAATTTTTTTGTCCTGTCAGTGGAGGAAGTTATATACTCAGTTTTTCTATTCTCTAATATGCTTTGCATGATTATTTTTTAAGTGCCACATGACTCAGACTGTGGCTCTATAATATCAAAAAGATAGTTTGAAATTCAAAATTTTTGAAGAATCATGGAGCCAGTTGATTCCAACGTAGTTTAAAAAGGTGATTTTTTTTAAAGAAAATCTGTTTACAGCTGCTCTCATTTTTTCATCTTCAGTTAACATTTTATATGCAGTGGCCTCATTCATCCTGCACACATCCGCAAAAGGCTTACTCCTTGGGAGACTCTAGGACAAGTTGATCCAGACATTTGAATTCAAGTGATGCATTGCTCAAACTTAATGCATCTGAAAAGAAAATGCATCCCCTTTTCCCATAAAATATCTCCCTCTTCTAGCCGTTCATACTGTTGACATCCCCATTCTAGATAATCCCAGCTAGAAAACCTGGTTCATTTCCAGCTCATTCTTGAAGTCCATCCCCTATATACTGTTGTTCATCATGTTCTATTAATTTTTCCTCCCAAACACCTCTTATAGTTATTCTTGGGTAGGCAGAATTCCTTGGATTCTTCTCTCCAGAAGTTTTCTGGGGTTTTCTCAGAGCTTTCAAATCATGTCTTCAGTGTACTTCTTTCTTGATTGTGGGTGAAATTAGAAGAAATCTCATAATTCTGCCAACTATTTTTTTTTTTGTAATCTTTTTCTGAAGGTTGGGGTAGAAGATTTTTTTTAAGATTTATTTATTTTAGAGAAAAAGAGAAAGAGCAAGTATGAGTGGGCGGGGCAGTGGGAGAGAATCTTAAGCAGACTCCACATTGAGCAGGGGGTTGACATAGGGCTTGATCTCATGACCCTGAGATCATGGCCCCTGAGCCGAAATCAAGAATCAGATGCTTAACTGACTGTGCCATACAGGTGCCCCAGGGTGGGAGATTTTAATGCAACCCCAAATCGTACCAAAATTATCTTCTGTTTCTTTGTCCCCCTCCCTCCTACTTTCCTTTTTCCTACCAGTTACTTTTTGAATCTAATGACTTGGGTTTGTACTTGATTCCCTATTTAGGGATTACTGTTAAATTTGTCCTGGATTTCACCATTATTTTGTGGCCATTATTATTAACTTTGTTAACTGTTAAGGAAGAAGATTATTCCTTCTGAATTCTGTCACCTTTACAATGATGGAGCAGCACTATTTGTATCATTTCTTTTCTGTCCTCATTCTTATCCTCTTTCTTCAAGCCCTCACGAGCTGGTACCTGTTGGACTTTATTCCAGCGTTTCCCATTTATTCCACATGAAGTGGCAGATTACTTTTCCCTAAATTCAAATCCTGGCTTTCCAGTGTTCAGACAAGTCCAAACTTCCTGACTATGCTTTCAAGATCCTTTGAAATCGAACTTTGCCTCCCCATCCAACTTGTCCCTTGCACTGATGAACCATTTGCTTAATCAAACTGCCATCCTTTTGGGTCCAGTAGGCGACTAAATCATTTCCACCTTTGTGCTGTTGGACTGCTACCTCCAATGACTCTAAAAGCTCTTGCCTCTGCCATTGCCCTGTCCAAACTTTAGTTTTTTTTGAAAGATTTCATTTATTTGAGAGAGAGAATGAAAGAGAGAGAGAGAACATGAGAGGGGGGAGGGTCAGAGGGAGAAGTAGACTGCCTGCTGATCAGGGAGCCTGATGTAGGATTTGATCCGGGGACTCCAAGATCATGACCTGAGCTGAAGGCAGTTGCTTAACCGCCTGAGCCACCCAGGCACCTACCCTGCCTAAACTTTAAAGGTACTTCCTGACTACTGCAGCCCACAATAATCTTCCTTCTCTAGGCCTCATTGCATATATATTTAAGCACTTAGATTCTCAGAATAACAGAGCTGAAAGGCTCCAGAATAATCTACTACAGTTTAAAAATGGAGAAACTCATGTTCAGATGAGTTGATGATAATAATAGTGACCATTTTTTGCTCTTAAATTGTGTGCCAAGCCCTAGGTTAGAAACCTCCCATATTTTTACGGTAACAGTTTTTATTCAGTTACAATTAAAATATCATATACTTTACCCATTTAAAATGTACAATTAAGTGGTTTTAAGTGTATTCACAGAGTATGCAATCATCACTGTTTAATTTCAGAACATGTTATCCCCCCCCAAAAGAAACCCCGTTGCCAAAGGCAGCCAGTCCCCTTCCTCCCTTCCCCCAGCTCGTGACAATTAGTAATCTATTTTCTGTGTCTATGAGTTGCTGACTGTGGACATTTCACATAAATGGACATTGTACATTATATGGTCCTTTATGACCTAACTCTTTCCACTTAGCATCACATTTTCAAGGTTCATACATCATGTAGCATGAATCAGTACTCCGTTTCTTTTTATTGCCAAATAGTACTCTGTTATATCACCGTACCAAATTTTGCTTATTTGTTCTTCAACTGATGACCATTTGGGTTGATTTTTACTTTTTTATGAATAAGACTTCTTATGAATAATGCTGCCATGAATGGTGATATTCATGTATAAGTGTTTGTGTAGGTATATGTTTTCATTTCCCTTGGGTATATACATAGGAGTCAAGTTGCTGGGTCGTATGGCCACTCTGTGTTTAACCTAAAGCATCTATTCCGTTTTAGATCCCTACCTGCATGAGGGTTTCAATTTCTTTATATCTTCACCAATATTTGTTATTTTCTAACTTTTTAATTGTAGGCATCCTAGTGGGCAGGAGGTGCTATCACATTGTGGGTATGAAGTGCTATCTCATCCAGGATGGCTACTGATGTGGAACATCTTTGCACATGCTTAGTAACCATTTGTGTAACTTCTTTGGAGAAATGTCTATTTAGAGCCATTTTAATTGGATTGTCGATCATTTTATTATTTTATTATTGAGTTGTAAGAAGAATCTTCCATATTTAGCTCATTTAATCCTTGTGCTTCTTTCTGGGATTGATAGACTTAACTTTATTTTGTAGGTGAAGCAATTAAAGGTCAAAGATGTTCACTCACTTGTCCAGAGTCCCATAAATGGCAAAGGCAGACTAGGGCTGAACCTCTGGATTTCTGACTCTGACGCTAGGCTATTTCCTAGTATTGTGCCCATTCATATTCTTCACCATTTCACTTGAAAAGTAAAACAATGAAGAGTAAGGGTAACAGTAAAACTATTAGTAAATTCCAAAAGATAGTGTAGAAATGGACAGACTTAATGCTATAAAGGAAAACAGGGTTAAATGAGAAAATCAAAAGAATAAGGATAGTGAAAGATGTCATTAACCAACAGAACAGGAAGTAAATGTTTTCTTCTTTGAGTCATGTTGGTCACACACTTGGAAGAAAAACAATCAACCTCAGTATGATCACATCAAGGAAGGACTGAACAGAGTCTGAAAATTTGGCCTAAGGCAAAAGCCACCCCTAGTCTTGGTGACTACATGGTACATAAGGAGTGAGCAGTTCAAGCACAGGTGGATGGCTTAGTGCAAGGTGGTGCAAAGGATGGCACCTGAGGGAAGTCAGAGAGGGGACAAGGGGAGGAAAGACATTTGGTTTGCTCTAAATGTATAAATCCAAGCATCCCTATGTGCTAATGTTCTAGGTACTGCAGGCCTTTTTCTGTTAACTTCGATTTAGTCAAGGAGCTAATGTATCAGTGCCTGAAGGGCCATGTCACTGTACCTGTTCTGCTGTCCAGCCTACACTGTTGCTAGAAGGAACCATCCACTGGAACAACATAGAAACTCACAGTTCTCATGCCCTGCAAGGCTAGTTTGGGACTGGAGGTACTGAGAGCCTATTAAGTCACTGTCCCTATCTGGGCCTCTACATTTGAGGTTCGAGACTACCTAGAGGGGTGAATTCAATAGGCACCGTCTTGTATTGTCCCTGTTACTGTGCTAGATGAAGGTGAAGAGCAGGTATAATGTCTCCTGCTGAGCTTCTATTCTGCCTTCTTGGTGCCTAGCTCAGGTGTTACAAACTATAATGAGTGAACCAATGGCTTGGTTTCATAAATAATGTTTTATTAGAACACAGCCATGCTCATTTGTTCACATATGGCCTGCAAAGCCTAAAATATTTACCATCTGGATCTTTATAGAAAAAGTGCCAATTCCTGGCCTGGCATACTCCTGGGCCCACAACAGCTGACTCTTATACCCTCCATTGACTTGTATACTTCCAGTGTCACCTATTTGGCACAGAGCTACAAGGATCCAGATTTCTATTAGTTCCACTGACATGTTCTTTTGCTAGGTGAGCGTTACTCGATGCTCAAGGCTGGATGCTAGCAGATGACACAGTACCACTGTTTTCTTTAAATGGTTAAAACCTTTCTTGCCTCCCTACTCCAGGTGTGTCAGCCTATCCTCAGCCATTATCTGCCTACTCAGATGAGATCATTTTCCATTTGTGAAAATGTCTGAGAAGTTCAGTATTTCACCTGCATCATGTCATATGCCCACATGTGCCCCTGGAGGAAATGTCAGCTCTTATTTCTGAAGTTCATTGCTAGTGGAAGAGGCAAACACATAAAAACTATGTCACTTGCCCAAGGTCCCACTTTGAATAATGCTCGGGGTCTAAATCCAGGCCCAGAAAAACATGAATAGGTGAGGCTGTTATAAAGCCAAATGCGATGTGGCTTTGGAATGGGAAGATGATAGTGAGGACTCTGGTGACAGACCTAGGGACAAAACTTTTTGCTGATACCCAGTGTCATTCCTTGGAGTCTCGGCCTCCTCACTGACAAAATGAGGCTAAAAATATTTTCTAGGTCATGGTACAGTTTGAAGGATTCCATCTGACAGTGTGTATTAATTGCCTAGCAGAATACCTGGCATGTGATGCTCACTAAAGGTTAGCACCCGTTGTTGTTGCTGTTACTATTATTATTTTACTACTGTAAGTAAGAGATCAGTGTCTGAACTTGAGCTTCATGGCTCTTCATTCAGTGTCTGGAGTTAAAGGTCAAATGCCCACAGAAGAAAGAGACCATAAATGATTAAAGTCAGCTGGGAGTAAGAAAACAAAATCTGTAGAGTGTATTTATTATTTAAAAGATGCAGCTGCTTGTTCCTTCCTGGTTCGTTCTTGCCAAGCAGGAATATAAGACTAAAATTGCCAGATCTAATAATTATTTCTGGAAATCTTCCTTTTTAACACCAGGAAAAAATTTCCGTTTAAAAAAAAATACACATGGTAGGGCACCTAGATAGCTCAGTCAGTTAAGCAGTTGACTCTTAATTTTTGGCTTAAGTCATGGTCTCAGGGTCGTGAGATGGAGCCGCGTGTTGGGCTCCACGCTCAGCGGGGAGACTGCTTGAGGTTCTCTCTCTTCCCCTGCCCCTCTCCCCCACATTCTCTCTCTCTAGGATCAATACATAAATCTTTAAAAAACTCTGCATGGCAAACTATTACCAAGTCTGAAGGTTATATCTGGTTTGCAACTTCTTGTATGAAGGCAGTAAAACCTTCCCTGGGGAAGAACATTCCCGGGAAGCTCTGCTCATATTTGCTCACATCTAAAGATGGTTTCACTAACTCACTCGAGCATCCAGCAAATATTTGTCAAATATTTCCTCATGTGCCAAGCACTGAACTAAGGATTTAGAGATGATCTGGAGTCCCTGCCCTTGAGAGATTCACATCTAGTGGAAAGACCAACATATCATAAAGTAATTATGTTATAGTGATAAGTGAATATTTTCAAAGGATATGCACCTGCCCCAGAGGGAACAGGAACAGGAAGGGCATTCTACAAGCAGGGACATTTTTGTTGAGTCTTCAATGAGTAGGTGTTCACTAGACCAATAAAGGAGGGAGTAACAGAAGCCACTTAGGCTTTCATTGTGGAGTATGGTAGCCACTTGCCACAAATTGCATGTGGTGAATTTGATAAAATTAAACATTCAGATCCTCAGTTGTGCAAGCCACATTTCAAGTGTTCAGTGGCCACATGTGTTTAAGAGCTACCTCATACTATTTCCCCCACTGTGGAAGAGTCTATTGGATTGTGCTGATCTATGGTGTCAGTGAAGAAACAGATACCCCAAGACTCTAGCAAGTTCACAACACTACAAGTTTTGGGGCATTGCTGGAGTGAGAAGGTGGGCAGAAGGCAGAGCAATACGAGGTGTATGTGGCACTTCACCGTTGTTCTCATCCTTGACTGTGCTTGATCTAGGATGCCATCATTTACCCACCCTCCCAACTACTGCCAACATAGTTCTGGCTTCTTTTCTTTACAGCTGACATGCACACAAATATATCACACGGTCCTAAAAAAGCAACATTACGCTTGTCTGTGTTCCAGGTTTCTGCAAGGATGGCACACTCCTATTCTTGCCTTAGATACTGCCTGTGAATATTAAATATTTTAATGATTTTTTTCACAGTGACAAAAACTATAAAAGGAAAACAGACTTAAATTTATTTTCATGCCATGCTGGTCCACATTGCTGAACCGTATTTGGAAGCCTATGAAATTATTGCTATGATTATATATTGAGCATTATTAAAATTATTCACAGTATTTTCATGTCATCATTTCATTGTCTCTGCTTGTAAGAGATTTAAAAATATAGGGTGAACTTTAATTTAGTGCTTATAAAAAGAATGAAAGATTTATACTAAGACATTATTAATTTAAGTTGAGTTGTATCTTGTGATTGATAAACATTAACCACTTTTTTCAAATTATTCTGATGATTTGGTTTATGTTGGATTGATCTCAGTTAAACAAAGGATGCAATTTGGGGTTTAACTTGGGGTTTAAGTTCTTTGCAAGTGGCAGTTTGTATTTCCTTTTGGATAATGCCTTTTTTGTTCTTCATAGTTCATTTACATATCACTTCATTTCCTCTTGAGAAATCTATTTATCCACCAAATAGGTATTTACCCCTTTACTGTGCCAGGCTCTGTGCTCGAAATATAGCAAAGAACACAGTCAGATCTCCAGCTCTCATGGAGCTGACACTCTAGTGGGGGAGGGATGACCTGTCACACAAGTATAACTGAGCATATAAAGAATAAACTCACAGATTTTGACTCATAATGTGAAGACGGTAAAACAAAGTAGCACGTCTGATGAAAAAGAAGAGAGGGCAGTTCTTTATTCTCTATAGTCAGAAAATTTCTCTCTGCTGAGTTGACTTTGAATTGACTTATGAATGATGTGCCAGTGGCAGCCATGTAAGCATCCAGAGGAAGAGCATTCCAGGCCAGTACAGAGGCTCTGAGGGGAGAAGGATCTAGCTGTGTTGGTTAAGTAGGAAAATGGGCATTGTGATTGGAGTGTGAAGAGGTGAGCAGGTGCCTGACCTTATAAGGCATTTTAAGCTCCAGGAAGGACTTGAGCAGGCTTTGAACACAGGAATGATGGGCTGTGATTAATACCTGTAAAAGAATATTACTGTGTAGAGAATGGAAGTTGGAGGTCAAAAGCAAAATCAGGGTGTCCTATTAAGAGATGTTGGTGATGATGGCTTGTCCATAGCTAGTAGTACCAGTAACACAGTAGAGAAATATGTTGATTCTAGAAATACTGTGGTGGTGAGTTGACACAACTTATTGGTAGATTCTAGCTGTGGCCTCAGTTACTGTTATAAGAAAGATGGGCATGTAAGAGGAAGGGATGGATTTTTAAAGGTGTCTAAGTGCTTTGTGCCCCAATAAGCAAAGTCACATTTGGCTCTATCTTCTCTTTTCTCCTTCCTTTATGATTTCAACGTGGAAGAAGTACTTGCTCTGCTTTGAAGAAAAGTGGTGACCTGTGGTGTCTTCTACTGTTACAGTTCATTCACTCTGCAGAAATTAATAGAGTCCTTATTAAGTATTAGACATTATGTCAAGCACCGAGGCTACAGTGGTCCCTGCCCACATGAAGGTTTCAGTCTAGTGAGGGGAACATTTAACAAATGAATCCACACTGATCTGTGTTCCATACTAGGGAAAGGTTTGACTGCGACATTATGGATATGTTGAACCAGGGAACTCTCGGTTGTGGAGATGGGGCTGTGCACAGCCAGATGTTTAAACAGCATCCCTGGCCTCCACCCACCACGGGCCAGTAGCATCTCCCACCAAGTTGTGACAACCAAAAATGTTCTTTGACATTGTGAAATATTCCCAGGGGGCAAAATTGTCCTCAGTTGAGAACTCATGCCCTAATTCCAGTTTCTGGTGCCTGATGACAGTAAGCAGTAGGAGCACTACTACAGGCAAATTCAGAAGACTATTCTCCTCACCCACTAGGTCTGAGAGTTTTACTTTGCCTGTTAGTGATGGAGCCAAACTTGCAATATGTGAAGGCTTCTTGTAACATTTGAGGTGGAACCAGTCTCCTTTTGATCCTTTATTCAGTCGGGTTGAGCACAGGAAGTGTGGCACTGCATGTTATTAGCAGTCTGGGAAGTCAGGAGAGGGCCAAATGACTTATTTTAAGTCAAGATGCACCAATTTTGATCAATTTGCAGTGCCCTGAAAATATGAGGTATTGAAAGACATTTTCATCTTTCACAGTCCAAAAATGTCATAACAGCACTACTGTAATATGTTGCATTTTGGAGGTTAGTTCTGCCAAATTCATATGTTCAGTCATATGAAAAACTGTATAACTTTGACTTCTTCCACTTCCACACAGCCACCTTGTCTTCAAACTGTGATACTTGTTAGTTCTACCCTCGAGTTGAGGAGCAGATTCTAGAACACAGCTCCATGGGCAAAGAAGACCACCACTCTACCCTGAAATGCCAATTAACAACAGTGGTGACTAGTCCTGATGGTGATAGTGCTCATGTTTACTAAGCGAAAATTATGTACTAGACATTGTGAACATTGCTTAATGTGTAATATTTCTTTAATGCGAATAATCCTATATTCATGGCTATTTTTACCATTTTATATGTGGTAAATTGAGGTTCCATCAGTACCTCGCCTAGCTGGTAAGTTACACAGCTGGGATTCAAACATCTCAGTGTGTCTTCAGAATCCATTCTTTACCTCTTTGTGAAACTCCTCTACAGGCATTATTAATTGATTATGTTACTCTTTTCCGCTGAGTCCAAATGTGGCCTCAGGATTCTTCTTCTTCTTTTTTTTAATCATAGGGGTTTTTTTCCCACTTTTATTTATTTTATTTTTTTAAGGATTATTTATTTATTTATTTGACAGAGAGAGAGAGAGAGAGATCACAAGTAAGCAGAGAGGTAGGCAGAGAGAGAGAGAGGGGGAAGCAGGCTCCCTACTTAGCAGAGAGCCCGATGCGGGACTTGATCCCAGGACCCTGGGATCATGACCTGAGCCAAAGGCAGAGGCTTAACCCACTGAGCCACCCAGGTGCCCCCTCAGGATCCTTCTCAACACAGGCCACTGCCATTTGGTCAGAGCTGGTATTTGAGGTCAAACCTACTTGCCCATCAGTACCTTAATTCTTCTCCCTCAAGCATTAAGCTGTAAATTCTGAGATAGAACAAGAAGATATTAAAGATACATATGAGTTAATATCCAGTGAACCTGTAAGGAAGGGGGAACATAGTTGAAATGTATCTTATAAGGAACATTCTAGACTCCTCTGAACTTTAATCAATAGAACTGGTATTTTCCCGCTTACTCATTTCTGTCTTAATTTTATAAAGGCAGATGGAACATCCTTTCTACAAATGCGGTGTTCAGCAGACTTGTAGTGTTACCACATTAGGGGTTTTAGTCTTTCATCTTTGGAGACATCCCTAAATTTCTCCTTTAGTACAGATACCTTTGAGGATCAGTCCTGGGGGTATGTTTTTTTCCAGATTAGAGTGTACAAAATCCAGTTTTCCTTCTGCACTGATTCAGTTCATCCTACATTCTTTGCTTTTTGGGTTGCAGAGAGTCCTTCTCAGTGGTCTAAAACCTGGAGGCTAGAGGGAAATATTCTTCCCTCATATTCTTGCCCGTTTGCTCTTTATTAGACCATTCATAGGTACAGTGAGACTGGGCTGTGTCACCAGTTGGCACCTCAAAGCCTGAGATTAATTCTTTGTGCTACTAGTAAATATACCAGTGGAAGAGTTAGCTACCTTTCCCTGTGATTGGCCTGTGAATGTCAGATAAGACAAATGGGCCAGCAACAAGCTTTGGTTAGGTAAAATGTTAGATCAAAATATGGTGGCACAAAGATAATAATAACATTAACTGACCAATACAGCTGACTATATACTTTGAAATCCTATAGATATCATTTTAAAATATAGTATAATGACTGTGTCTATGAGTGATTCCATTTTTAAAACATGGTCTTAAGAATAGTTTAAAAGTTTCCATATCTATTTTTATATGAAATATGAAAACACTCTTCAGGAATCAATGTTTTTAGCATGCCCAGACATGACCAAAGAACATGTTTTGTCCTAGATTCAACGTTAGGTAATGTTTTTATGATTGATGGATAGGTGCTTCATTTCCAATAAAATCTTAATTTCAGCTGGGTTCAGTGTTTAAGGATGTCCCATCCCCACCTAAATTATATTTCTAGGCATTAAGATTTGTTTCACTTTAGGGTTGCGTGCGTGGCTCAGTAGGTTAAGTATCTGCCTTCAGCTCAGGTCACGATCGAGCCCCGCATCGGGCTCTCTGCACCGTGGAGAGCCTGCTTCTCCCTCTGCCCATTCCCCTGTTTGTGCACATGTGCTCTCTCTCTCTCTAATAAATAAATTTTTAAAAATCTTTAAAAAAAATGGATTTGTTTCCCTTAAAAAAAAATGCTGGGACAAATTCCCTAACACAAATACCCCAGGTCCACATAGGTCCACAGCACTGTTTGAGGAATACTACTTTGTTAAGTCTTACTTTTTCAGTCTGGGTTAATTTTCCAGCTCTTGACTCTGCTCTGTGTAACTGCCCTCTAACCTCTTTAACACCAGGGCTCAGGAAAGTGATGACTTTAAATTTACAGTTGTTTCATAGGATGTTAATGACCAAAAGAGCCTATCAGTCTTGCTGACCAGAATTATATTTAACAAAAAAGACGCCCAATTACTGGAATGTTTTGCTGGTAGTTATTTTAATCACACTGTCTGCCCTTCTTGGGGTGGAAAGTGTTTAGACAGCAGAGACAGAAGACAAGCCATTCTGGCAAAGTGGGGCTAATGTTGGCAAGTGCACTCCAGAGGGCAATTTGTCCATTTGCTTAGGAAGTTCAAAACTCACTTTGTTGTATTTAAACACCACTGCCTGGTGGTGGGTATTAAGGAGGGCACATATTGCATGGAGCACTGGGTGTGGTGCATAAGCAATGAATCTTGGATCACTGAAAAAAAAATAATAATAAAATAAATAAATAAAAATAAACACCATTGCCTGTTTGACCAGCTGCATCCCTTCTGATGATGTGAAAATTTGCAGTTTCTTTCACTCTTCTTCAACTTGAAAATTACAGCGTCACTCTTTAGGGTAGACTGAGCCTCTAGGTAGCTTCAGAAGATAGGGACCTGGCTAAATTTGGGGGTGGGACAGTGATCTCACCTCAAATCATTAAATGACATCAAGCTTGCAAATTTTCTTTCATCTTTCTACCTTTAGTTTAGGGGCAGTGCAGTTATCCTGTGTCTGCTTTTCAGCATTTCTTTAAATTTGGTAGTCTTTTAAGAGCAGCTATGTTCTATTCAGGAAAGTGTAAACAAATCTCTAAGTGCTTACGGATTCCTTGCTCCTCAAAGAATTTACTGCAAGGATTCTTCAAATGGGTCATTCTTCGTCACCATGTAAAATGACCATACTTGTAAAACATCCGTGAATATTCCATTTTTAAGGACCCTTTTATTAAAGCAAAAGCACAAATGTATCCCTATGCTGGTGCCCATAAAGGGATGACTAGTATGGACACCTCCTTCTGGGAGACATGAAGAGTCTTTCTGGGCCAACATAGGGGGAGCGCAGACCTATTGGATTGTCTCTGATGTTGGGAGAATGAACAACTTGGGAAGGCCATCCCCTCACATCAGCAGCCTCAGTGCTTCTCATGCCTTCTACTCATTGTACCTGGCAAAATCTTCCCACCGAAGCGTGTCCCAACAACTACTATCTTTACTAACCTTCCTTTGCACCTCATGCAGAATGAACTTCCCCTTTTCCCATGTTATGCATCTCACGGTTTATGGTTAGTTGTCTGTCACTGGCAAGGTAGCCTGTGGAGGCCACGCTTGCCTTGTATGGGTCTCCCCAGTTCCTGACATTCCAGCTGCCACAGAGATGGCCCTTGGCCTCAGCTAGACAGCTGGAAGGACGGATTAATAGTTTTTAGCCCATGGATTTTTTAGGCCTCTGGAAAGTAGGTAAGTTCTTGGGAGGCTTGGCATGTGTCCCACCACATTAGGAACCTACCCTTAAAGAGTATATGACCTTTCTTTTGACCTTGTGTTGGAGAAATGCTGAGTGTATGCTTGTGTGATTACATCAGAATTGGTGGCTGCCAGCTAATGGAGGATGCAGGTATGGATTAACTTAGAGCATAACTTCCCAAAGTATATTCTCTGGAACCATAACAGGTTGAGACAGAGAAGGAAAAATGAAGGAAGTTCTATTGTAAATAACCTGGAAAAATTCTCAGCTAAACAAAATTAAACAGTCTTCTTACCTGCAGAAATTCTCAGACCTTAACATTCTTTATGAAACTCCAAGAAGAGATATAATCAGCATTTCTAAAAGTACTTTGAATTATCACATTTTTCTTTTTATTTCATTTCTTTTTTCAGGCCTGCCTTCCTTCCTTCCCTCCCTCCCTCCCTCCTTCCTTCCTTCCTTCCTTCCTTTCCTTCCTTCCTTCCTTCCTTCCTTCCTTCCTTCCTTCCTCAAAGCAGTTCTATGGTAATAGTGTTTCAAAGATCATACTTGGGAAATTTAGACACTAAGATTCATTAGCTGGTTTGGCTGATTTCAGACTAATAAAAAAGAATAATTGAATTGGCTCCAATTTTGTGTATGAATTAAAGTAACCGTTTTTGCCTTGAGAAGCTAAAAAATGAGCTTCAGAATTTCCCCAACAGGAAACGAACTGAGGCAGCATTGATTATTCAGGGACCCTAAGAACAGCATCTCTTTGAACCTGGCCCCCAGTGAAGTAGAAACCAGGATGATAAGGCATTCAGTCCTTTCTGTTCCAATGACTGGTTTTCTAGACACCCTGAGAAAGAGTTCCAGAGTGATGCCCAGGACTGTATTTATGGTCATACTAGCACGAGAAATGTGAAGAGTGGAGAACCAGTGATGGCAACCACCACAAAGTCAGGTCTAATTCCCTCCATGGAGTGCCCACAAGGAAATCATCTGTGCAGAACAAATGAAGCCTCCAGGAGCCTTACGGTCTTTAGCCTCTCGAAGTTAATTTTATACTCGGAGATAATGAAATTACTGATGGATCAGCCTGGGCTCTCTGGTATTTAATATCTTCCCCATCTCTGTGCCTTGTGACAATGCTGTCGATTAACTGTAATGTGGTATTTTGAGCACCATTTAGATATTAATTATTTTTTAATAACCTCTTCATTGAAAGCCTAAAGCTTTGCCTAGGATTCTAATGAAAGTTTTCACATGAAAGAGAGGGATAATATTAAACAGGCACTAATAAACCCTCTGAAGAAAATTCAATACAATATCTCTGACAAAGGAAAGGAAGGAAGAAAAGAACAACACGTTTCCAGCCAATGCACATTCTCT
The DNA here is from genome assembly GCA_002007465.1 of Ailurus styani. NCBI lineage: Eukaryota > Metazoa > Chordata > Mammalia > Carnivora > Ailuridae > Ailurus > Ailurus styani. Next base: position 81,806 of record LNAC01000265.1, read on the forward strand.
CATTAGGATTGTACATTTATTACTGTACCATCACTGCAAATTATTCTTAGTTATGTATGTGCTTATGAACCCATGAAGAATTGGAGTTTTCTTAATGAGCACCAAAGAACATATGTATTAAAAATCCTTTAACCCTTCTGTAAAAGAGAAACCATTTATTAGCAATTATGTCTTAGGATTAGAAAGTATTTTTTTCTTTGAAAGCATTCAAAGCACATTTGAGTGCCTTCTCTTACTTGACCTTTTAGCATTCCTTTGAGGGAGAGTGGGGCCAAGGCTGCAGTATCTTTTATGTAGAATGCGTTTTTCTAGAGAATGTAAAAGACTTGGTCATGGATCTCCAGTGAGTCAGGGACCGTGCGAAGGGCTTTACTCTCATGGTTTAATTTGAGAGTGGTAGGAGGAGGCTTCGTTCAGTATGAGAATAGTTCCCTGGCCTGTGTCACATGTACTAGAATTATCACCACTAGAGATTCATGAATTGTCCTTTTAGGCATCTAATGAGAAAGGCAAGTCCTAGGGGAGGTGCCCATATTATCCTCAGAGCCTTGGAAAGACCTGGGGTTGGATGGCTATGCAGGCAGTATGCGCTGGGAAGGCTGGACTGGCTGCCGATTTTTGGCATCCAGTCCCATTCTGATTGTCCAGGGCTCATGGACTGTGGACCATTGTTTTACTATAATCCTTAGCAGGAGGACAAGTGAGGCCAATGTGTGTTCATGGGAGTAGGATGAGAGATCCAAAGACAGATTCTAAGACTTTGAGAAGGTCATCCTGGGCAGGCCAAATCACTGATGGTACAGGCAGGAGGACCCAGTCCCTTCCCAGTGATACTTGTCCAGATCTTTCAAAGATAATAAATAAATAGGGACAGTCTCTCTTTTTTACTGTGGAGCTGTTATTTTTAAAAAGTCTTGATTTTTTTTTCCTCCCAGATTTTTACTGCACAGTGAGTGGAGGATATCACTATGGATGTTATATATCCTTTATTATAATGTGGAAAATAAGATAAATATGATTATTATACAGTTCACTCACATCATTGCTTTGCTTGCAAATTTGGTCATTTTAATGGTGTCATTCCTAAAAAAGTAAATAAATAAAAATAAAATTGCCAAGCTTCAACTTCACATGCAGTAGAGATGCACTTTTCCTTATTTAAAAAAGGAGGGGGTTAATTTTTTTTTTTAAGGTGGTTCTCCAGGGGTGCTTGGGTGGCTCAGTTGGTTAAGCAACTGCCTTCAGCTCAGGTCATGATCCCAGGGTCCTGGGATTGAGGCCCACGTCAGGCTCCCTGCTCTGCAAAGAGCCTACTTCTCCCTCTCCCTCTACCTGCAGTTCCCCCTGCTTGTGCTCTCTCTCTCTGTGTCAAATAAATAAATAAAATCTTTAAAATAAAATAAAATGTGGTTCTCTGTATATGCAGTATATGGTCGTTTTAAAGTTACAGTAAATTAATTCGTGAACCTGGAATACACGACCATTTGGCCAAGCTAGGTATCTGAACAGAGTGAATTTCCAAGGCTGAATCGTTGGGTCTGAATTTCTTAAGGGGCAACTTGTTAAAGAAAACAGATCCCCTTCTTTCTTCTCCCACATTGCCCTGATGGCAACAGAATCCTGGAAATCCTCAGGGAGCAAATGGGGGATAAAAGTTAGAAAGCACACCCAGCTTATTTTCTAAGCTCTGAGCAGACCCAAGAAGAAAGACTGAATTTATTCAAACAAGATTTTATTGATGAAGGTGTCTCTCCTTTAGGCTAAACCGTGGCCCCTGCATGCTAATAAAACCATCTCATTTCTCAGAAGTAGCCTTCTGCATAGTATCCGGGGGAGACCACAGATGCGAATATGTCTTGGGGGAAGGGCCTTGACAGTGACCAATCAGAAATCAGCCATGTCCCCTACTGTCCCTTGCTGAGTTAGGAGGCATCTGCCTCTATGTGGATTGGGTAATTTTTAGTTCTTGGGCATTTACCTGAATGTCTTTGGACCTTGGGGAGAGTACAGGTTGTGCCTGTGGACCTGGCTACATTCCCCCAGCTCATGCTGGCTGAGCCCTCAGGGATTGCTCTCTGCTACTCTGCCATGTTAACTGTTTTACTACCCAGATATGAAGCTGAGCAACTGAGAGGCTTGAGTTTTTATGACTGCTGATTAGTACCCTGTTTGTGGCCTCTTAATTTCTTATTATAATAGGATGGCAGGACATGCAGTCTTCTTTTTCTGGCTTTCTGGCTGCTGCAGCCAGAGGGGGCTGTATTTTGCATTTTCTCATTACCTGGGTGCTTGAAGAATATTAATAAAGATGAGTTTAAAAGGGCAGGCTGTGTTCTGAAACTTTCTAGTCCTCACCTGAAATCTGAAATTCGGGTCCTGTCCTCACAGCTGTGAAAAGAAGCCCTTGCCCCAAAGTTGGTGCTTAGACTCCAGTGAATGAAATCGAGCTCTGGAACAGATTCCTCCACTACCGTTCTTCCTCTCGGTCTTTGTTTTTCTCAGAAATCAGCAGGGCGGTAGGGGCATCTCCAAGGCTATATGACTTGATGAAGTGGAGAGTGAAGAGTCTGGAATTTAAATTTGGGTTCTTCATTTTGTTATCTGGGCATCCTTAGGCAACTTGTTTTCTTTCCTTTTTTTTTTCTTTCTCTTTTTCTTTTCTTTTCTTTTTTCTTTCCATTCCCTTCCCTTTCCCTTTCCTTCCCTTTCCTTCCTTTCCCTTCCCTTTCTTTCTGTTCTTGTCTTCTCATACTGTCCCCTCTTTCTCTGCCTCCTCCTCATTTAGCCGGACAGCCAGAAGTGTACTTACTGACTGTCCAGGCACTTGCTTCTGTGAGCTCCACTGGGATGGAAATTCTGCAAGGTGAGGGGCCACATCTTTCTCTTCTCTGGAAACTGCGCAGTGTGATTTTTGGCAAGTAGCCAATGCTCAATAAATGTATATTTACTTAGTGAGGGAGCCTTAGTCTCTTGATCTGTAAAGCAGGGATCCTCATGCTGCCCTTATAAGGCTATGGAGAGCATTGATTGGCACAGTACTTGCAAAGTGCCTAGGAAATAGCTGGTCCTCAAATAGCGGGAGTGTGATTCTTTCTTTCCTTTGACCTCTATGAGCTGAGATGCTCAGGTGAAATGTGGCTTCAGGCTTATGAGAAAGAATTGGTGGGAACTAAGGGAGTTGGGAATGGGGCGGGGGGGGGTGCTTTCTTTCTTTCATTTCCCAAATGACCACTTTGGGAAAGAGTGGATTTCCAGGCTGTCAGGTGTGATAGGAACGTGGCATTCCTTGCCTTCGGGTGCTGTCTTCATGTGGTAGAAAATGTTACATGTAACCATGGAGCCCTAAGAAGGCGCCGTGATGCTCTGGCAGTCACAGGTGGGGAAAGCTGCCTTAGAACCTCCATGTCAGTTTGCCCAATAGAATGCTTTCCCTCAAATGTGTCTTTGTGCCTTGATCCCACCACCCTCCTGTCCTCGAAAGTGTAAATGCCTGGCATTGCCTTCTCTTAGGGTCAGAGCTTTGAACATTTCAAGGAAAACTAACAAATGTCTTCTTGGCTGAGACCTGCCTCCCTGCTGGTTTTATTCACCCTGAGCGCGCGTGAGTTCTTACGAGCCACAATGGGAAACCTGGCACGTGCTTGCAATTCCCAGGGGAAAGCTGATTGCTTTTGGTAAATGAAAGCAGTGTTCATGTCCTTCATATATACCTTGTGGCTTCCATGGAGGGAAATCAAAGAAAAAACCCAACTGTTGGTGACCCCAGGCTTCAGGACCTTTAAAAAAAAAATGCAGCAAAGCTTTGCAAGGAAGATGAAGTTAGGATGTGAAGCTGGATCTTGGAAAGCGATGATCAGACAGAGCACTCCACTCCACTAAAGCAAAACCTGATTGTAGCTGCTGCGTTTTCTTTCTATTACAGATGCCCAGAAGAGCTTGGAGCAAATCAAATCACAGAGGTCGATAGTTTAAAAGAAAAAAATACATAGCACCAGGTAGTGTAGACTTGATGTTCTTTTCTAGAAGCCCTGTGGGTTGATTTTCCGGAGGTCACTAGTTCCTTCAGACTCTCTGGAACAGAGAGGACACTTGGCAGTCCCTTTGCTCGCTGGTTCTTAGTGTTTCTTAGGCAGTATTTGTGTAGTTGAAGCTGAACTCCAGCCAGGATGAGGTGGATGTGTTTTCCTTCGCTGGACCCAATGCTTTTCCTGTTTCCCCTTCCAAATGTTGATAGTAAGTAAACTTTTGGTACCTCTTCTGTGTGATTCTTATGGCCAACCGATAAGCTTTCTTAAGGGCATGAGGCTGATAATAGAAGGGTTTAAAAGTATCTCTACTTGGCAACAACAACAACAAAACAACATGTCTATTTGGGTATCCCCATTTTTGTTTTGCTTAATTTTTTATTTTTTTTTTTTACTGTTTTCTAAAATGTAAAACTGCAAGGAAACATTAGCTTAAGATCTTTTCTGTCTTCAAAATTAAATGAGTTACAGTTCTAAACTAGTTTGAACACAACCAAACATCAAACAGGATCTCTTAGTATTATCTCAAGACATACAAAGTTACATGTTCTCCCAAAGATTTCACATTAATGACCTTTTGTTTGAATAATTTCCATTATGTCCAATAACTACTTCTTAACAGTCCACTGGCAACTGACAGCCTGTTGACTTCTCCTGTTCTTTCCTCCCTGCTAGAGGTAAATTTCCCTACCATCCCCTAGCAGGACTCCCCTGGCTACCCTCAAAATAACGGAAGGAGGGTTCAGATCTCTCACCAATATGGTAGCTTTATTGTTTGGGGAAGTAAATTGTATAGCAAATAGTGACCCAGTAAACTTCCTGTCCTCTAGTTTCCAACCATAATGAATTTGTTTGTAGGAAAGTTGAATGATCATCTTTTACTAAGTATATTTATTGTATTTATATCCAATGCTGTGCTGGTAAATGTTTAAATAGCATCCCTTCTGGGAAAAAAAATTGTATGTTATTGCCCATATCTTCATATATACATATAAGTTTATTATAAATTTTACTGATTTAAAGTATGCATAGCACACATTTTTTACTCTCACAGATTGCCTTTGTTGATGTTGGCTGAATTCTTGTATTTGTAGTCAACCTGTGGTTGCAATTCAGCTGCAGTTTGAGAAATTCAGATGAGAAATAATGCTGGGTTACTCTCCAGTTCAGCAATGTTGCAATGTCTGACATGAATGGTGACATGAAGACAAAAGTGGAACAATGAAGAAATATGCCAAAATGTTACTTGTTGATCAATGACATGAGTGACTTTTTGCTGAGTGAGGTCATAGACTTAGAACACTGGAAGAATGGCTTCTCAATTTTCTGTGCTGTTCACAATGTAGCAGCTATAGATGCAAAGCACTTTTAAGTTTAATCTGTGTTAATATCTTATCCATTACTTCCTTAGGGCTAGATAACCAACTAAACAGTAAATCTGTAGCGTTTGCCAATTCCATCATACAAATACTCCCATGATGGCTGAGTTCAAACTACAAACTAGACATCACTATGCAGAGTTAGAGATGTGCAGTAGCACACTGTTGTATGGGATTTCAACCATACAAATAAAATAGACATGAGTACTGAAGAAGCATAAACAATGGTGACATCATTAGGAAGTAAGGATTTTTAAATACTATTGTTGCTATCAATGTGTATTTAATTACAAGTTATAAAGTTTAACTTTTCATGGCTTTTTAAGCAACTGGCTTACAAAATTTCTGAAAATTCTATAAATAGCTCTTCATGAGTCAGTACAAATCAACCCCCGGCACATCACTGTATCCAACGTATGTGGATTCCAAAATAAGCAAGAGATGAAGGAAATTTGGAAAGACTGGGGGTTTGCTGACCTTTTAAGAACACCAAAGAAAATCATTTCCCCTGGAAACTCTCCGGGCTCCATCTTTTGTCAACAGTACAGTCACGGCCAAAGTCTAATTAGCTTTGCTTTTTATCAACTTGAGAAGCTCTATATTCTCGAGCATTAGGTGTCTTTGTTCACTGTTAAGGATGACACCATGTCTCTTTAGTGACAAAGGAGATGAACCAGGGCTAATACAGGAAGGAAGGCAGCGGCCCATGATGTCATGCTTTTCTAGGAAGCAGCAACATTTGCAACAGCATCTGCCTCCCTCTCTACCATGTGTGTCCATTTTCTAGATGTTCTTCCCTATCACCTGAAGTCCTTTGAAGCTCCTAATTTCTCCACACCTCCACTCAATGGCCTAAACAGTCTTCTCTGTAAACAGTTTGCTTTGCGGAAAGGTGAAAGTTATATCCTTGACTCGGATAATGTAATTAAATGGAAAGTAGATTCCATTGCCATGTCTGGATTTCTCCACTAAGTACTACCTGAGGGATCTCTTAAACCTTGATTACTGGCTGCTCTGCTCAAAAACAATGTGCTATAATAATCCTCCCTCCTAATTGTTTTCTGCACTTGAATATTGTTAATAACTTTTTTCTTTATCTACCCAATTGAAGATGTGAGGACATTTCAGTAGTATGAGTCCCCAAAATTATTTCATGAAGGATGTTAACTGTATATTTCTAAACACATAAATGTGCATATGTGTTTTGAATGTTTTGTCTTCCATACCTAAATGTTTTTTTACACTGTATGCTGGCATTTTAAAGAACTCCTATTTTGATCTTGTCTGCCCCTGAGAGTGTTTAATTTGAATAGTAGGCAAGATAAATACCTCACATTTAGACTGGTTGAAAATGAGGAAAAAAAATATTATTGGGCGCCTGGGTGGCTCAGTGGGTTAAAGCCTCTGCTTTCGGCTCAGGTCATGATCTCAGGGTCCTGGGATCGAGGCCCACATCAGGCTCCCTGCTCAGCGGGGAGCCTGCTTCCCCCCCTCTCTCTGCCTGCCTCTCTGCCTCCTTGTGATCTCTCTCCCTCTGTGAAATAAATAAATAAAATCTTTAAAAAATATATTATTTTAGTGAAAAAGAAAGTAGGAAATAAAAGTTCTTAATGTAAATAATTTCATAGCACTTGATGTTAAATTTTTTCTTATATTCCCTATTACTATAATTTAGTAACTGAAAGTGTGCCTCAGCTAATTTGTTAGGGGAAAAACTGGCACCTTATTACCCATTCAGAAATTAGAGTGCTATCGGTTTGTCTTATCTTATTTCAATTTGCTTTTAATTAATAAAAATAGCATTATTATTATATGTTTTTTTAAAGATTTTTATTTATTTATTTGACACAGAGAGAGAGATCAGATCACAAGTAGGCAGAGAGGCAGACAGAGAGAGAGGAGGAAGCAGGCTCCCTGCTGAGCAGAGAGCTCGATGCGGGCCTCGATCCCAGGACCCTGAGATCATGACCTGCGCCGAAGGCAGAGGCTTTAACCCACTGAGCCACCCAGGCGCCCAGCATTATTATATGTTAAAGCAAATAACCTTAGCTTTAGATTGTAACCAAGCAAAGATCTTTTAAACTCTAATATTCTGTCCTTATATTTTAGTTCCTTTCTTTTTAAGACTTAATTTTACTTATTTTTATTGGAGGACAAAATGACTGCACGCAAAGGAGGTGAACGTAATGTCAAGTCTTTATAGAATTTTTTTTTTAACCTAGAGTGTGTGGCTCATTGATGGACTTTATGAGATTCTTCAACCAACCCCTGAGAATTATACATGAACATTTATGTGTATATGCACTTGCCTTGGGAAGCCATAGTTTTAATCAGAATCTGACAGAGTGCTTATGATGCCCAAAAACTTAAGGACTACTGCCTCATAGAGATTAGTGGGACCCATTGTCTTCCCATCCTCCCCACCTCCCAGAAATAACTTTATTAATGACCTGTTGCCCACTTCTCCTTCCTCTGTGTTCCCTAAGGATACTTTTATGCCTGCATTCTGATATGTGGAAGAATAAATAACCAAATACATAAATATATAAAAGTTTCAAAAACTGTGCCAATGTTCCAGAAATAATACATTTGGTCAACAGCTTGTGGTGGGTTGGAACCTGGCCTCTTTAGAAGCAGGTATCTCCATAGCCAGGAGGTCCTAACATCATTTTATCCTTGCTACCTGGCCCATTAGAAGCATTCAATTGCATGATTGTGGAATGGATGAAGAGATAAATTGTTGAGAAGTGGGAGCTAAGATACAGTGTTGCTGCCCATGAGGGATGTTTGTGTGTTGGATATGTTTGTTTCTTTTAGGGAATAGACCCACGAATCCATTTTTTTTTTCTTATATAATTAAAGTCTGTTGAGATGTCCAAATGAACAATGGCATTGCTATTTCTGGTGCTGCCATATTGGAAGTGACTCTATTTATCGGTACTCCCTAAAGGGACTTAAAGACCAGAATCCATTCTTTCCATTTAGTCTGAGACTTTGAAACTAGAATTAACACAGTATTGTTTGGGCTCATGGTGTAAATACAGACAAGTAATAAAGAAGATAGTTCATTGACCTAACATCCATTATCATGAATTAATTCACTTAAATATGTCAGAATTACCCCTGTTCTTGTGATTATAACACCAGCTAATGAATTTTGATGGCTTCCAATGTGTCTGACACTATCTAAAGTTTTTTACATGCGTGGTCTCATTTAATCTTCAAAACACTGTCATTAGTAAGCATTGTTATTCTGCCCATTTTATAAATGAGGAACCTCAGGCACACAGAAATTGGGTACTCATACAAGGTTATGTATGTACTGAGTTCTGGCACCAAGATTCAAAACCAGACAATCTGACATCCCAGAGCTCAGCTTCTGGGCTGTGCTTAATCCCTACTGTGTGAGAGCCAACATGCTAGAAGCTTAGAAATGACAGTGATCCAGACAGACACGGTTCTTGCTGTCTTGGAAGTGGAAGCTGTGGTAGAGACCAGAAGGTCTGGGAGTGGAGATTGCTTTGAAATAAATGGACAAGGAACTTTGGAGAAGATATAAGCTGGAGGAAGGGAAAAAGACAAGGAATAGAGAGATTTCTGACAGAGACAAGAGAAGTGCAAAGACCCTGGGGAGGGAAGGAGCTTAGAGTACTTTAGAAACAGCAGAAGCCAGAGTAGCCGAAGAGTAGTAAGCAAGGAGAGGAAAAACTAGACTAACAGCTGCCATGCAATTGTGTCTTACTCTTAAAAACCCCAAGAATGTAGCTATGGGCAGTTCTTGAGCAGTTTGAAACCACATTTCTTTGTTTTTGTGACTTGTTGCTGTGATCTTCCTGTAGAACTTTCCCACCTTGTGTTTGATTTCCCATTTCTTCTTATCTCCATTTGGACTTGTTCTTTTCTTCTCTGTTGGTTCCTTTGGTATGGTACTTGACCATAATACTGGGGGGACAAAAATGGTTTCACTGGTTAAACCACTGAATTAAAGGCTCAGAAACAATGTGATCGGAAGTGTCTTAATATAAAAGTACTGGCGAAAAGTCCACGAAACTAAGAACTGAGCCAGTCTTTATTAGTGTCATGGGGAACTTTCCACTGGGTATTTATGAACCCAGCAATTGCCATGATTATCTCATTCCTAGCCATGTCTAATATAAAAATTGTATCTGGATTATATTACTAACTTTATCTTCCATTTGTTTGATCCCCCAGAACGTTAACTCGTCTGTATTTGGTTTGTTGTTGTGTGTTTTTCTCTGAGGAGTTCAATTTTGTCGTTGCATGCATCAAATGGTTAGTATTCATCTTGGCTTCATCTAGCCCATTATGGCAAATGGCAGTTGATTAGGGCTTTCTTTAGATCATTATCAATTGTTTTCTACCTTGCAGATAGTGCTGTTAGGATGAATTTATCATATCCCAGAGATCCTACATAGCTTGTTATTTCTAGGTGATTTATTACCCTCACCGTGGAAATGTTGTTAGTGAACATTGGGGAAGCAGTGGCTGCATTGAGAAATATCAATGTATCCTCATGTTCTGGCTTGCAGTGACAGTCAGAGATCCATCTCACTGACAGTTACCTTGTTAACATTTTGATCAGATGGCAAATTTGTCATTTTTCATGGTAACAAGTATAAGTTTGCACAAGAACCATAGATAGATGGGAAAGATAAAACAGGCCTCTCTTAGTATTTCTGCGTGATGTAATCAGTAATCTTTGGGAGAAGTGGAATAATTACTCTGTGCAAAGCTCATCCACTGTAAAATGTGTTTATTGTAGAAAGCTCAAATTTTTCTTCATTTGGATGGAATGTGCCCTTTTTTTTTCCCTTTGATGACAGTTTGATTAACACACCAAGCCTCTGTGAAATAGTGAGACAGAACAAAAGGGTTTACAGTCAGACGGGTTCGGTTTAATCATAGCATCAGCTGGGAGCCCGGTGGGGAAAAAGAACTGTATGCAGAGTTCTCAGGACGGGGCAGCAGCCGCCACGGGGGTGGGGTTTGAGTCCTTCCTCCTCCTCCACTTGGAACTTGCTCTGAAACTCTCTCTCATTAGCATCAATAACAAGTCACTTAGGTGGTTCTCCAAACCCCTATCAAAAACTATGAGGACATATATCTTGAAGCCTCGCTTGTGTGTGATCACACAGCCGACGTTGTCTTTGCATTGTTTTTCTCCTGTTTCCTCTCAGGCTGCGTTTCCTGAAGCTGTGAAAGCTTTAAACTGGCAGCACTTTTGAAAGCTCTGAGCTCTTTCTGGTGCTTAGCGGGTGAGTGTGTTTGAAAAAGAATTTCACTTTTTGGGGCAGCGTTTCTTTACATTGACTGAGAGTCCGAAATGGGCTTCTGACCTTCCTGTGAAGATAACAGTTCTTGGTATAATGGGCAGCTGTCAGTCAAAGGACTTAAGAACCTCTGACAAACCAGCATTATCAAAACTCAGGTACAACCGGAGGAAGTACCTCTGGGCAGTGACTGGAAGCAGCAGGACAAGGCTCTGGATGTCAAATACAAGTTTCTTTTCTGAACTGTTGTATCTCTCTCTCTCTCTCTCTTTCTCCCCCTCACACACACACACACACACACACACACGCACACGCACATGTACACGCCTGGAAGCCTAAAGTACAGTTGGTTTTCAAATGCTTCTGTCAGGTGTCCGTGGCCTTTGGAAAAATTATATTCTATTTGTATAATTGCAGTGGAATGCAACCACAGAGAGGAAAATGTGCCAAGTACAATCAATCACTCTTTTCATTATAATTTTTTTAAAGGCAGGAAATGCTCATGGCTCATTGATATGAGCCAGGTTCTTCAATAATGGTGTAACTGTTAACCTTAAATATAGCTTTTTATTTCTTATTACTTTTTGAAGAGTTGAAAGTAAGCTGTTAAGGTGGAAACCAATCATGCTTCAACCATCCTGTTTTATCTTATGTCCGGGCCTGAGTGAGGGTTTTTGCTTTCTTACTCTCATCTGACTTGCCATGCATAATTTTACAGATCATTTTGGGAGAAGGGAGGAGATGTGAGGACTTTTTTTCCATTTGCCTGGATATATCAATTTGAATTTGTCATTCTAATGACTAGTATCCTTACAGAAAATATTCATAGGGCGAGAGAGAGAGAGAGATGTATGAGGTCCCATAGGAATCTCTCGTTTTCTTCAAAGGGGATCCTGTGATAATCCTTATAGCCAGTATTGTCGGAATGCCTCCGAATTTCCTATTTTTCAGCCTTTACTCTTCCTTTTACTATCTAATGATTAGAGCCCAAGCCCCCATTCTGCATGTCTAAACAAGGTTAACATCTTTTTTTTTATTAAATATTTATTTATTTATTTATTTGAGAGATTGTGAGCGAGAGAGAGAGAGAGAGAGAGAGTATGAGAGCTCAAGTGGGAGTGGAGGGCTGAGGGAGAGGGAGAAGCAGACTCCCTGCTGAGCAGGGAGCCTGATGCAGGGCTTGATCCCAGGACCTGATCATGACCTGAGCCGAAGGCAGATGTTTAACTGACTGAGCCACCCATGTGCCCCTAAACGAAGTTAACATCTTAAATGAATCCTTCTCCTTTCATCTTTCTGAAGACCTCTAGGACTTATTTACATGTCCTCCACATCCATCTCTGATGTCACCTGTCACTTCCTACTGTGGGTCATTGCTCACTGCTCATCACCCCTTGCCTTTTAGAACCACATCTACATATTCTCGAAGTTTGTTCCAGGGCCCCTTCATCCCCTTTGTGTTCATTAGTCTCTTCTTAATTCTTCAAAGGCATAGATAACACTAGACCGTCATTTATAAGAAAACTTTTTTTTGATGACTCAAGGAAATAATGAGGGAATCACAAGTGTGAATCAGTTAAGTAAAACACTTTTGTCTGCACATTATAAAAGATTCTGATTCAAAAGCTCAAACGACAAGTTTAAAGGTAAGCTCTTTCATAGTTGGTTATCTCACTGGCACAAACATCTTCGTGAAGAATATAACTTCTTCCTTTCTACTCTATGTTCTCTCTGTGTTGGCTTCTGTTTCAAGACTAGTGACCTTCATAATCACAAGATGTCAATGGTGGTGTAGGCATTTCACCCAAACCCATTAACAGCAGAAGAGTTGTACCCATGTCTTCCTATGCGGCTCTTTTAAGAGACAAGGAGCTGTTGTTTCATGGGTGTCTCCCCAGTAGCTGAGTATGTCAGTGGTCAGAATTCTATCCTCTAGGGCACCTGGGGGGCTCAGTTGGTTAAGCGTCTGACTCTTGATTTCAGCTCAGGTGATGACCTCAGGGTTGTGAAATTCAGTTTCCTGTCAGGCTCTGTGCTCAGTGGAAGAGATTTTCTCTCTCTCCTTCTCTCTCTGCACTTCCCCCAGCTCACACACGCACTCTCTCAAATAAATAAATAAATCTTAAAACAAAACAGGATTGTATCCTCTATTTCCACAAATTGTTTAGACCAATTCAGTTGAAGGTGGGATTAGCTACCCACAAAGAAGGTGAGCAGATGGAAAGAGGTAATTACCTTAACAAAACTGAGGTTCTTTTAGCAAGGTAGAAAAGAGAAATGAAGAGTGGAAAGAAAACCAATAGTGTCTGCTACTAATGCAGGAAGCTCTAACTAAAAGATAGATTTCAGATATTTCTGCTCTTACCCTTACTGGAATGGGAGTTCCCTGCTAGTCATCTCCTTCCTCACCTCTAGCTTGTTACCATGTTTAAGGGGGCCCATTACCCCAAAAATAGGAATGCCCTCTACCTCTCTTCATCTTGAAGTCTGTTTTTGTGTCCCAGGGTGAATGACTCTGGAATATTTGTTTCCTCTGAGGGAAGCACCATCCCAGTCTCCACAGTAGATGGGTCTGCTGTGCCCCCTGTGGTGAAGGCATGCAATTCAGTGCTTCTCTCAAATTCTGTTTTTCTGTTTAAAATAATATTGCTATTAGATGCCAAAAATAATATTTATATGATTTTGTTATTAGACACCAAAAGCACCTATACTGGATTATTTCAGCCTTAAAACAAAGCACATTTCCATTTAGGGAAAAAAAAAATCTCTTCAAGATCACCATTTCTTGTTAAGATGTTCATCATATATATTTTTGCATTTTCTATTATTTTTTAAATTGTAAGACACACATAACATAAAACATACCATCTTAACCATATTCAGTGAACAGTTCAGTGGCATTGAGTACATTCGCGTTGCCGCCCTCACCACCATCCTCTCCCAGAACTCTTCTCATCTTGCAAAACAGAAACTCTGTACCCTGGGGCGCCTGGGTGGCTCAGTGGATTAAAGCCTCTGCCTTCAGCTCAGGTCATGATCTCANTGAAACTCTGTACCCTGGGGCGCCTGGGTGGCTCAGTGGGTTAAAGCCTCTGCCTTCAGCTCAGGTCATGATCTCAGGGTCCTGGGATCGAGGCCCACATCGGGCTCCCTGCTCAGCGGGGAGCCTGCTTCCTCCTCTCTCTCTGCCTGCCTCTCTGCCTACTTGTGATCCCTCTCTCTCTGTGTCAAATAAATAAATAAAATCTTAAAAAAAAAAAGAAACTCTGTACCCATTAAACAATGACTCCCCATCTCCCTCTTACTGCAGGCCCCGACAACCTCCATTTTACTCTTTGTCTCTGTGAGTGTGACTACTCTAGATACTTCATATGAGTGGGATTATATGGCATTTGCCTTTCTGTGACTGGCTTAGTTAATTTAGCATGATGACCTCAAGGTGCATCCATGTTGTAGCATGTGTCAGAATTTCCTACCTGTTATGACTAAATAATATTCCATTAGATATGTAACATTTTGTTTATCCAGTCATCTGTTGACAGACACTGGATTATTTCTACCTCTTGGTTTTTTCAAATAATGCTATGAACAGGGGTGTACAACATCTCTGAGTCCTTGTTTTTAATTATTTGGGAGTTTATAAACCCAGAAGTGGAATTGCTGGATCATATAGTAATTCTATTTTTAATTTTGAGGACCTTCCCTACTATTTTCTTCAGTGACTATAGCATTTTATGTCCCCACCAATAGTGCACAAGGGTTCTGATTTCTACATGTCCATACCAACTTTTGTTATTTTCTCTCTGTGCGTAGGTTTATAATAGTCATTCTAAAGGGCATGAGGCAGTCTCTCTGATGATTAGTGATGTTGAGCATCTTTTCATGTCCAATTGATTTTACTAAATATATTTCTTAATATCAGAGTCTGAAGTATCTGTATTTAGAATATAGAATACTTTGCTGACTGAGGACTTCACCAGTTCAACTAGAGAGACATATACCTTAGATTTACATGAGCAGAAAAGGTTTTCCAAAATATTCCCTTCTGGGGCAAGGACCGATAAAATCCGAATTCCTTTGTAGAACAAAAACACTGCTAAGACCCCTCCTGTCTCCAAAATGGAATATTTGTTCCAGCTTCACCAATTTTGCAATTCATATTCTACCTCCAAGAAGAAACCGAAGGAATGGTTAAAATAACAACCTGTCTTCCTAACACCAAAGCCACAAGTCACATAGCTCAGAGTCCATAAACATGAAAGAAATATCTACAAAGAACTGATGATGCTGTAGAGGGGATCCCAGTCCTCATGCACATAAATGACAGTGAGGTGACCCTCAGAGTGACCCAAGAGCATTTGCGTCTCTTTCCTTGCCACAGTTTGGTAGCGTCTCCATTCCCACGTGCTGTGCTTGCAGCGCGGGTCATTTTGAAAGAGGGAATATTTGTAAATAATGCTTGATATTTATGATTTAATGGAAAGCTAAAGACTCATCAAAGGAACTCAGGGGCTCCTTTATTACCTGAGGAAATATTATGCATATGAGCTAACTATAATTGTATCTACCAGGGATCCCCCTCTGGTAGACCTATGTGTGTTCGAATATCTACCCTCTTTTTGCTTGTTTACTGGGATAGAGAACCTCTGAAATTTTGAATCTATACAGTTCTTGAACTAAAACTATTTTTCATGAAACGGAAGTTGTTTCTGATCCTAAGGGCATATGTGGTTGGGAGAAAGTCTAAGATCTTAGAAAATGATGTGACCCGTAGTTGAGGTATGGATGTCCTATGAATGCATATGAATATGACCCCTGGACACCATATGAAACCATGTCATGAGCCATCTTTCCCTAACAGAATACTTATGAGTCCCTCTTCCGCTGTCAAGCCATTGTTAGGTCCCTGGCAATTTGAAGTTAACCAATAAATAACTGTCTCTAAAACACATTTTTGGTTGGGAAGGAAGGTAGATTTTTCTTTCCTAAAAATTGAGAGTAACAAAAGCATCTGAATGCTCCTAGTATCACAAAAATATAGTTATTTTATAGGCTTCCCCTTCACTGCACAGGAGGGATTACAAATCACAGGGCATTTTCCCTATTCCCTGAACAAAGATAATAGTCCCACAAAGAGCCCAGCATGAGACAAGAGTCTTGATGACTCCAGTGAAAATGCCTTGGCCCACACTTCCTCTCACCTTCACAAATGATGATGAAAGGTAGGCCAGAGCAGTCCTGAGAGATGAAGACTCTTAAAGAGTAAACAGTGAGGAGTAGTTAAGGAGAAATGGCTGACACCTCTGGTAGTTGCCTCAGAGGTCAACGAGAATGTAGATTGCTTTCCCTCAGGCCTTGGCAACAGTGACAGAAGAAAGGAAACATCCTAAATCATAGTCTGAATTATTGTTCCCTGGAAAGAAGTCTGAGGCACCTTCACACTCGGTTATCAGTGCTGGAGTGAAACACTGCTCTTCTCAGGACCTGCAACAAATGAGGAATCAACTCATGCCCCTGCTGTCTCCAGAGGGAACTAAAGGACAGATGAGACTGGTATGGGCCATACTTGTAAGAGTTTTCCATGAAATGATCAGAGTCACAGAAAAAAAAAAGAAACACTTGCTGAAATAGGAGATGCCTCTGGAAACTTTTGGTTTTCAGTTTTGTTTTGTCATCCAGGCTTCTTTGTTTTTGCTTTTGAGAAATGGGACCTATCTTAGGGGGATTTGGAGAGTGATTGAAGTGGCTAATTAGCAGCTTATAAATAGAACAGAGTACTAGAAAGAATGGAATTGGAGCCCATAGGAGAGCGTTCACCTCTAAAAGGGGAAACTGGCTGTGGGGGTTGGGGTCAATGAGTACAGTGAGAAGAGTTTGCATCTGTCCTGCTCTGGCTGCATCTCCAGTGCCTAGTGTGGTGCCCAACACAGGTGGGCGCGAAATAATTTTCTTCTGATTAGCTGAAGCACAAACAGCTGTGCAAGGAGTCCGATTAAGACTCCTAAACTTCCTTCTTTCTTCCCCAAACCATTCCGCAGTATTGTATGCTTCTGTCCTTGAGGGAATAAGCAGGAAGCAGCTGGCATCTTCTAGAGCCCTGGACCAGCAGCAACAGTATCACCAGGGAACTTGTTAGAGATGCAGATGATGAGTTCTGTCCCCGACGGCTGAAATCTGAGAGGAGGGGCTCTACAATCTCTGGTTCAACAAGCCCTCCAGGTGATTCTGACATACAGTAAAGCTTGAGAACCACGGTGCTAGTCAAAATTGCTGATTCATTTTAAACTTATTTTTGAACTTTTTAACCAGGTGTGTTGGCATCTCCCATGAGAGGAGAATGAGCCCTCTGTGTTAATGTGTGAAACACAATTGTTTCTTGGCTACAGAAGAAGTTGGGTCAAAGGATTTGAATGCTTCGAACTTGTTTTTAGGCATTTGGGGTTAGCGTGACGTGGAAGCACATCTATGGAATGTACAACTTTTTGAGAAAAGCTGTAAACATTATGTGATTCTTTTTTGGGAGGCAGAGATAGTTTATGACCTTCACATTTCCCTGCAGAAAGGTTGTGCTGCTTTTATCTCCCAGAGCTGCATGTATGAAGGGAGAAGAGAATTATATTCTTTAAAGAGGAGATCTTTGCGCCACAAAAATGTGTTCCTTGGAGGCAGAAGGATTCAGACTAATATGTTGCTTCATTCCTGAATCGGCGTCGAAAGAGAGCAAGGTCAGTGCCTCAGGAGATATACGTAGGGATAAGTGTATTCCCTCTTCCAAACTAGGACATATTTGAGGTGAAGGGGTGGAGGATGCTATTAATAATTTCTTTGGGACAATAGTGTAAACTGTACCTCACCCTAGACAGTGGTTCTCAACTGGGCGATTTTGTTGTGTCTATCCTCCTCACCTCTCACCCCCATCTGCCATTCCCCACCTCCCAGGGACATTTGGCATTGTCCAGAGTCTTCTGTTGTTGCCACAACTGGGGTTGGGAGGGACACTCTTCATCCCTCCCCAGATGAGAAGACTAGTTAAAATTACTAGGGATTTGTGTGGCTCCTGAAAGCCAGTAAAAAGTTCTCTTAACTGGAGTCCACAAACTCGCAGAAGGTCGTAGAAAAAGAAAATCTCTTTTTACTTCATTTCAATAAATTCTAATTTCCCATCAACATGGGTGACATTGTGCTGAGTATCATTGCATCACAGCAAGGATTGTGGTCCCCTGCAAAGCCTACAATCAGTTTGGGAAGAAATAAATCAATGAGATCATGCTGGTAATATGAAGTTCACTCAGATGAGTTGCTAGATGCAGACTGGGTGCAAAGTGGGTCAAAAGCCATAAGAGTGATCAGGAAAGGCCTTTCATTGCAGTAGGTTTTTTGATCATCTTGAAGAATGATAAGAATTTTGATAGGTTAGGGAAGCTAGCAGGGAGGAAAAGGAAGAAGCTGAGAAATTTTCAAAAAAGGAAACAATACAAAATATAATTGAAGGTACAGAAACCATTATTTGCATGGTATTCATAGAATGAGAAAGAATTCCACTTATGCTGTAGCAGTGGTTCTCAGTATCATGGTTTTGCCCTCAGGACATTTGCAATATCTGGAGACATTTTTGGTTGTCACTTTGGGGCAAGATTGCTATTGGCAGCTTGAAAGTAGAGTCCAGAGATGCTGCTAAATATGCTGCATTGTGCAAGACAGTTGCCCAAATATCAGTAGTGGACGAGGAACCCATTGGCTAGAGGCTGGGCGGGATAATAGGTGACCAGAGTGAAACAGTTAGAATGAGGCTATGCTGTAGCCCCAGTGTTCTCTAGTTATTGTTCTGGTAGATTCCCTCTTTCAGATATGGATCCTTGGGAAAATCAACTCTTGGTAAAATGGTAAAATACCTGGAGAATGAAATCAGTCTACCTAGATTGGAATCTGTCTAAGAGAATGCAGCATATGTAGTCTGACCTGGAAGACATTGCTAATCTATCAGACACTTTAACACTGAGCCCACATAGAGCCTCCAACTAGTCTCCTAGCAGTCATCATCATGTCATTCAGAGCTGGCAAATCAGTTGGGTGTCATCCTTGCTAGGCTCTAAAACTGACTATGTAAACTTGGGTTTGTTACACAAATACTCTCAGCGTCAGTTCCTTTTTTGTGGAGTTGTGGGGGGAGGGCTAGCTAGGTGGAGGTATTTCACAGGTTGTAGTGGAGCTATTTTAGCTAACATATAAGAGACATTTTGAAAACCACCAAGATATCCTACAAATATTAGTTATTATTAATAGTAAACACAGAAAAATGCAGGTGGGTCTCCACAAGATCAGAAAATATTTACAGTATTGGTACTATCTGCTATTGCCCAAACCGGCTCCAGAAACAGTCATTTTGGTGGCCGCAGTGGGGGCTTCCTTAGCAGCGTGCACACCTCCTTGCCAATCTGTGCATGGAGTTTGCCACCTCTTGGTCTAAAATTATGGAACAGGGCAATTCAAAATATCATCAGAGGGTCAGTGCCAGTCCCAAAGAAATGCATGATACCAGTCTGGGATGAGAAACTGTCACAATTTGACATCACTGTGACATTAAAGTGCATGGTCCGTGGACTTGTCTTATTGAGTAAGGTTAAGACCAGTTTGAATGTGGTCATACTCATGTGGTGAGTCACCTCTGGTGTCAGCTAGCTCTCATCATCCACACTAGGGTAGTGTATCGGTCGGCCATAAATAGAGGTGAAATACATATATACACACATGTCCTTCCCTGCACATAGTTTGAGAAGCACTGATGTGGAAGAATCATGTGTGCCTTCGTGTGTGTCTGTTTCTAGCAAAATCAAGGTAATGAATGACCTTTCAAATAGTACCCAGAACTTTTGAAGTCTGGAATCTTCTCAAACTAGAGGCAGGCTCCCTTGGTTCTGATTTTTTAGGACATATACATGGAACTTTAACAGGAAGGTAACAAGAGATTAGTCATTTGCACCTTGCAGTTTCTTCCTTCCTTGTTAAGGTAGCTCTCTACTTCATAAATCCACTCTGCTGTTATGGCATCGAAAAAGGCAAGGTAAGCTTCCTTGAATGTGACTGAGTTGGCATTACCCACTGCCAAAAGGAACCAGCTCCAGAAGAATGGAGACAGTCTTTGTCCTTATGAGATGGCTCTATTTTTTTTAAACTGTTTTTCACAATGAGATGATTTGTAGCCAGAGTGCCTATTAAGACTGGGTTGAGCAAAACGAAACAAAATTTAGAGTAATAAGAGATTCATATATAAAACTATCTGAGCTTTTCAAGCAATTGTTAGATAACTTAGGTCTGTTGATTAATATCTTTGTGCCTTAGTTTCCTCACCTGTAAAATGGGAATGCAACTCTCTATCTTCTAAGTGTAAAGAGGAAGTTCAATGAGGTCATGCATGGGTAGTGTTTGCCATGGTACCTAAGAGAGATGAAATAATTGGTAATAGAAAGGCAGGAATAGAATGTAGAGTTTGAAGTAAGGGTTTGGTAGTGCAGAGAGAAAAGCTTGATTTCGGGCTGCACCACTTCTCAGTTGTATGACCTTGAGCAAAACTTTGAGTTCTATAAGGCTCAGTTTCCCCTACTATATAATGGAGAAGATAATAATTGCTGGTATGAAAATGAATGATAATGTAGGTAATGCTAAATATAGTCAGAATTTAATAAGTAGTAGGCAAAATGGCAGCTATCATTAGGATAATGTTACTCCAGAAGAAAACTCCAAACCACACAGATTTAGATGAATAGGAAAACCAACAAAAACTCCTAAGAATTACAGTAGGCAACTTTCATCTTATAACCTGAGAGAGAAAGTAAAAAAAAAAATGTACTTTATGAAAGGTTGGGACAATGACTAGTACATGAAAATGCAAGTACTCAGCATTGAACACAACCAGCGAAGGGTGTTTTTTTCCTTAATGCAGTATCTAAGTTAGAAAATTTATCAACTATGGTTGTAGTTATGGAATTTAAACATGAAAGAAAGAGTGACCTGAGAGACTGTTGTGCATTGCTCGTTCTTCTTGGCTCATCTAGTAGAAGGAGCTGAACTATTTGGGCTTGTTGGTTGGAGAAAACCCCTTTACTTCTATTTTTGGAATTGCAGTACATTAAGATGAAACAGACTTTGATTTCTTAATAAACTCATTTGAAACAGCAGTGGACACCTGTTGTTTCTGTCTTCCAGGCATAACTTTCAATGATTCCCAATAGTAGTGGCCCATATTCACTGGATAACATTTTCCCCACGTGTCATATGGTTTTGGGTGGTCTCCTATTCATGGTATCCATATCAGTACATAGTATGGTAATATGAAACTAAAGTTCTCAGCCAGATTGAGGCAAGAAAGAATGAAATGTTTAAGAAAACACAATGGCAGAATATTCTGGTCTCAGTCACAGAATGGGGATATGAGCAGGCATATGTAATCAAAATATACATCTCTTGGCCACAGTGACTGATCTAAGGAGTGAGCATATGATTGAACAGTTAATTAAACTCTTTTCCTGGAATTTTATATAAGAACAGTAGGAAGATCATTTCTTTTTCTTCTTCTCCTTCTTCTCCTCCTCCTTCAATCTGGACTCACTGAGCTGGTGGGATTTAGGCCTAAAAATGGCTAAACCCTCCTCCAGACTCCTCTACCCCAAGCTGAGCAAGAAATTAGCCCAACACCCATAGAAAATCAGATTCAAGAGATGGAGAGTCTAAAGGACATCATTTTGAGTTTCTGAACGCCATGGAGTTGAGGAGTAGAGCTTCTGATGTTGGTTGGTTTGAAGACAAAAGTAATGTATGTTTCAAATTCTGAGTTGCTGTCAGTAATGCACCGCGAGCCTTGTGATACTTGGGGCTGGTGCATAAACTGACTTTTAGCAAAACAATATTGACATCAAGGTGGTGTAATTCAGGTCTTCATATGTGCTTCGTATATCAAGGGATGTGTGAGCTAATTTCTTTTCACAATCCATCGATAAGGAGCAATACCTTGTATGAAGCGTTCCCCATTATCATTTTGAAACACATACACTGACAGTCGCATTGAGAAATTTTTGTGTGTGTGGAAATGGCATAACACTAATCTTATTCTTTCATACTGATTATACTGCGACTAGGAAATGGAAGAACATTAATCTCCCTGCTTTAGAATCCAGAAAGCATGTTTGTACGAAGGACTGGCGTTTTGGGGTCCTGAGATGAAGACAGAAGAAGGATCACTTGATGAATCGCTTGATTCTTTGAGAAGATTATTATTTTTTTAATATGGAATTAGCTCTTTTGGTAGGACCAAGTTCAGTCTTTGTAGTGGCAAAGCATAATGAAAAGAGATATAAGTTATTTCTGAAGTGTTTCTGCATTAGTTCATTCACTGAGCCTAAAAGAGCATTAACTGAGGGTAAAATATGTTGGGTTTTAATCTCAAGACTATCACCAGCTATTTGAATGACCTTTGTCCTTCCATACTCCTTGGAGTCTGTTTCTTCACCATATCCAAAAGTTTTTGAAGTAGACACACTTTAAGCTGCCTTCCCACCCTTCATTCCAACCACAAACAGGTTTATCTTATGACTTGGGATGATAAGGATGTACCCTAGGGTAGAGGGTATGGAGAAGGTTTTGTTTGTGTATTTAGAGTGAATCACTCAAAGGTTAAGGTGTGTATAATATGTGATATTTGGTCCTAAATTTTGGGCTAGTTTTGCATTCCATAAATAGTTTTCTCGAGCTGAAGCATACCAAAAAGGTGAAGCAGATAGATTTCCCTCTGGTTCTAGATCAAAGGATTAAAGCAATCACAGAGGGGAAAAAAAAAAAAGGATGGTGCATGATAAGGTAATCACAAAATAAAGCCAATTGCGTTAAAAGCAAGTGAAGTCACTGTTTCAGTGGTGATTTAAGATCAGAATGAGAAGATATTTCTTCTCAGTTCAGTGTGTATGGGGAGTGAGAAATCTTAAAAAGGGGGCAGTTTCTGTCCTGAGATTTCATTTATAACTTAGTTATGTGTTCTGCGATAAATTCACTGTAATATTAATTGAGAATAAATGTGGTTATTACTTATGTTTTGATCTTGTCTTGCTTCAGGAACTTCTTAGAAATCACCCTTTTTAGATTCAAGTAGAAAGTGTGTCCAGATTTTAACATGGAAAGGGCAAACTGCATAGCAAACAAAGAGGAAGAGGGTAATCTTCATATACTGCCATTAATGACTCATCCTCTTATTAGGTTGAGAGTGGTTCTGCTGATTATTAAGATAATTAGAGCTATCAGATTTTACCATACATTGTCCTGATGGTATAATTTGTTGAGTCTTTTAACTAATTAGAGGCTATTTATATGGGATGGTTGTGAAAGGGAAAAAGATACAGTCCCCACATTAATGAAGTTCACTAACCCCTTATTTGTCATAGGAAGTACAAACTTACACATCATTTTGTTTGTGTCCACCTGCATGTGAAGGGAGAGAACAGGTAATCTAGACATAAAAAGAGACCAAGTTCATTCACTGAGCCTAAAAGAGCATACTTAAGAGTATAAACTTGTTGGGTGTTAGTCTCGACACTGACCTAAAGTTCTCGGTCAGGTCATGCAGGAAGCAAGAATGAAGTAGTCGAAGAAGGACAATGCCAGAACTTCAGGACTCAGAAACACTGTGTTGATCTTTGGCAAGCCATTGAGTTGAGCTGTCTGTAGAAGTGACAGTCATCTTCTTTCTGAGCATGATCCCACACCTCCGCCTTCCCTACATGCAGCACCTTTCCACTCTCCCCTTCTCAAGTTGTGGTTAGTGGTTTCGAACCATCACTTTTTATCAGATCTACTGTTAAATGTACTCCAAGTCCAAATAATTTTTGCCTTCTTCACGGCTCCCTTTCTCTTCCAGGCTCTCACGTTCTCCTACCTGAGAAATTGTAACGGTCTTCCTGTTACTTCCCCAGCTTGTATTCTAACCGTAAGAGTCTGTTTCCCATGGGGCAGAAGCTTTTAGAACATGCATCATGTCATGCCCCCCTTTTTTTCAAACTTCCATTGCTTCCATGTACCTAACAATGACATCTGCTTGATCTGTCCCCCCTGTCTTTTTTATGCCTCTTTTTTTTTCTTTCCGGACTAGAGTCACATTGTCCTCTTTCTGTTCTTAGAAACATGAGCTTTTTCCTGCCATGGGGTCTTTGTACTGGCTGCTTCCTCTGTCTGAAATATTTCTTTTCTGGATCTCACATGAAGGACTATTTCTGTTTATACATGTCTCAACTCACTTTCCAATCCCCAGCCAGGCTTTCTCTGTCTTACCACATATGAATGTGGCCCTTACCCCACACACTTTCTATCCCATATGTATGCCTTCTCGTCTGTATACCATCTATCACTTTCTGAAATTATCTCATTTATTTAGGGGTTTATTGTTTGTGCCTAATAAATACTTGTTGAATTAATGAATTCTTTTAAGAGTAGAACCATATACGTGCTATGGTGAGTGCTGTGAAATGTGTAAGCCTGATGATTCATAGACCTGTAGCCCTGGGGCAAATAATACATTATATGTTAATTAAAAAAAAGAGTAGAACCATATTTCATATGCCATCATTAACAGAATACTGATATATGAAACAGATATAAGAGGCACTTCTCTGGCCGCAGTAAGAAGGCACTGAACCCACTGGGTCTCTCCCTGATCCAGCCCCTAGTGAGGCTTAGGCTCCTGCACGTGACCTTGGACTCCACGATCACATTTTGAACACCATCGCCCTAGGCTATTGGTTATGGCAATGAAGGCTTGGTATATTCCCACCATTGTCTACCCAAGTCCAAATCTTGGCTGGCCATCCCTTCATGAATCAAGTCTGTCTCTCATGCTTACTCTTCTTTGTGAGTGAGCCTTAAGTAGATAGCAAGGGGCAAAAACATTTTGTTAGTGATTGAATATGTCTGAACAAAAGACCTAGCTCCTTTCAAGTCTTGCAGAAGCTCCAACCTAGAATCCCATTTGGCACCTCGTTATATCCCAGGCCCTGCTTCCAAGAAGAGGTCATTATTTCAACCTGTAATCCAACATAAAGGCTTCCCATTTTTCAGTTATGTAAAGTAATATAACACACATCTCGGCATCAGACATCAGGATTAACACTGACAAGGCTTACATTAAAATGCTCTACCAGGCAGCATCTCTAAAGTGAATAGAATAGCTAACGTGCCGGCACAATGATTCTTGCTTCATGGGGAGAAGGATTTATGTTTAAATACTATTAACATTTTAACTGTGACAGCCATGGCTTAAAAGAATTGTATTTTAATATAAGATTGAATGCATTTCTATAATAATACTAATCCCGTGTTATTAATTTTTTATGCTTTTAATTTTGATAACCCAACTAACTAGTTTGGGGAATGTCATTTCTTCCTTGATTTAATTTTTTTCTCTATTTTTTAAATAAAATTATACTGTTAAGATGAAGTGCAGAATTTGGAAATGGGAACTGAATTTGACTTACAGTGTAGGAGTCATGAATGGGCAGGATTCAATTTAAGCTGAACATCGACCATTAATTAGCAGTGATAGTAGTAGTAGTACAACTAATTATGAGCCTGGAGCTCTGACCCCCTGGGGAGTGGTGGCCTTGATGGTGTAGAAATTGCTCTTGAGATTACATGAGGATGGAAGAATTAGGCCTCCTTTCTAAATGAACAGCATGCAGCATTTTTTTTTTCTCCCTCACAGGATTTCAGAAGGGCCTCTGTTGCCAGGAATGGTTAAGCTCTCCATCTTCTTTCCTACATAGAAATGCAGTTCTTATTAGAGGTTCTGTTGTATGCATGTGAAGGGAGGATAATGCATGCATGAGGGTGTGGTATGCAGAGAAGTTCATGAGAGGAGAGAATGTGCAAGTTATATAAATGTACTCTGGGTCACCAAATATAGAGCTGCTAGTTGTGCAGCATGTCAGTCAGAATGAGCGAAGTGTGCTGCAGTAACAAACAGCCCCAATCTATTAAAAATAAAAGTGTCGGGCGCCTGGGTGGCTCAGTGGGTTAAAGCCTCTGCCTTCGGCTCAGGTCATGATCTCAGGGTCCTGGGATCGAGGCCCGCATCCGGTTCCCTGCTCAGCGGGGAGCCTGCTTCCTCCTCTCTCTCTGCCTGCTGCTCTGCCTACTTGTGATCTCTCTCTCTCTGTCAAATAAATAAATAAAATCTTTAAAAAAAAAAATAAAAAAATTAAATAAATAAAAAAAATAAAAATAAAAGTGTCTTTCTACCTTATGCCATAGTTCGTGGTGGATTAGCTGGGCATTCTGCAATACATCATCTTCACCTTAGGGATATAGGCTGATCATTGTTCGACCATCCGAAATATTACTGGTTACTCTGGCCAAAGGAAAGGAATATGGCAAATTATGCAATATTGTGCACTCACAAAGGCCTCCACCCAGAAGTTGGCTCACTTCTGCTTTTATTCATTGGCTATGGCAAGCCATGTGGCCACATCTATTTCACAGGAACAGGGAAATTACTTTTACTCACAAGAAGAAGAAAAACCAGAAATATGAGTATACAGTTCTTATGACTACCATAGGCATCCTAATAGTGGGTGAGCCAGGGCTGACTGCCAGTCTGCGTTCCTTTTGTTAAACAGTGAGGCCCTGGCTCAGGGCTTTATTCACCCAAAGAAGAGAACACCATTTTCTAATTTGTAGGAAGTTACCTCATATGTAAAGCTGGCCCAGCCCCTCAGCTGCATAATTCATTTTGCCTGATGGATGATGGGAATAACCTGATTCATTGGTTCCTTTATTCTTGCATTCAAAAGTAGTGAGTGATCAAGTTTCTACTGTGTATTAGATGTAGGGAATAGAGCTTTGAATTATCAAGCATGGTCTCTGGCCCCATTGAGTTTATGGCCTTTCAGGGAAGACAGATAATGAAAAAGAAATAATTATGAATGTAATGAATGCTAATGAAGGGAGATGTATAGGGTGCCATGGGATTATATGACAGTAAATAAGTTATACATTGCAATTATTTTTCTTTCTTATGGCAGTGTCTGCACTTTCACCTTTCATTTTGAGTCCTTTGAGCTGATAATTAGACAAAGGGGCAGATAACTTAGATGGTTTAGTCTTTGAGACATTGATGAGCACTAGAAGAGTCTAAGCGCTGGTGTGTATCTCAAAGCCAGTCTTTTTTTTTTTTAAGATTTTATTTATTTATTTGACAGAGAGAGAGAGATCATGAATAGGCAGAGAGGCAAGCAGAGAGAGGAGGAAGCAGGCTCCCCACTGAGCAGGGAACCAGATGCGGGGCTCGATCCCAGGACCCTGAGATCATGACCTGAGCCAAAGGCAGAGGCTTTAACCCACTGAGCCACCCAGGTGCCCCAAAAGCCAGTCTTGAAATGGCTGTCTGATGGTCTATTTGATGTTTATTAAGACTTTATCCTGAAGTGTGTGTGTGTGTGTGCGTGCATGCACACATGCTTGTGCACAGGCATGTGTACTCTTTGGCTTGGAATCAAGTGTTGACCCAGGCTTCTCAGCATTGCCCCTTAAAAGATCCTGCAGCACATGCTGCCAGTATACCTGTGGACAGTGATCATTCCACTACACATTGACCCTTGGCTTCCATCTGTAAACACTGTGATGCTCTGGCTGGCCACTGATGCTGTCCACTCTGCCAGTGAGCAGTGCAAAATTGATTGGAAATGTAATCTTCTGCTACCCCACCTCCACGTGGTAGCAGTCATCACATATGACTAACTGAAGTTAGTGGATAAATACCCATCTTCCCTCGATCCTGTAGTAGAATAAGTCTGAAACATGTGTACACTGTCTCTCAGTGGGATTCAGTCCCTCTAGCCCACAAAACATAACACATCTGGTGCATGTATTCCTTCCCCTACCTCACTTCCCCACTCCCACACAGGTGCTTTCTGGAATCACCTTCCAAGTCAACCTGCCCTCACAATATTGTATCAGGATTTGCTTTAGAGAAACTAGCTTCAGGCGTGCATATTTAAACACCGAATCAGTAATCCCCAGAGTCAAGACCTTTAAACTTTTCTGTCTGTTCCCCTACAAATGAGATGCTAATAAAACAAAACAAAACAAAACAAAACACCATGTGACATAGGCAAGTCAGGGAAGTAGCAACTGAGTCCTGCTGGGTGACCGTTTGTTCTTAGATGCTGGTGACTGTGATGGTTGGGTTTTGGAAGATAGAGCTCTGTTCATTTACTCATTGTATCTGTAGCTGCCAGGGACATTGAGCACCGTTGGCAATTTTTCTCCCAAATGCGTCTCATGATAACTTGGCATTTTTGTGTTCATATTCAGCATGACTAGGACCAATTACATCGCAAAGTCCTTTGAAAAAAAAGCACTTAAAAAGGCAGAACTACAGCCATAGAAAATGTATGTAGCTGTTCCTTTTTTTTTCTTTTTTGAATACCATGTCCCATGTTCTTCCCATTTATAATTCCTACCCTAACTGCATTGTTTACTATTTGACTTTTAGGCATAAAAATACATTGATTAGAAAAGTAAATTAGGGTCCAATTTATTAATATAGCCTTCTTGTACTTAAAGGAAATTCTTGTGGTGCTATTTGGAAAAGGTGATGAATATAGTTTTTAGCAGAACATCTGCATAAATTATAATTGATTTGCAATTCATCACCTTCTTTGCCTTGCTCCTCCTCCGTGAAGAAACCTCATTTGTGCATTATCAAGGAGGAAATATTTTTAGGGATGTGATTATTTGGCAGAAGGGCTAATAATGATGGGGAAAATTTTCAGAAAATGTATCCCAACTGGAAGGTTCTGCAGTTTCAAAAATAGCACCTTGAAAGTTGGCACTTTCAGTCCTTCAGGCATTGCTTACCTTAAATGATGTCTGAAAATAAATTTTTCCCTGTGAATCTGTGCACACTGGGTTTTGACCCTAAACTTCAGGGCACGGCACCAAGACACAGAATTGTCACCAGTGCTCTCTCTTCTGCAGCCCACCAGTCGGCATCACCAAGGGCACAGTCTTTCTAACCCCCATCATCTTTGCATATGGGCTTGGAATCCATAGTTGCCATGGAATGGGTCATCTTTTATTTTAGCCATCTTTGAAATGAGTTGCACTGCTCCTGTACCACCACCCAGCTTCCTCATCTCCATGTGCTGGCACTTCCTTCACCTTCTGCCAGGAGTTCGTCGTTCTCTTCCTGCCAGCCAGTCAAACCCTACCTCATGCCGGCTCACTTCTTCCATGAAGCTTTCTCCATCAGAGCTCCATCCCTATACCCCAGGCAGAAGGCAGCCTACTGTGGTGAAATAAAAATGATCTTTGATGTCTTATGGACTTGTTGTCAAACCTTGGCTCTTCCATTTACTAGTTGGGGGAACTTGGTCTGGAGTTGAACCTCTATACCTTGCAGTTCCTGTATCTAATTTCCACTGCCTGAGCACACTGTGAGGAATAATGGGACAGTAGATATAAAGTACCTAGTCCAGAGAGGAAACTCAAGGAGTTTGAATGTTCTCTTTCATTCCATCTTTTGAAGTCCTTTCATACTGTATCTGCCACTCTCTGGAAGCTCAGTCTGATTCCTTTATACCATGTATTAGAGCATTTAGGTATATGTTTCATCTCACTTTTCTTCTGAAACCCAAGTGTACCTGTCCACTCTGGGCTACCCTGTCCTCCGATCAGCCTTACGCTTATCATTAAATCAAACAAGGTAGCCCACGGTCTCTGTCCCGATGGTGTTGATGAATAATGCGGATGTTTTTGGCAGTGCCTTGGAATAATGGAAGGATTATGGTCCACATCAGAATTTACCTCAGTTTTCCTTAGCATCCTTCTTTTCTTACTGGTTCTATTCCCTGTGGCAATTCTTTGCATGTGTGTGTGTGCATGCTTTGTCTCAATATCTAGCAATATTTTTTTTCCTCACACAACCATCCTGTCACCCTCTCCTCCTTCTCTTATAATGAATCTCCCTTTCCTTTTCTTCTCTGAAGTCTTCTGGATCACCAACGATAACTGTCTATCACAATCCTGCTTACCAGTCCTTCTCTAGGATCTGTACTTCTTAAAAAGCACAGGAGGCATTCAAACCATATATAATGCAATCTTTTCCTGAAATATATGCTATTTTCTTCTCTTCGGAGATCAGCACTTTCAGTATTTTTTTTTTTTGTATTTTGAAGCTGTTTCAAACCTATAGAAGAGTGTCAAGAACTGTCACATTCTTTTTACCCAAATTACCCAACTTTTAAGATGTCAATGCATTTATTTTCTTTCTCTATCTCTGTCAAGTAGAGATATTCTTCTGACATGATGCCCCCTGGCCCCTACGTAAATATCAGTTTACCTTCCTAAAGCAAGGACTGTCCTCTCATAACTACTGTAAAAATTCTCCCAGTTGGGGAATCAGCACTGATACGCACCATCATGCAATCCATAGACTCCATTTAGGTTTTGCCAATTGTCTCAACAATGACTCATTTTCTTTAGTGATCCAGGACCCCATCTAGGAATGTGTGTTATCATTCATAGTTTCCTTTGATCTGGATGCGCTTCTCATTCTTATCTCACATTTTCCCATAAGATGACCCTCTGTCTGTATCTTCACGATTAGACTCCAGTCATGCATTCTTGCATGCATCCATGGCAGGAATTCTGCAGAAGTGATGCTGAGATTTTCTCTGTGTGTCACAATAGAAGGCATACTCTAATGACCCATCCTTTCACTTGATCTCCTGGACAAGTTGGTGTTTCCCAGGTTTTCTCATCTTTCCTTACTCTCTGGTACCAAATAAGAAGTTCCAGGATCATCTTTTAATTTTCCTTTCCTGCCTTGGAATCAGCTGTTTCTCCAAGCAACTATGGTTCCTTTTAGTGGAGGATAGTTTTAGAAGCTAACATCTGGGTGCTCATTGCTCCTGGGATGTCATTGTTTCTACATCCTTTCAACACACAGGGCTTGAAAATACATGTGTGTATACTTACATATGCGTTTATTAGATCTGGGCGCATGGGTATGCACGGGTACATATACATCCCACCATGAGTTTATACTCGTTCAAATATAACTCTTCAATTCAAATCTTACTCTTTTTCCCTTTCCGTGTTTGTAACTGCCCTTGCAGACAATAAGAAACCTGGCTCACATTGTCCTCTCTAAATATACTCATTTGCTCAGTATAAACAATCTCCTAAATGTCCTGTCATCCTTCTCTGCCCACCACCTCTGCCCCCTCATCCTCTCTTCTCTGCTCCCTCAAACACTGCACACACCACTCTCCCTGTTTCTGGGTGACACCCCCTCCCCATGCTGCCCTACATCTTCAGCTGCAGCACATGCTCCCATTGACCACGGACCTCCACGAGGTGCCTCTCCCTCTCACCATCTCCTCCTCAGATGCTATCAGCTCTCTCCAGCAGGGAAAGGGAAGGGCATATGAGAAAGAAAGGGAAAATCACCATTTACGCCTTTTCACTGATGGATTTGGGGAACTCTCATACCCTATGTCTTTCATAATGTATTTGCATCTGGGTTGAACGAACAAATGTTTCAAATGTTCAGCGTCCACGCACTTCACTCTTACAGCATTATCTACCTCTCTCCAAGTCTGATTCTAATCATAGTTGAAGACAGAAATAATTTGATACTATTCAGCTAAGCCAACTGGACATGAAGCTCTGACCCTAGAGAAAACTAGGAGATCTGGATGGTATGGGCAGGGAACAAGCAGGTGGTACCTGGAAGTTCAGTTCAATTTTTTTTTTTTTATTCAGCCATCTTCAAAACCCTCTCTCACCATCTCGTTTCTCTGTCTTAAGCTTCTTGAAAATATGTTAACATTCACAGTTCCCAGTGTCAGTATAGACATAAATGATGAGAAATGCATCCTTGCTGATTTCCTTTCTAAGGTACCAGTAGTACAAAGACAAGCATAAAGTCTCTTAAGATACCAGCGAATCACCTTGCAAAGCATAGTAATAAATGATGTCACCTTATAATCTTTAATGGGATGGTGTTTTCCACATGTAGAGGGCAAATTGATTCTTAAATCTTTGTTAGTTCTCTGTGTCTAACTGATAGGTAAGCTTCTCTGGGGAAAGAATAGAATGAAACACTCTGTCTTCCCCACTGATTTTTCAGGCCAGCAGAGTACCCAAGCCTCATGTTTCCCGCCACTCACCTTTTCTCCCAACTGAGAACTCTCATTCACTTTTCTAGATTCACTGTTTGTGTAAATAGTCTTTCCCTATGAAAATATGAAATGGATATTGGCAGCCTTCTTGATAACCTTAATGGAATAAAGGCACAAGCCTTGCCTAAGATAAATTATCATAAATCTTATTTCTCAGGAACCTGGCAGAGAGTTCCAGGTGGGCAGGGAAGTGGCCGGAATGAAAACAAAAAAAAAATTCTTCTGACCTAGAATTTGTGGCAGCAGTGGAGGGAGCTGCCGTGACATGTCTGATCTCATTAACGTTCAAGGTTCCCCACGCAGGGATGGATAAATGACAATGTATCACTCACTCCTGCCCTCTGAAACCTTTCCATTAGAAAGGCTGCAATTTAATCTCACATGTCACAAATCAAACCCAACCTGAAAACTACCATTCCCAAAAAAAGGGGAACACATCCCATGCCTCACGGAAGGAACTAGAGTGCCTCTCAGAGGAAGCACTGTGTCCCCAAAAGCAGCTGTTCAAATCTCCTCCAACTGGAAGTGCCCAGCATACACCAGCGTCCGGACTGTACACGGTTGTTATATTAGCTTGGCTTTTTACAAATTGTGTAACTTTGGACAAGTTGAAATTCTTCTTGACTCAGTTACTTCATTCCTTCCTAAGTGGAGATACTACTCTTGAGGTTGTGAGCATTAAAGGAAAATTGTTTCATTTTGGTTTTTGTTTGTAAGAACACTCAGCCAAGTAACTAAGCACTTGATAAATAGTAGCTATGACTTATTATTGCTCATTGTTACTTCAGTACACTGAGCTAAGGGCTTTATATTATTGACCTCATTTATTATCCCAGAATTAGGTAGATATTATGAAACGTCATTTTGTAGAGGAGGATACTAAGTTTTTGAGAGCTTAAGTAACATTCTTATGTCCTACAGATAGGAAATTGGTATGTTCTGAAGCTAATGTGATCCTTCTATATTAACAATGCTACTTATGTATTGGAAATCAAGTTTCTTATGGATTATAATTGAGTATGCTACTAAGAAGAATGATATGCATCTGTACTTATAAGTGAAGGGAAGCTGTAATTTTTCTCCCTTACGGTGTTTTTGTCAGGTCTTAGTAACAGGGTTATACTGACCTTATAGAATCAGTGGAGAATACGTTCTTTTTTTCTATTATCTGGAGAGGTTTGCATAGAATTGGAGTGATCTCTTCCTTGAAAGTGTGGGAAAACTTGCCTGTACAATCATCTGACATGGTGTTTCCTTTGTAAAAAGATTTTTAATCACCAATTCTAATTCTTGAATAGTTATGAAACTATATAAGCTTTTATTATTTATTTTCTATGCCCATCTTGGTAACTTATACATTTCTAGATACTTGGCCATTTCATCTAAGTTTTTTAAAGATTTTGACATAGAGTTATTGGTAATCATTATTTGTTAGTTATTTGAGCTGTATTTGTGTCCACCTTTTCATTTAAAACATTAAATTGGGCACCTGGGTGGTGTAGTTGGTTGAGCATCTGGCTCTTGGGTTTCAGCTTGGATCATAACCTCAAGGTCGTGAGATTGAGCCTGGCATCAGGCTCCACACTCAGTATGGGGGCTGCTTGAGATTCTCTCTTCCTCTCCCTCTGCCCCTTCTGCTCATGCTCTCTCTCTCTCTCTCTCTCTCTCTCTCAAATAAAAGAATAAAATCCCAAATCTACTGCTTACTAGCTTTGTGCCCTGTGATAAATGATGCTCTGTCCACGGGCCTTAATTTTTTCATCTGTAAAAATCACAAGATGGGGTGCATGAGTGGTTCAGCCAGTTAAGCCTCCAACTCTTGATTTTGGCTCAGGTCATGATCTCACTGTCCTGAGATTAAGCCCTGCCTCAGGCTCTGTGCTACTAGGCATGGAGTCTGCTTAAGAGTCTTTCTCTCTCCTGCTGCCCCTCCCTCACCCCCTCCTACCCAATGTTGCTTCACAGCACTCTCTCTCTCTCAAAAAAAAAGAAAAAAGAAAAAAATTAAATTTAAATTTAAATATTAAAAAAATTAGAAATCACAGGATTCTTGTGAAGATTATGGATAATGCCCTGCCCTGTTTTTGGACTCTTGACAAGGACTGTGTAGTATGGGAGAGAAGGAAACCAGCTTTGCTGCCTGTATACGAGCACCTGGATTCCCTAACGCAATGAGCTGATACTTCCATAAGGCAGAATAATGATCCAATTGATGAGTGGGATGCCAAGTGGAAATTCACAGGGGAAACTTGATCTTTGTGCCTTCCTCTCCCCATTCTTTAGCCCATGTGATGTGAGCACAGTGGAGGAGTTTGCTTTATTGAGCTTCAATTATTTATCAGGTGTATTTGTGCTCAGTGACACATGTGGCAGATATAAATCCATGAGTTCTTCCCCCTGGAATGCTTCTGGGCAAGGTATACAGTGGGGACCCTTTAAAGCATCAGTGTTGAAGAACAGAGATTGATCTCGTTCACAGCCTTTCCTTCCACACATCTGGGGCTTCCCGGGATTTCCTCGCAGTGCAGGGCTAATGACTTTTGATACCAATCGATGCAGAGCTAATTAATTTACTTCACAATTTACATGTACTCTACCCAGTATTTCAGATGATCTGTTTTTCTCCCTCTCTCCCTCCCCTCTTTCCTTCCTTCCTTCCTTCCTTCCTTCCTTCCTCAAATCTGTTCTTTGTCTTTTCTTTACTCAGGGACTAATTAGCTTCTAATGACTTTATCTACTATTTGGATTTTTATGGTGGCAAGTGTGGAATTGCAAGGAAGGAACACAGGGATTCAGGGATTCCATGAATACTGTGCTTTTCAACTACTGAGTCTTTGTGACAGTTAAGAATGCTGTAGTCTAAATAAGTGTAATTTCGCTTGGGTACTTTATGGAAATTAGGTAGCTGATTTAAACTGTCTCTGGAAAGTTCCAAAACAGCATAAAAGGAAAGTGACTGCCCTCTCTCCCGCTCCCTCTCTTTCTCCCTCACACACCCACATAATGAATATGATGAAAAATATGTCCATGGAAATTATTCTCAATCACAGAACTATAAACTCTTTTCTCCCCAATTTAAAATACCATCCCTTCATGATGAGATCTTAAAAATTTAGTTAATTTAGATTAATTTTTGAATTTGATATTTAGAAGTATTTAAAAGGTATTCAATGGGCCAAAGATTACACTTTGTTATATAATGGTTCAAGTGTATCCTATTGCAGTGATAAAAATCATGGGCTATGGAATTCACTAAACTTGGATTTGAGTCTTTCCTCTGAGGCTTATAGTGACTAGTTTGAGATATTTACATTCTTTGAGTCTCAAGTTCCTCAGCTGTAAAATGAGGATCATAATATCCTATGAGGCTACTTTAAGGATGAGTATTCATGCAAGGGGTAGAGTGTATTTCTTGTTATAGAGTCAGTGTGCTGTAAATTCTGGCCGCCGTTGGTGGTGGTGGTGTTTTCTACTTGGAAGTTCTTTCCCTTGTTCTACTCTGTACTCCAAGAACAGAGAACCATTCAAGGGTTTTTAAAAAAGACAAAGCTTCCATGGAAGACCTCCTCCTAGTTTACTTAAGGAGATGGAATGTGGCTGGATGGACAGCCATATCCTAGAGAGCAGGACTCTTCTATACATTAAGTCATTCATACTCGATTTGTAGAAGCTACTCAGTATAACAGTTTTTTAAATTAAAATACTTAGGAAGAACTAATATCCCCTACTGGGTGGATTGTATCTCTGTCTGAGCTAAGACTCACACAGTGTGTATTAAAACAAGATTAAGGTGTAAATTAAAATCAGCTCTACAGGTATGTGTGACTACTCTTTGTCACTTAATTGGAATCTTCCTACTGGTTTGTTTAAAAAAGAACTCCAAAGTAATATCTGATTTGCATGTTGTCAGAAGCTTGTAGGAGATTTAAACTTGCAGTTTAAAAATAATACCTCTTTGTAGAAACTAGCATGACAATGAAAGTAACATCATTAGGGGTCAAGGCAAATTGTAGTGGGCGAGGCAACTATTGATGGTGACACTGTACAGTTTTGGGCAAGACACTGTTGTCTGTCGAGAACACATAAACATTTAACATGCCCGATTTGGGGGTGAAGGGAACTTCTCTACAGTGTAGAGGTGACTGAGAATAAAGCTAAACATTGCATAAGTTGGGTGTGTAGCAAGTGATAATTGGATGGACTTGGAATCATTCAGAACTGGGTTTGAACCCCAGGTCTACTACTCATTAGCTGTTCCATTTCAGACAATTTATTTAGCCTTTTACACTCAGCT
Organism: Ailurus styani; assembly: GCA_002007465.1. Classification (NCBI taxonomy): domain Eukaryota; kingdom Metazoa; phylum Chordata; class Mammalia; order Carnivora; family Ailuridae; genus Ailurus; species Ailurus styani. The sequence goes on from LNAC01000265.1 coordinate 118,016, forward strand.
TTCTTATTTGTAAAATGGAGCTAAAAATACATTGCTTGCATAGAGGCGGTAAAGATCAAGTACAAAAACATACGTAAAATACTTCTTGTAGGGACTGACATGTAACAAGCTCTCTGTAGGTTGCTGCTTCTCATCTCCATGGTTCATATTAAATATTACATTTTAACTGACATTTAACCAGCAGCTAATGAGCTATGAAAGTTTTGGTTAACTAATAATTAATGAGCTATAATAGTTTTTGAGCTGTGAGAATTATCACCGCCTCCACCCCCACCACGTGCATAGACTTAAGATTTCACATGTGAGAACACACACTGGCCAGTGGTCTGGACTCTGCTAGGCCCACTTTGCCCAAGGACCCTAGAAGGGCCATCTGATCCTAGAGCCAAGTGTCCTAACTGCATTTCCATCAAGGATGCTGAAGACCCTGCTTTCTTAGCTGATTCTGTTTTGCTAACCTCTTTGGGGCCAAGGAGATTGGATGACTCTTACACGTAGCAAACATCCCTGGCAGTCCTCCAAGTCCTTCTCACGGAGAGGAGCTCTAATGGGGTCAGGCTGAGGTGGAACGTAAAGTCGGATGTTAGGATACCAGGATGGCCACCTCTACCTCCCCTTGCGCGGCACCCCTCCTGTTGTCTCACCATCACATTTACGAATGCAGAGAGGCTCCTGGCTTGTCGCAGATCCCACTTCCAAGGTGCCTTTTCTCAGATGTGTGTGAGTCCCCTTCTGTCATTGCCCAGAGGGTCTAGGTATTGAGTGGTAAGTGTGGGAGCTGCACAGAGAGGTGACTCATTTTTAATTGCTATTTTAAGCACGGTTTCTTGGTGGTGGCCATGCTATCTGTCCCTAACCTCTCTGGTTAGAGAGGCTGAGCTTGTGTCGGCTCATTAACTCATATAACTTGGCCTTTAGCTTCTCTTCCATGTGTGATGTACCAGACTTCACTTCTGCTGTGTAATTTAAGAGGAGAGACATACCACGGTTTTTATTGGAGGGCTTAGGTCTGTCAGGGTTCTCTGAGTCTGATTCTCATTTTAATGAGACAGTGCCAGGAGGGGGGAAAAAAAAACACATATAGATGCCATTACCTCAAAGAAAGTCACCCAGAGCCCATTGGCCCAACATACTACTTAAGAAGTTGCAAATTATAAATTAAGGTAGACGTTGACAAAGAGGTTGAGTTGTCAAATCAAAATTTGCTAGGGAATTTTGCAAATTACAACATTTTCCCACTGATAATGAAAAGTGACAGTTTCCTTCTGCTTAGATGCTAAATCCAGCATCTTTACTTTTGCAATTTACATGGAAATAATGAATGTTTTTTGTTAGGGCCTCTCCCTCCCAGGGAATAGAGCTTCACCTTTCTAATATTATTGAATTAGCTGCCAGCATGCAGAAAATTTCATTTTAGCACTTGGTCCTAATAGATAATTTCAAAAAAAAAGAAACAAGTTGAAAAATTGTACTTAATTAAAATTGTATGGAAGAAAAAAAGCATGGCTTATCTTAAGGTTGTGCATTCATACAGTTGTATATGTATAATTTATTTTAATGAACTAAAGTCAAAGGTAGCTTCTGTGTGCTTAGTATATATTCTTATAATATTGCTGATCTCTGTCCAAAATTGACATAGGCTTTTTCTTTAACTGCAAAAATAATTCCTATCCTTTGAGCCACTCATAAAATGCATTGGCATTTCTGAAAACAGTGGTAATCTTTCTTAGAACTATGGAGTTTTAGATATTTTGCTCTGGATTAGAAACCAACTAGCTCCTTTCTAGTAAACTTACCTCTTTTGTTTCATGCTTTCCACATGCCCTCAGGTGCCTGCTGTTGGCAAGCTTAAAGAACAACTTTCCAGCAGGCAGCTTCCTTGCGTGTCTGCCTTTATTTCTGAATTGGAAGCCTTGGGTAGTTAGCAGGCCATCCCTCAGATTGGAGTTTCAGTATCATGTCTCCATTAGACTGTAGCTTGGACACACCTCACATTGCATGCGCCATGAATTCATCTTCTCCATATGCATTTTCCAATGGCAGAATCTGATTTCTTAATAAACGACTATACATGTTAGCGTGAATGGTTGCCTACGAAGGGATGTGATTCTAACCTTCATATATGAGAGCACTGTCCTCATAGAATTTACATGATAACAGATTATTCCATTTTAGATCAGGTGATAATTAAGCGAAGAGGAATATAAAGGCAGCGGAGGACAGATACAGCTAAATACTCAGGGTGAAGGGTGAGAGACAGGAACCCTGAAAAGCTGTCTTTGTTCCCAAGTATTTTGTTGTTACTGGGCATAGGAGGAATTATCCTTGAACTGCTACTTTTTTCTGGTAGAGCTTTTCACCCTATCGCAGAGGCACTGTAGGCAGTCCACATGGAAACAGGTTGCACGGCATCGTTATTGCATAATAGCAAAGCCAGGCATCTGGGCATAACTCCTCCTCTTTCCATTTCATTCCCTACTTTAGCCTAATATACTCTTACGCATGAGTACTTCAGGGAGGAAAAATTACTGAGGGTTAACACAAAGGAGTCATTTATTATTTTTATTTTTTTATAATTTCCCAGAACTCCAATATCATTTTGGGAAACACAAATATTTCTGAAAATACTCAAAGATCCAGAAACCTGTTGAGGGACTATATTGTTATTTTATCTTTTTGATGTCCCCTTTCTATAAATACAGATATATATGTATAAGAACATAATCGATAATCTTTCCCAACTCTGTAGATGCCTCTGACTCGAAAGCCTGTAGATCTCAGGGCAAAACTGGTCATCCTTATGAACAACCTTGACTGTATTCTGTTTACTAAAGATGTGTTGGGGCTTTAGGAGGAGCTGTGCCTGTGTGCACCGGTGTGTGGTAAGCTGGGCTATGGGAAGCAGGGCCAAGGTCATGTGTGGGTACAGGATGTTTAACAAGCATCAACACCTGTGAAAGGAAGTGGCGGAAGCAGGACTGGACACAGGGGAGGGTGGACTGTAAGGCAGGCCTTGCAAAGTTTCAGCCAAGCCTGAGTGGGCTCTGGCATGAATACTGTCCGTCAAGGTCATCCTGCAATGAGCTGAAATGGCAATGCCCTTCCTGCTTTACTGCTTTACTCAGTTAGCAGATCCTGGCTGCCCAGGGACTGTGTGACCTCTGGGGAAGCAGCTCTTTGTGGCCAGGCCCATTCGAAGTAGCTGGTGGCTGGACACTCTTTGTTGACCACCTGCTTCACAGCTGGGCAGTTAGTCATTTCTTAAAGGGGAATCAGGCTGGCGCGTATCTGTGTCTACACACAACATATGTGTGTGTGTTCCTCTCCCTAGCCCAGCTCCGCAAATACCTAGTCTAGCGTGTAAGTATGATCTTCCTAGATGACAGTCAACCCAGATAAGATTATCTGACTTTTTCTTATGCACAGCACAGTCAACCATCAAGAGGGCTGAGGACTTGGCCAAGGATGTAGTGAGCCGATGTGACCGTCAGAGAAAACCCCAAAACTCAGACATGACTAGGATGAGGCCAGTGAGACTCTTTGCAATATGCAGTCACAAAGTGAGGGCGCCATCAGTTTCTGGGCATTTTGATACAATGGGAACATGCAGCAGCTACCGAACGATGTTGACTGAGCTGTTATTTTATATGCTGAGTGATTGTTACCCTAATATCTCATTCAGATCCTCCAACAACTGTGTTTCGTCAAAGCTGTTATCATCCCCAGTTTACAAATTGGAAAACAGGCTCTGGGAAATGTTTCAAGGTCCCAGAGCTATCAAATGGTAAGGCAGGGTTACAGACCCAAGTGGTCTAGCCTCACAACAGTGTTAGCCTGAGGACTTGGCCATTTTTATGAATGGATGTGCGGTCCACATTCCCTTGCAGAAGACAGCAGAATAGGCACTTAGGATCGAGCAGGATCAGACGTGGTCCCCACCCTCAAGAAACTCAGAGGGCGAGACTTCCGCATCTGAAATGATCAGAAGATGGCATGAGCCTTTCCACATACATGCTAAAGAAAAAGGGGTCAGTTTCAGAGGGAGGAGAAATCTCACATAGTTGAGAGCACTGGTGAGAGCTAGGCCTTTACAATAGGTTAAAAACGATTTTGAACTTAGTTAGCAGATGCAGGCTGTCCAGGAAAGCATTCCTTAAAAGGGAATCTTTAAAATCAGGGTACAGGCTGTTTAATATTTAAAAATTAGGAGATTTCCTGATTCCTGGTCTCCCTTTTTTAAACAGTGGGAGAGCTGGCCACCAAGGGTGCTCATTTCTATGAGGAGACAGTGTGCTGGATGTGGGAGCATTCGCCCCTCTGAAAGGACCCCTTCCAGCAGCTAGGTGGGTCAGCTCAGGAGGGACACAGACGTGAGACTTTGTCTTCTAGTGACAAGATTGCATCTGGGCTCTCCGAATGGGAAGCAGAGATCTGCAAGAGGGAAGGGGGTGCCTGTTCTTCAGGATGGAAGTCAAGCTGGGAGTCAGGTTCCCGCCTTGGCCTTCCTTTTTCATTACCCGGAGCTGAAAGGGCACATAGCCTGCTGAGTGACAGCCCTGCCCTCTTCTGACCCTCCCTGTGGCCTTTCTCTAGTCCCCACTCACCACAGCCTGGATACCGAGAAGGGCTTTAACTGAAAGTGAGAGGTGAGATCCAGTGGCGAAACGTGAGGCCGAGAAAGTCAGTAAAAGAAATCATCTTTAAGAGCGAGGTTTAATGCCGACGTCTCCCCTGAGGGGCCTTGTCACTTCAAGCCTTTAATACCAGGCCTGACAAATATTTAGAAAATGTTCAGGCCGGAACCATTTCGCACAAGGAGAGGACAAGATGTCCTGATAGATTTTTTTTCTCCTTCATCTTTAATATCTATGATCCTCTGAATCCTTCTAAGGAAACATAGATCTCAGAGGCTCTTCTGCAGCTGGCGTTTGGCGCTGGGCGAGAGCGAGATAATGGAGCTGGGGCCGGAGTAGATCTTCCCAGCAGACTGGGCGGGGAAGAAAGGGGCCAAGCCACCTGCTCGGGCAAGTGGAAAGGAGTCTCTTGGTGGGCTTAACCTTATCCGTGGGTGCTTTCTGGACATGCTGGTGGGAGCAAGGTTGTGCTGCGTCACTGACAAGAGTTGGTGTTCTCACGGAGGGAACCGAATGTTCTGGGGTGGCTCTGTGCTCCCGAGGGACACACGAATATCTGGGGAGCCCGGCGTTGATGTTACAGCTCTCGTGGGGTATGTGTGCTGCTACTGATCAAACACCACACAGGGCAGTGGTATTCTTCTTTCTTTTTTGGAATAGGCTTTTTTTTTTTTCACTATTTAAACCCAACTCTGATCTTAAATATATGAGGTAAATTGACCCAAAGTAATGTAGCTCTGGATGAAATATGGAGGCCGGGGCTGAAGGTCTGACAACCCGACCTCCCTCCTGGTCGAGACACAACAGCTCTGAGAAAGAACCAGACCATGTGCAGAGTGTTTTTACCTAAACCTCCTGATCACTCTGTGAGAGAGAACAGAATTTGTGTCCATTTTACGAGCAAGGGAAGCGAGATGTGGAAAGGCTGCCCAGCTCACTCAGACCTCTTCCCGTGTGTGCCTATGGGAGCTGGGACGTGGATCAGGGCTCTGGGCCTGAACCCCAGCTCCCCGCCCCAGAGCATGCGCCCAGGCCCCACAACCAGAGCAGATCAGCATGGCTGGGGAGGGCCTCGATGACCCTATGGGAGCCGAGTCAGGCTTTGGCATCTACTTGCAGTTTGAGCCCATGTGGGGACCAGGAAGGACATTTCTAGCGGGAAGAACCACAGGAGCAAAGCCCGGGAGTGGAAGGATGCATGAGGCTTGAGCAGTGGGTTTGGGCTGGACTGTGAGGGTTTTACAATCCCAGCAAACTTTGAGCTCTGCCAGTGAGGCAGTGAGGGCAGAACCCCTGTATAGTTGTAGCAGGGGCGGAGCCAAGAAGACAGGGTTCGAGGCAGTCTGTCTGGCCATGGAGAGCAGCAGGTGCATGTGGCGGTGAGACGGAGGGAGGGGGCCACAGTTCAGGGAAGCTGTGCACTCCCAGCCTGGAGTGGGAAGGCTGTTCATGGGTAGGGGGGCTAAGGGTGCGGGGAGCCTTTCACGGGCAAGGGCACGACTGGGCAAGGGATCAGCTTTGGAGGTAGGTAAAGACCTAGAGACAGAACAGCTTCCAGAATGCAAATCTGGGAGACTGGGCGGACGAGCTGTGATGATGCCCACGAACACTGGCCGGTGCTTACTGGGTGCTGGGCACCCTCAGAGCTCTTCACAGAGCTACCTGACCGAATCAGCGTACAGTCCTCTGGAGCAGATACTTGATTATCCCCATTGTACCCTGGAGAAAACTGCAGACAGAGAGGTTCGAGACCTTGCCTGTGGTGTCGTGACCAGTGGGTCCTGGGGACAACATTCAAGCCCAGGCAGTTTGGCCCCAGACCTGTCCCCTTGACCTCTGAGCTAAACTAGCTCTCAGGGAAAGTGAACTGGTATCAGGAGGACCTTTGGCAAGCTTTGATCCAGAAAACCAATCCTCTCAACTTCTGCGTATTTTGTAAGCCAGAATGGCACAAATAGCATTCCACGGGATAGCTGTAAGAGAGATTGTGAAAATATATATTGGTTGGAGAAATAGCGACTTAAAAGTAATCAGGCATCTATAGACCAGGACTCCTGGGGTGCTTTTTAGTGGGAAAACGTGCCTGAGCATTTCCAGGAGCCAATAAGACACTGGTGCGTCCTCAGAAAATTTGCAAAAGCATAACTTTCTCTTTCCCCACAGAACATTAGCTTCTGTTTGTCCAAGCACGAGTGTTGTGTGGAATATAGTTGAGGAAATGATAACCCAGGCATTGTGTGAGCTGGGGACCAGAAATAGCCTCGCGACAAGTCAACGCCAGCCGTGTGGAAGTGAGGGAGTGTCTCCATCAGGAGCAGGGCCAGTCCAGCTTCTGCGGGAGCCTCAGCAGACTTGGCATACTGCTCAGGCCCCCTCGTCCGGTCCTGGCATTTCTCCTGATCGGCGGCTTCCTGCCAAGGCCATGAGTAACACACATGGCCGAGGGCCGGCATCTTTCTCCCCAGTGGGAAGTGGTTGCACCTGCTAACAGCCGGGGCCCAATCACTTGCACAAATGTGGGCTTCCGTGGCCACACCGAGACAGCAGGCCCCCAGCCTCCTCAGTGCATCCCAGTGTGATGGCCAGCGACACTCCTAAGGAGGACATGCTCCCCATTCTCATGTGGTGGGAGAACCTGAGGGCCAAGCTTTCCTGGCTTCTGCAGAGGTCAGGCCCCCCCCCCCCCGCCGCCGCCCCAGGAGCAAGGAGACTGGAGAAGGAAGACAGAACCAGCGTGGGTTTGCAGGGTATTTTTACATCTGACATCCTTGCCAGCCACCGCCCACCTACTGGGTCTCCCACTGAGTTAGCGGAGCCTGTTAACAAATGCACTAAATGTCTTTGAAGGGGCGTAGTATGGCTCACTTTGTTCAGGTCCCAGCAGTCCTGAGGATGAGAAGGCCCAGTGTAACAGTATGGGGTGGCGCAAAGCAACCCATCCTGGGAAATTCTGAGAGAATTGCAAACCAGCTAGTGAGAAACTCCTCTCAGGATTGAGTAATACTGCCTGGTCTCTCAAATCTCCTTGATTTGTGAGGCTTAGCCATTACTTTTTAAAGATTTTATTTATTTGAGAGAAAGAGAAAGAGAGCAGGGTAGGGGGCAGAGGGAGAAGGAGAAGAAGACTCCCACTGAGCAGGGAGCCCCATGCGGGGCTTGATCCCAGGACCTTGGGATCATGACTTGAGCCGAAGGCAGATCCTTAAATCAACTGAGCCACCCAGGTGCCCTGAGCCTTATCCATTCAATAAACACAGGGGAGGACTCTATCTAGGATGTGTTGTCCTTGTTGTCATCCATGAACAGTCTTGATGTAAGGTCCTAGAGGAAGTGAAGGAGAATGGTAGGGATCTGGGTGCCCATCCAAACAGGGCGTCTCAGATGAACCACTTTCTCTTAGATGGTTGGTGCCCCCTTGCCGTGCTCTTAACCTGTCACTACTCCGGATGTTGCCTCTTGGTAGGTCAGGACTTGATAGTTGATATGTAAGACTGTAGAACCAGGCTCGCTCATGACAGGTCTGGTTAATAACTTTAAAAATATCAGCAGTTCTAGCTTCAGCGTAGAACCTCTAGCTCTTTTGTCTTTTTTAAGTATACAAGAAATGACCCACACAAGGACTCTCCTCATTACAAAGGCGAGGGAAGATTAGGAGAGATTCATATTGGGTGCAACGTAGCATTTTTGAAAAGAGGAGAAAACCCCATTGATGAACAACAGGAATATTATCATTCTCACTTTCTTTGCACTTAAAGAAATTTTCAGATCTTATTCTGACTTCCCAAACAGTACCCAGATCCTCCAGGCCTAGTCTATTAAAGAGGAAAAGTACAAAATCTATGGTAATGACTGTTTTGGCCCAGGCTGATAGAAGGCAAAAGGCCTTTGATCCACACAATCAATGTGGCCAGAGCAGGCTGTAATTCTCAGGGAAAGGTTGTCTTTGCAAAAGCAGTAGATGGGGGTGTTTACAGAACAAGGTCAGGCTATCTACATTCATTTGGGTTGATTCCATTCGGTCTTAAAAAATGGGTATGGCACCACTCCTGCAGTGTACTAATTCATTTAAAAGTATTTGGGAATTCATGGAGACAATGGACCAATTACTTAATTCCTAATAATTTATTTGATTAAATTTTATATAGCGTGGTAGAGATGTAGATCTTTTATATCTATGGATTGATGCCTAGCTATGTCTTCCTAGCTATGTGCATATCTCTATCAACTGTTTAACACATATTTTAAGTAACTCGTGTCTCCGTCCTATACAGACAGCCCCACAGCATGGGGCTGAGTCATTGTAAGGACAGCTCACGGCTGGGGCTCTGTGGCATACATGCGGGAGCGTGGGGTCGTGGCTCAGGGCATGGGCTCCAGATTCAGTCGGCCCAGCTTCTGTTCTGGCTCGGTCACTTCTTTAATTTGGCCAAGCTTCTTAATCTAAATCTCAATGTCTTCATCTGTCAAGAAGAGATAATAATCTAAACAATCGCCATAAGGAGTCAACGAGATAATCCACATAAGGCACTTAGCAGAGTACCAGGCACATGGGAAGCACTTAGTAAGTGATTATTCCCGTCACCATCATCATCACAGCATCACCGTCATCAGGGATCATGAATATGGAAATAATATCAGTCATGTACAGGTGTTAGGTCCTAGCAGTCATGCTTAATAGTATGAAGGGATAAGAATTATTGAATGCCTTCTCTACGCCAGGCATGCCTCTGAGCTCTTCTCATGCACACCTTCACAAGAAGCCTACAACACATAAGATTATAACCCCCATTTAACAGATGAAGTAACCAAGGTTCATAGCAGTTCATAGCTTGCCAGGGTCACGTAATTAAGAAGAGGTAGGGTAGGTCTTTCTGCCCAGGTAGGCTGGCTGCAGAGCCCGTGTTCCTAGCATCACACGCCATGCTTCCGGCAGTAACACACAACTGCAGCTCACATCAGTTGTTCGTTGGGGCCAGAGTGACTGCACTGGACAGGTTATAAATGCCAGGACCCCCATCCCGCTACGTCCTGTGCAGCTGAGGGAAAGCAGGCATGCTGTTCTGAGAGCACCAGCCTTGACCCCACGCTGTGTATAAATCACCCAGTGAACAGATGACCCGGTTATAAAGGGAGGTTTCTGGGCACAATCGGAGCCTCCCGCAGGGCTTAAGTGTAAGTCTCTTTGAAGCCCAGTGCTATTCCTTTGCAAAAGGCTCCACTCGGAGGTCTGCCGGGGTGACCGTGCTATGGTTGGCCTGTTCCACAGATAATGAAGAAATTTCTATTTGCAGAATTATGATGCTGCATTTAGGGTTTAGACTATGGGAGAATGGAGGAGTTGGAATAGTTTCCTTAGAATGATTAAATTGAGGCCTGTGTGCACACTGCCAAATCCCAGAAATGTTCAACAACCTTTGATTGCTTTTTGAATTGCAATGCAACATTTTTAGGAAATGGGTTTGACACGGCATATTTCAGAGCCCCTGAACAGGGAACCAATTACACATGGACTTAGCATTTAAGGATATCTCTGAGTATCTGAACACGTTTCAATGGAAAGCATGTATTTATTCCCAGCTTTTACCCCAAATGAAAACTTGCTTAGAATTTCCTTCTTTCTGGGGCGCCTGGGTGGCTCAGTGGGTTAAGCCTCTGCCTTTGGCTCAGGTCATGATCTCAGGGTCCTGGGATGGAGCCCCACATCGGGCTCTCTGCTCAGCAGGAAACCTGCTTCCTCCTCTCTCTGCCTGCCTCTCTGCCTACTTGTGATCTCTCTCTCTCTGTCAAATAAATAAATAAAATCTTAAAAATAAAATTTCCTTCTTTCCACTTGGAGATGCAGATTACCTAACTGGTTGTCTAGAATTTTTCCAGTGGAGTGAGTGCAAAAATAAATGTGTGTAGATTAGCCTTTGTGTGCTACTTTGGATAGCTTTGATTATCTTAGCAGTTGATAGAGATTATCGAGGTAAATTGTGCTGTTCTGGGTAATACCTTCCCTCCATTTTGGTACCTTGACACGTATAGTTTATTTCTTACTCACACAGGCTGTGTTGAGGGACTGGTGGCTCTCCAAGGCCAGCTTCCTTACAAGCTCCCTTACAAGGAATTAGGTCTTCTGTATCTTACAGTTCTGACATCTGCACAAGCAGCCTTCCCATCACTGAGGCAGAGAAAGAAAGAGCAAGAAGGTCTTGTTCTGGCTCTTAAATTCTTTGGTCGTTAGTGTGGCATTTTCACCCAGAGTCCGCTGGCCAGGACAAGTCAGAGTGGGCCCCTTATCCGTGAGGAACTTGGAAATGCACTTGAATACATGGATATTCACAGTGCACTAAATATCTCTTCAGTACCACCGAATCAATTCCACTTTCCAAGGATAGTGCAGGTGTCCGATCGTGCATGCTCTGTTATAACTGAGGAATATGGCAGAAAGAGCAGACCTAAACTCTCTTGGCTGAGTCTTGCATGTTTTCTCTTATATATCTAATTTTGAAGTTTAAGGGTCCCTGGTCTCTCACACCTTCCAGCTGCCAGTGCAGAGATGCAGGAATGTAGAGGCACATGAACATTGAGAAACCCTAGGGATATCAAACATTTAATCTCTCTCCCCTGAGATCTTGATTTGTGAATAGGAATCCTTTAGTTAGAACCACATAGATCCATTTAGAACAAAGATAAATTTTCAGAGGCTAAGGCACTGGAATGATACACTTTTCATTATGCAGAGATGGTCTGATCTCATGCGTATCCTTGTCTACAATTGAAATTAGTGTTTACTTTTGGGTTCTTTAATCAACCTGATGTGATTATTGTGAGTAACCATCACCTACTTCTTGGTATCCAATGGGTATCATATACATGTAAAATAAACATAATTCTGCATCCAGTTTTTATCTCTTATTCCTTTTATGATTGTGTCTTCATAAGCATTATAATGATGAAACTAGAGAGCCTTTGAAATACGTAAGATTTTCTTCTTTCTTGGCAAGTTCACATAATATCAAATGAGTTGCTTTGTCTTGAGTACATTTGTCTTGCTTATTAACTAGGTGAGTATATGCATACTAGATACGTACATACATACCACCAATTATGTGTGTGTGTGCATATACACACAGGGTGATTTTTTAACCCTCTGTTCCTTAAAAGTACAAAACTCAATAGGCTGCTTACTTTTGAAAAATTGCATATAGTCTAAGAAGGAGATTTTCCCATAAATCCATCCTAACCAAGGATGTGACATGGTTGAAATAATGTTTTTCAGTGAGCACTGAATTAATTTTCTTGATTCAAAGACTTAATGAAATTTGGGCCCCAAACTCAAGCAAGTGCTTGGTGAAGTCCACAGGAACAGGTCGTATCTAGCCATTTGTCTGCGAACTTCAAATCACCAACCTTTATCATCTGCAGGCACATCTACTTGGCTGGGATGGCTTTGCTTCAGAGTGTGAAGAAAGTTGTCAGGGACTAAGAGATACATCAAATATTCTCTGAGAGCTGTGGCAGAAAACCAAAATTATATCGATTTCTTAGAAGTTACTGAAGCAACACCGTAACTTTCATTCTGGATCTTCCTACTTACTAGAGTACATGCCAAAGGGAAAATGTCTCCAGTCCTAGAAGCAAGAAAATGTAGTTTATTCCTTTTTCTTTGTTTCTTGTTTTTGATGATCATTTTTAAAAAGGTATATGAAGATAGAAAAAAAGGATCGCAGTCTGACAGTTGAGTTCAGAGATGAAAAATCAAATGAAACAGCTATTTCTTTGCCTTAAACTCCAAATAATCAGTGATGTTGCTACCTTGTTCACAGAATTGAACACTTGTGTTATCCCGTGATGTTGTCAGAGTGCGGTTTTCATTTTAATTTTAGGAAAGATCAAAAAGGATTCTTACATAAGTCGCTTGAAATAGAATAGAGATGGATCTCTGAGTGCTTCTTTCATGTGGGACATCGTAATTCATTTCAGGATGAGCGATTTGTGTTCAAACGCCACATTTTCAGGGACCAGTGGATTAAAACAATAAAGATGAGATGGGGTGGAAGGTACGGAGAAACCCAACACCCAGCACATTAAAGACAGAGTTTAAAAATACATATTACCTGCTTATCTCCATGAGTTTGTGCCTGTGCGACCAAAGAAGATGAAAACTGCCAATTTCAGGCGATTAAAAAATGTTAATTTGTCACATCATGGTTAAGACTCTTTGGCATCAGATAAACTTGAGTTTAAGTACTGGCCCCACCAATTCCTAGCTGAGTGACAGCTTGTCCTCCCTTCTCCAGGCTTCACTGTCCTCATCTGAAAAATAGGGATATCTGTAGTGTTCATGTTCATATCTATAGTGATTAATGAGATCGTGTATGTAAGGCATTCAGTATCGCAACTCGCAGTATCAACACTTATGTGAGTATTAGAATCTGCACACAATATTCCACTGTCACCCCACACACACACATACAGAATGACATTGATGCCGTGTTAACCATACGTTATGTTGTTCTCTGGCACAGTACTTTGTACCCCACAGACAATCAGTAATTATTTGTTGATATTCTGTCATAGAAATGTCTGTTATTTTTGCCATCACTGACTTCAGATGTCATTCTCTTGGACTGTGTTATTCCAATTTAACTCATCAGTTTGTCCATCACGGTTGACTAACTGAGCAGTACAGTGAAAAGAAATCAGTCAAACTTGTTCTCTGACTGCAGTGCCTAACTTTTGCTTACAAGGTGGGGGCAGGATGAGATCAGATGCTGAGCTCAAGTGGCCCAGAATATGCACACAGGATGTCATTTGTGCTTTTGAAATGTACATTGCTCAGCATGGTGTAAGACTCAAAAGCACTTAGTAAATACTCGTTTACTGGCTTGTTAATGACTGGCATAGAAGGCATATTTGAAAGCTGAGTTTTACCATAAAATATCACTGTCTTAATTGTGGGAAAGCATTTTGAAATCTGTTGAATGAGGCATATAGGAAGGAAAGGGTATCATCCTTGATAGGGCTTACTATTTGGACTTGCTATTTGCTACATGGAACTTAGGTACAAACAAACAATCAAAAAAAACAACTTGCAGTAGTTACCAAGCAAAGTCTTATCAGAGCCATATGAGAAATTTGGAAATATGCAGGGATGTTTTTGTTACCTTGATCATGGGGGTTGGGACTCAATTAGCAATTGGTGAGGAGGGGCCAGGCAAGACAGAGATCCCTACCTTCATGGAGCTTATATTCTAGACACAGACATTAAAGCATAAACATAATAAATGAGTACAGTACATATGAGGCTGAAAGGTGATAAGTGTGATGGAAAAACAACAGGTTAAGGGAAAAGGGAGGTACATCAGTTTTAAGTAGGATGGTCCGAGTAAAGGAGAATAATGGAGTTAGATGTGTATCCACTCTTATTTACTCTGGATATGGAAATATACTAATGAATTAAACCAAAGACAGCAAAAAGATTCATGTTTTGGAGGATGCTCAGAGCTGTGGCAGGTTAGTGAAATGAGTTTCAGCTGTTGAGATTCCTTGTTTTAAGCAAGAAAGCAGCCTTAGGGACATTACTACTACTAATGGATGGATGGATATAAAATTGCCATGCAAACGGTCATTAAACAATCAGTAAAGGATATCAGATTTTCTTGTGTTCAGATGTAGTCACTTCACGAATTCAGACTCCCAGCTCTGCCAGGGACCTTTGCAAAGCTGGCCCAGTGCAGATTGGTCAATGGTTTTCTGGGACCCACAGAGTTTCAGTCCATTGATTTGTGCCTCTTCTCTACCAAAGGCCTGCATGGGGACCTTTAGTCCTCTCTAGAGCAAGACACACTGATGCACTAGATAAACTAAGGACTTCTTTCAAAGCCTGATTCTTAAACTGTCTGTGTGCCTTAGACATAGTATTATTATTCTGCAGACCCAGTGAATTAGATGAGTGAACCTGAGCTGGTTTGCTGGGGAGCAAACTGACAATGGAGAAGTCTGCATGGACAGATGTGGCCAATATTCTCAGCTTCTTTCCTCCTCGGAGGCCACAGATGTGACATAAAATAGCCGAAGTTGTAAAAGAATTTATTTCTCCTCTGAACCATAGCAGAACTCACCTGTCCCCTGGAAATTGATGTTGTCTATGATAATAAATGAGAGTGCCATTAACACCTGCTGAGGCCCATGGGACGTCGTTCTGACCAAAGAAACATCCATTTAAAAAAGAAAAAAAAAAGCACACTTGAAAAGAAAATGACGAGATCCAAAATGAAAGATCAAACAAGTAGAGATGATCTTCATAGAAAATCCATCCGGAGAAGAAATAGGAAGTTAAGCAAACGGGCAACGACACAGCAGCATATGCACTATTGAAAAAGAACACAACCCTCTGCAAGTCAGCAGGAAGGGAGGCTCTGGAAGTGCTAGGCAAGTGCTAGTCGGAAGTGAGGAGGAGGCCCCAGGGGGAGGCTACAACACTTCAAACGGCAAACCCAGCCAAACAAATAAAACCTTTGCTATGTTTTACCAAAACATATGCAGCACTGCAGATTTTGAAAGTTCTTGGAGAGCCCCTTTGCAGAGCTCACTGGAAAATCTGAATAACGAAGCTTCCGGGGAGGAAACATAAGTAAAACCTTAGAAAGATGCCCCCCAAACATTAGTGCACCACAGTGAGGATGGGGAGGAATGGCTGGAGGGAGGAAGGAGGGAGGGGTTGAAAAAAGGAGGAAGGGGCCAGAGACATTTTAGAAGCTGGAAACCAGCAGAGGACTTGTAACTTACCTTCAGGGTATTGCTGTAATTCACTGAACCTTCATGGGTGGTCCTATTGGCTGTATGTCCCTATGAGAAGGGGGGGCTTCCTTCTCCCTTCAGTAGGGGACGACTTTTGAAGTATCAGATTTCACCCAAGCTAAACACTCTTGCCACCTAGAGTGTAGAAAGAATGTAGCATAATAGGGAATTTCCCCCAACCTTTTGCATGTGGATTTTGCTGCATGGCCCTGTGAAAATTATCAAAGGGTCTATCGATGTAGAGGCTGACCTCCTTTCCTTGGATATTCAAAAATATGACTAGACCAGACATGTAGGGGGTGCTCAGTGTGTCAGATACTATGCTAGACACCTAGCCCATGTGGGTCCCTTCAGTATGCACGACAGCTCTCAAGGTCAATTACGCTGCGTGAGGTCCTCCGGCTCTGTGGCTAGTCCGATTCCACACTGCTCTTCCTTTCTTGTCTTCTTCTCTCCCTTCTCTAGCTCCCTCCTTTCTTAATCTCCTCATCCTTTCTTTCTCTGTCTTCTCTCCTTTGTTCCTTTTCTCCCTCCCTTCAAATACCTGGTGAAGGCAACACTCTGAGAATTATTCTGATCTTGGCGCCTGAGGCTTTGTTGGTCAGGACGTGGCCGGGCATCGGCAGGGCGGGCTCAGTGCTTGCTGGGTACCAGGCGCAGATGAGCCAGCCTTGTTTGCACTACCAGGCTCTGTCAGAGCTGAGCTGAGGGCGGACTCCGCAAGGCAAGGGTGACACCAGCCAGCATCCCATCTGCTCTGTGGGAAAATCATATTGCACTTCCCAGGGGGTGGATGTGAGGAAACCACATGAGAAGGGGCAAAACTGCAGCTGTCTCCTTGCAGATGATGGGTGTGGGGTGTGCGCCATGGTCGTCTCCATAGGAAGCTGGCAGGAGGCACCCAGGCTCCAGAGCATTCTCTACACCTCTTAGGCCCAGCAAAGACCACCCCAAAAGCCAACACCAGTGGCTCTGCTCCCACAAATATTAGTTACTTTTTGTTCTCTCTCCCTGCTTCTCAGGTTTATTCGTTTGTCAGCCCCTTAACCCATGGGACTCTTCGGAATTTCTCCCTCTGCCCATTTGCCTCCATGCGTGGTCAGGTCTGGTCTACTCTGTGACTTCCCCCATCCCTAAGATGGTAGCCCCTAAGTCTTGATCTTCAGCCCCAACCTCTCACTTGAATATTAGGCTTAGATCCCCAATTGCTTCCTGGGCATATTTATCATCACTTTATAATCAGGAAGTCTTTAACTTGAATCCTACTCACCTTCCTATAATCATCTTCTCTTTTATGAGCCTCATCTTGGTTAATGGCATTCACCCAGCCCCCAAGCTGGGAATACGAAACTGATGACTCTCCTCATTCTCTTATTTCACACATTGAGTCAGCCAGAAAAGTCTATGGATTCATCACGTTGTGCCTCTCACTTTACTCTTTTCTCTTGTCCTGATTCAACCCTGCCTCACCATTCTAAGTTGGGTCCCTTCCCCCTTCCTTGTATCACCTGAAGGTGCCATAGAGCAGAGACATGCAAACATTTGTAAAGAACCAGTGGCAAGTATTTTAAGCTCTAGGGGTATGGGTCAGAATCACCAGTAGTGTACTGAAGCCAGGGCGTGTTCATATTGTTAAAGCCCTTCAGGTAATTCAAGTGAACAGACACATTTGAGAACGGATGGCTTCTAAAGCCACGCCTCTCAGATGTTCGTGCATGTAAGAACCACATGGAGAACACGTTTATGAAAGCAAATTTCTGAGCTGCATTGCTGGACACCCATTAGGTTCTTCAAGGATGCCTGAGAATCCACGCTTGAGCAAACATCGTAGATTCTGAGAAGCTTGTTGTCCAAGGATCATACCCTGAGAAACACTGACAAAGTGTCTAAAATTAAAACATAATAGCCTAGCTGATAGAATTTTCTTCATTATTTTGTCCTAACTCCCTTGTCCAGCCATCTGATCTGTTCACGCCACTCTTGGTGCCCTAGGCTGTATGAGCTATTGTTCTCTGAGCCTTTGCGCACACTCACACCTCTGTGCATCTGTGCAGGGAGGTGCGTGTGTTTGGAATGGTCTTCCTTTCTCTGCTCTAGCTGGAGAAATTCCGCTCAGGGAGGTGCCTGTGCTTTGAATGGTCTTCCTTTCTCTGCTCTAGTTGGAGAAATTCTACTCATTTTTCTCTAGCCCTATTCTAAGAACTTCGTATACTCTGGCTCAATTTCTTTCTTCTCTATTCTGCCTTAATAATTTGTCCATAATGCTGATACTTGTTATTACCTGTTTATCATTCATTGTACACAAAGGTGCCCCCCATACCAGACTGATTCTCCTCAAGGCTGGGAACATCCCCATGTAATTATGGCTGTCAGATTACCTGTGCCAACTAATCACATCCCCCTTCCTTCTCCCTTCCTCCCTTCCTTCCTTCCACCCAACCTTCCATCCATCCCTCTATCCATCCATTCATTTTTTCCCTCTACTCAGTGAGTGTTTTTTGAGTGTCTGCTATGTACCTGGCATTCTTAGTGTTGAGACTGAAAAATAAAATGGATAAAAACCTTTGCTCTTATATAGCTAACATTGGAGTAGAGGAGACACTAAATGAATACGTGAAAGATAAAGCATATCAGATGGCATGTGGAGGGGATGGGAGAAAAATCAAGTTAGGAAAGGAGGGTTGGGAATTCTGGGTAAGACTGAGGGAATGGGTGGGGGAACCTCCCTGATCCAGACTTGCCTGAACCATTCTGAATTGTTCCTGCTTCTTGCCTTTTTGTACTTTCCCCATTGTCTGGGGGCAGCGCTAGGATCTTTCTAAAGCATGAAAGAACCTATCTTGCCTACACAGTCTATGACTTTTCTTTGCCCAAATGTATAGGCCGACTATTGCCAAATATTATTTTCTTCTAAGAGAAGTAAGAAGACTGTATTTTTCTATGACGTTTCCTGATTTTAAAATATTGATAACTAATTCAACTAGAACAAAACCTTTGCATGGCTCGGAGAAAATATCTGTGTAGTTTCCACAGCCTACCAGTCATTGACGTCTGAATTAGACTCTGGTGGTACCAGTGATTCCTGTGAAACCTGCATAATTCTAAGTATAGAGGCATTTGGATTACAGAGAACTTTGGCACATATTTGGCATTAAATATGTGTTTATTAAATTAAATCACTCATACTGCAGTGTGAAAAGCCTGACCTTCGTACTCAGGGGCTGTGGCCTGAACGAGCTGATCACTGCCTTTGCCCAGCCCCCAACAGGTGAGAAGGTACTGGCCCAAAGAGGACAGTGACTTGGCCAAGACCACCTGCGCATTAGTGACAGAGCTGAACTAAAATCCAGTCCACTTTTGTATTCTTTCTACTGCTCCAGCCTGGTTTGGCTACAAATGTTGGAAATGGAGCCTGGGTTTTTAGCAAATTAACAGGCAAAGTATATATGTCACTCAGTAGAGGAATGGGTAAATAAATCATGAAAGACCCATTCTATGGTATAATTCCATTCATCTAAGAACAGTAGCAACAAAAACAAGACATGTAACTGTGTACATAGGTCCGTATGAATATGCAGAAAGTGTCTGAATGAACATGAGCCAATCTGGTAATACTCTTCCCTACGGAGGGGGGCTGAAGTAGGCCAGGGTGGTCAAAGGGGATTATAACTCTGTGTCTATTTTGAAATTTGACTGTATAAATATATGAATGAATTAATCTGTATAAATGAAAATGATTTTTTTAAAAGATTTTATTTATTCATTTGACAGAGAGAGATCACAAGTAGGCAGAGAGGCAGGCAGAGAGAGAGGAGAGAGGAGGAAGCAGGCTCCCTGCCGAGCAGAGAGCCCGATGTGGGCCTCGATCCCAGGACCCTGGGATCATGACCTGAGCCGAAGGCAGCAGCTTTAACCCACTGAGCCACCCAGGCGCCCAAGGAAAATGATTTTTAAGAGAAGACGAGTGAAGAAGCACTGGTAATAATTTCCATAAAGCAATATGAAATAGAGACAAACATATTGTCTTCTGTAAAAATAAGAGAGACGCACTTGCTAGGATGAGCAATTTCTGGGCCTTCATGTGGTCCAAAGCAGGCAAGAACCTAGAGAAATGTGTATGTCAATTTGGTTTTCGTGACAGAAAAGAAGTGGCAAAGAACTTAAGAGCATTATACTTTCCACAATTACGTGTGAGCAGGGGACGCAAGACTGCTAACAGCCTTCCCCATTCCAGAGCGTGTGAGAAAAGAACCGCTCCTCTGCTAACCCAGGAGGCCATATTGTTAACAGAAGTTGCATCCGATAGTACTTCTATGTTTAAACTATAAGATGCAAGGGGGGAAAAAAAAGGAACATAGCATATGGAACTGTTTCTACACCACTTTAAGTCAACAGAGACAATATTTTAAAAATAACCAGGAGAATTCTCCAGGATGTTTCTTTTTATCTGTGTTCTTCGCTGCATTGCCATTTTTACCGACTGTGACACAAATGAGTCACTACAAAGAATAAGAAGCTGAGGGCTCCTCTCCTCTCCGTGCCGATGAGGTGTCTGGTGTCTCTTGCCAGGGCCTTGCTGGAGAGGAGAGCATTGCTGTGTGGCTTTACGTCGGGGAGACTCCTGTCCTCCAGCTCTGGCGAGGTGACCAGTTCTGTTTAAGGAGCGGTAGATAAGTAAGCATGATCTCACCGTATGACTTCCCGTGTCCGTGGGAACCAGAGGTCTGGCCGGTCTTCTGGGACAACCAGGAAAAATGAATCCGCTCAGTGAGATCTGTGATACTCCCATAAGCAGATCTGTTGTCTTTAATAAAAGCAAATTTTACTTTTTCTAAAGGGCTACCAGCGGAGCTCAAGGCTTTCCGCGCGGTAAAGAAATCCTCACCGCCCCTCCCCTGCCAAAAAACACCTTATTTTTGAGATTGAAAGGAAGAGTTTGAGGAGACCGAGGATCTTCCTCCTGGGCCATTATTCAGCTGTTTCTCGCTGTGACTGACTCATACTGTCAGGGAGACGAAACGCCACCGCCCCCACCCCCCCTTCTCTGAATCTTGCAAGGAAAAGTGCTAGTTAGCTGCACAGCCCTGGATAGAGATTCCTTCCACAGCAGTGAGCTAATCCCCATGCAGGAGCGGGCGGCTGTGTTCCCAAGCCCTGGCATGCTGTGTTTGGGGGAAGCTGAACAAACCGGATCCCTTCTCTGCGGCTGCCCCACTTGGAGCCAAGGGAGCTGAGCTGCTCCCTAATGAACGCTCCTCCGTACTTACAGTGCAAGAGATTGCTATTCTGCTTTGAAGTTTCCTGTCTCCCTCTTTGGAGTGGATCAAAGGCCTCTCTCTCTGCCTCTCTCTCTCTCTCTTCTTTCTAGAATTCACAGAAGTTCTTACTGTAGGGCTCTCTTCTCTCCGCCGTGCCCACACCCCCAGCTTCAGTCATAAGCTGTGGCTGTCCCCATTCTCCTCTCTGTCCTCTCTCCCTCCTCTCTCTTTCCCTTCCTGTTTCCCGCCCTCCCTGTCCTTTCCTTTCCTTTTTTGGAGTCCCCTAGAAATTCTCAGCAAGCCAAAGCTTGCAGAAAATAGATAGGTACTGGCTCTCTGAAGGGCTCTATAGCCTCATTTCTTGCTAGTAAAACAAAGACTGATTTTTTTTTTCTTTCTTTTCTGTATTTTTTAAAGAAAGAGGAGCTTGGATTGGACATAAAACTGTTGTGAATAAAACCAGTGAAACTGACAACACAAGTTGGCTTGGAAGCTGACTTGAATGTGACACAAAGCTTTCTAGTGCCTTTCAAAGGCTGGAGGAAAGTTCTGGAACTGCCTCTGTGTCGCTCCAGAGTTCATCTTTCTTCTGACACTTAATGCTGGTGTGCTAGTAGAGCCGTGGCCGCCACCACGGTAAGCATGCTCTTCTTGGGCAATGCTGAGAGACCCTTCCCACGCCCGTTTGGTGTGGGCAGAGTTTCATCTTGCAGATCAGCTTCTGTTGCCCCCCGACCTTCCTCCTGGGGTCTCCCGCGCAGCCCCTCTGCGTTGGCCAACCTGCAACATAGGTGCACTAGCAACACACACAAACATTTAAGTTAAATTAAAAGCTGGAAACCTTACGGCAAGCCAGTTTTTAGAAAACAGAGGATCTTATGGATGGTAATTTAGACAATTAATGCAAAAACACCATCTGCTAAACCTCAGATCTACCAAGACGCTGGGGTCTGCGGAGAGCGCAGACTGTATGAGGAGCTGTCTCCATCTGCCTCAGCCTCGTCTCTGGGAATCTTTCTCACGGAAAAAAGGGTTACTGTTGTGTGCTGTGTGTCCACACCAGGTCCCGACCAAGGTGTTCTTCAGGAGACCCTTGTACCAGCTGGTTTCCCGGCTGGCATCCTCATCACCTCACTTCTGGTCTGCTGGTTTTCTGTAGGGCTTCAGAGCATTCATTTAGCAAACAGTTCCCGAGTACAAAACAGTTGGCCGTCTTTAAAGGGGATTTACGCGCTAATAAGGAGTGATCCCTGCTCTTAAGACCCGGAATATGGTGCAGGAGGGGGGAGAAGAAAAGTCCAAAGAGAAGGAGGTTGACAAGCCACGAGGGCTCCCACTGTGGACTCTTAGAGAATACAGTTCTCTCACATTGTATGTTTGTATGTTTGTGTAGCGCCTTCTTGTCCCTGCGGCTGCCTCCCAGCGTGAGCTAGTGAGCTACTCTCCAGCTCCCCTTACTCACAACTGTCTGGGGAAAAAAAAATCTGCATCTAGATCATCCCACATGGCTCTAATCGTTCCCTTTGGTAATAATATGTGAGCATGACACCAGGATTCGCCATCACGCCTTGCCATGGACCTCAAAGCATCACGTGGAATGTTCTTTTCAAATCACACCAGGGAGAGAATTCATCGTATTCTAAATCCAGGCCCACTGTGCTTGCAGCTGAGGCTGGTGGTATTGTTTAAATTTTTAATGCAAGCAAAAAGACTACAGCAAACAAGCAAAAACCGTATTGAGGATGACACAGTGATAACTGCCGAGTGTTTACCGTGTGCCAGGTACGCCGCTCACGTCTCTGCATGCATTATTCCATGTGATCATCCCAGAAAGCCTGGTGTCAGGGCTCCCTGTCCCCATTACACACAGGAGGGAATGGAGGCCCAGCAGGATTCTCTGCCTTACACGCCGCACGGTCTCCCAAGGATTCTGTTTACTGTCAGTCTGTATCAAACACAGTCTTCTGGGTCCGAGCCCACAGAAGGACCAGGCCTTCACCGTTTTTGTTCATCAAGATACACCCAATGGGTACGTGGATTCTCCTTCCTGAGAACAGCTAGAAATGGCCAAATGTCTTCTCTTATGATTTGAGAGGGTTTCATACCTCTTCCTGGAGTCTACTTTCAGTACTCCCCTGCTTGGTCCCAGCTGAGCTTTGTCTGAGGCTACCTTCCCTGCCCTTCCACATGGCCTGGACTACAGCTCCAATCAGAGCTGAAGCTGAACAAACAAGGCGGAGCCCACCCAGGCCGATAGCAAAGCAAGTAATGGACCTAGACAGATGTGGAATGGGCCCACTCTTCATTGTCACTGTGTCTAGTCCAGTTTCTCTGAAGCAGGTTAACTGTGACAATCCATGTGTTGTACCAAGCACAGCACCCACACATAGTAAGTGTTCAATAAATTGCATTTATTTGTGTTAAAGGTCTTGCTCCAGCCTCTTGAGTAAGAGCACATACTCAGGATTATTAAGCAACCTCCTCCTTCGTTCTAGGGTGCAATGACCGTAATTAAATACTTCCTTGTGTTTATTCCCCCACCACCTCGGTAGCCTTCGTGAGCCCTGGCTGATAAGCAAAGACTCCGCAAAGGAAACCGGAAAAGGAAAGGAGATTTCCAGTAAAACAAAGTCCAAAAGGAAATGGCTCTGGATTGGGAGCTCGCTGAAGGAGGGACTCCATTCCTCTCTTTCCCCCCGACAGGTCTGGGCCTCTGTGGAAATTAAATGGATAATAGGGGAGGGATATTATTTTTAGAGTCCATGTGGTCTACCGGAAAAAAAGAAATAAAGGACCTGTGTGGGGGCCTAGTTGGCCCTCCACTCACATTCACAAAGGGTCTCAATTGTGATCTCTGGTGTTACTTCCAAACAAGTTGCCATATATATGTTCTAAAGCATTAACTTATTAAATGCAGAGATTCATAAAATACAACAAAAATTTAAGTCCTGACATTCTTCATGCTGTAAATTATACGCAGCCTTGAAGATCACCAATGGGAAGGATCCCCCAGGTCCTCAAGGGGATTTCAGGCCTCCCAGACCACGGCTGTGTGCATTCTGATGTTTGGGTCAACACGAAGCTGTTGGCCACCATTTATTTCTCCCAAAGATGTGGACATTTCTGCCTAGTTTGCCTGTAATGCACAGCACACATGGGGCATTCTCCAACCACCCTGACCTTGCTCTATCTCAGTTTCACTCAGAGGCTGTGAATCCTTTCCTGCAATACTAGCCGCATATCTGTTCTTTGCTCACATTGTCCTTGTGTGATTGCCAAAGGAGAGCAGAGTTCCTTTCCCTGAGTAATTCTCTGTGCTTAGTGCTGGACATGTCTGTGTGTGTATACATGTATGTATTTTTAAGTTTTATTTTGCATGGAGAGCAAGATGATGAACCTGTCCTCTTTTTAGGATTCCGTGTTAGAGACAGCTCTGACTCGGGGTCATTGGTAAGCACAGCAGCCCACCAATATGGTAGCTCTTAGCATCCAACACACCCCACTCCCATCACAGAACCTGACTTAATTTGTCAACTCTCGTACCTCAGTATCCCTCTCCATGGCCTCACCACAGGCCATACCAGATCAATGACCTATCCAGCTGTTGTTGAATAGCATATATGTCCAGCCCTGCATCAGGAGCTGGGAATACAATGGTCTACAAGGCGAATATGAGTCCCCGCCTTTTGGTGTTCACTTCCATGGGGAGGACAGGGTTTCCTCCTACCCCTGAAATACCATCCAAGTAAATAAGATTATCTGTGATAATTGCAAAAGGATCAACAAAAATCTTGCCTGGTATGAAATTCTTGACAGCCGTCCCAGCTTATTTTTAATTCCTTAAGCTCTAAAATCAACCTTCCTGTTCCAAAGAGTACCTCCAAATCCTTGCTCTATCTTCTCTCAAAAATCCATGAATTTGGATCCCACATTTATTATTAACCAAGGGTTACAAGAATTATTTTTCTCTTCACGCGTTATACACTCCGGGAGCACACTGACTTGCCTTCTTAAGTTGGCAGAGAAGCGTGCGAGGGTAGGTCTTCATGCAAACCTTATCGAAAGCCAGAAGCCACACGTTTTCCAAAGTGTAAATATACAGCCAGCGTCAAGGGCCTGAGATGCAAAGCCCCATGAAAGTGTTAAAATAAAATAAGGTTGACAGTGCCACTTCATCAGAAATAGGCGGTGAATTAGATGTTATGAAATGCTTATAAGCTTAGGGAGTAAGGTGCTCAAAGACAATTACCAACTAAACATTTCATTAATGAAATAATGATTAATTATAATTACTAATTAAAATGCAGGATTATTCTGTTGGTTTTGAGCATTAACAGGAGTAATGACATTAACATTTTTAATGGAATTCCAGGAACGAAAATTATAACAACTCACAGAAAAGATATGGCTTGCAAGTGTGATTAGGAGTTATTGTTAAACCCAGGGGCATGGAATTTTCCCTACTGGTGAACTTAAGTTAAGTAAGTTTAATGCGGTGTAATTTAATTACTAAGCATAGTTTTCTTTCTCAGTGGGAAGAGATACCAGGTTTATGCTTTAAAGAACAAAAGGAAGAATGTAAGTAGCTATGGGTAATGATTGGCTAGTAGCAGGAAAAATCAAATAGCGTTTAGCTGACTTTTGCATAATATTTGAGGGTAGATATATCCTGGCTTGGTTGTAAATTGTATTTAATTAATGCTTAGAGGATTAACAACAAAGTAGCCTGTGCAGAAAGGGAATGTAGTGCTGTCAAGAGTATCAGGAAAGTGGATTTCCATAGGAAGGACATCTCTGCTGAATAATTAATGCACGGGCGTTTTCATAAATGTCAAATTCCCACAGGAAGCAGGAACTTGACCCTCTGTAATAAACCATTTAGGATTCATTAAATATAAACATCTTTCTTAAACTGTTTGCCATGGCATGTGAGCTCATCCATAATGCAATATGCTGGCCCGAGCTGTAGTATGAAAATGCCCAACACTTGGCTTTGTGTGGTTGGAATCATCCTGAGTGCGCCTCCTCCTTTCAACCTAGTTCAGCTCTAGCCCCTCACGGTAATATCATTGTTATAAAGTCTCTAATTGTTCTAAGGCCAAGATTAGCCTGTAGTCAATCAAGAAAGCTCATGTTTGGCTCTTAGTTAGTTAAGTATAATGAGGGGTTCAGACCCTGTTTAGGTTTTCTATATCAGGGTTCCTTGATCTCAACACTACTGACCTCGAGGCCCAGATAATTATTCATTCTGGACGTCTTTCCTGGGCATTGTTGGGTGTTTAGCAGTATCCCTGGTGTCCCCCTCCTAGATGCTAGTGGCAAACACCCCCGCTCACACCTCCCTTAACAGCTGTGACAATCAAAAACATATCCAGACATTGCCAATACCCCCGGGAGGGGGTAGGATCATCCCTATTTGAGAACCCCTGTTTATGGAACTTACTCAAGTACTTTCTGTAATGAGGTCATTCAGGGGGAGACATGGCTTCCTATTAAAATGAGCCTGAGAGGCTGTGGGAACCCGCCATCCCTGGTCACCTTCACAGTCACAGACATCCACAGGACCAAATGTGTCTTTGCTCTTAGTAACAATGGCTGCTCTGTACGGACCCACATGTGACTGTCATGGCTGCACTCATGCCACTGAAATGAGAAGTCCTCTCTCCCATGACCCAGGGCTGCCTCGTAGGTAATCCTCTTCATGCATAAGTGGCTGTCTTCCTTTCCCCTAGGCATCAAAATGACCCGGTGCTATGCGCTGAGCCCCCTGCTCCCCACACTATTATTCTGGCCCTGTAAGGGGTCCAGTAAATCACTGAGCTGGTTTTCTTTTCTTTTTTTTTCCTCTCTCTTCCCCCCCCCCCCCCCCCCCCCCGCCAAGATTAGTATTGAGAGGGGTAGCAAATGAGCTCACCCATGGAAGTTTTTTCTCAAACTGTTTCTAAAGACTGAAAACAAATCACAGAGCCTTTTTTCTTTTAATAGAATATAGATTTGATTTCTTGATTTAAAAAACACACTTAATTCTGTCTGGGCATGCAGGGTGCCCACATACTGACTAAAAAAGGAAACATAAAGCTATTTGGAAAATCCCTTTGTCTACACAGAAGCAGAAACTGATTTGACTTAATGATTTTTCTCCTCTTCGATTTTTATTTGAGCCAAAATGAGCAATTTCTCTTGGCATCTCACAGCCATCGCCTCTGTGTTCTGTTAGAATCAGGAGGATTTGATGTGTTTAGTGCAGGCATGTCGTCTCTAGGTGACGTAAGTGAGAAAGGGCATCTTAGAGGTGTGTGGGGTCCCAGTGACGTGGTAACTGGACATTACCCACTTCACACTGAGGGGCTGAGACTCGTCAGTTACTGGAGACTCAAAGCCTTCTGACTTTTTCCTGGTGGCAACAATTCCTCTCTTGCCTATCCACAACTCACGCTCTAGCTTGAGAGCAGGCCACTGTTAAGTAATGGTGTCTTTCCAGTGTTCCACTTGGAACAGACGTGCTTTCAGTTAACCAACCAAGGCGGTTCAGGAATCCGAACCAGAGAGCGAAAAGTGTACCTGGCTCCAAACCTGAGTAAGTCTTATTAATTCAGAGAGTAAAAAGCTTACATGTGCTAATTACCAAAACTACTAATTAGCTTTAATTATGAGCTTGGAAGGAAGTTGAAGTGTGTTGCATTTGATAGTGCTGCTGACCTTATCAATGTACTTTGGGGGGGGGCAGGTGGAGAAGCAGAAAGGAGGGGGTGTTAGAAAATTCATCAGAGAGCAATTAATTTAGGTCTTCTGATGAATGTGCTATAAATTAACACATCTATGCATATCAGGACGTAAAGGCATTTTAATAGAACCTTACCAATGTCAACTGAGAGTGCCCCAGCCAGTCAAGAAAATGACTCATTTCCTAAGTTATTTCTTATTCTGCCACTGTTTTAAACCAAGGCAGAGGCTGGGTCCAGCCAGATAGATGCTTTTAGATGTAATTGCAAATAAGAAGGAGGGCCGGCTTTGGTGGACTTTGGAGGGTCACTGTGAGGAGCCATTCTTGGAGATGCTCAGAAATCTGTCCCATACTGAGGTTCAGTAACACTGTCCCCATCAACCTCTCATCTTGGTCTCTTTGTCATTCCGAATCCCTGCAGCCAGAACCCACTCCTTTGATGTGGCTGGGATTCTCTGTGCTGCTTTTCTTATGACAAGACAGCTCTGCATCCGCTATTCCC
Source organism: Ailurus styani (assembly GCA_002007465.1). Classification (NCBI taxonomy): domain Eukaryota; kingdom Metazoa; phylum Chordata; class Mammalia; order Carnivora; family Ailuridae; genus Ailurus; species Ailurus styani. The sequence goes on from LNAC01000265.1 coordinate 145,922, forward strand.
ATCAACACAAATGATGTTAGTTTTCAAGGATCACCAAAGCACCCTTTCATGCCCCAGACAAATGGAACATTCCACAGGCCCTGGGAGCTGTCGCTTAGACTTGGGGAAGATGCCCAAAGCAGTACAGCATCTGTCTGTCTCGCCAGAACTTGGAAACCCTGATTCTCTTATCCTATAGATTTGAAGCTTCTTGGTTTGTCCCTAATCTCTCAAAACTGACGTGTCTCTCGGTAACCACCAGAGGGATCCCATATAATGTGATAAAAAATGATAATCAACATGGAGGAATCACAGCTCAGCCCCTGTGAGCTTGCCTCTGAGTCCCTGGGTCTCTCTCTGGAAAATGTCAAGGGAGAACAAAGGACAAACAGTTTGAGAGAAGACCCTGCTTGGCAGCCTGAAGAGAGGCATCCCCAAAAGAGCGAGGAGCAGATCTGAGGACAAAGGGATCTGAGGGTGTCTCTCCCTTCACCTACAAACCAACAGGACCACCAGACAAATATATAAAGCAAAACTTGGTTGATAGAAAGCACTCTTGAAGTCAGTAGATTTGGGTACTACTTGTTTATGAACCTGTGTTCGGAAGTTGAACATATATAATGAGATTTGTTATAGGGGCTAAAGTCTTTCCCATTTCTTAAATAGTTCTGTACCACTATGTAAAAGAAGAGGGGATCAAGTTTTTCTATGATAGTTTGCTAGAGTGACAGCAACTAATTACCACACACTGAGTAGTCTAAAACAACAGAAATTTATTCTTTCCCAAGTTTGGAGGCTGCAAGTTCAAAATCCAGGCGTCAGCAAGGCCATGCTCCCTTTGAAGGGTCTAGGGAAGAATTCTTCTTCTCTTCTTCCTAGCTTCTAGTGGTTGCTGGCAATCCTTGGCATTCCCTGGCTTACCATTTCATCAGTGCGATTTCTGACTCCACATCTCTATGGACTATGCATGACTGTGTGTCTCCAAATCACCCTTCTTTATAAGGGCACTGGTCATGGGATTTAGGGTCCACCCTAATCCAGTATGACTTCATGTAACTACTTACATCTCCAAAAACCTATTTCCTCCAAAGTTTTGGAGGGCACCAGTCAATCTGGTACATGCTCTTTAAGTAATTTTTTTTTTTTCGAAAGAATGTTTGAACTTTTAGTCCTAGACGCAAAGCAGGCCTGATACTCTTGTTCTAATATGATTTTCCAGGTCATGGATGAGATCTCTTACGACCACCTGGACAATGACACTTCTGTGATCCCCTTCGATTCCACCTCTGATTTTTTTTTTTTAATCTAGTCTCTCAAATATTATGCTCTCCTCCAAGCTGCCGAAAGGTTTCAGTCTGAGTGGCTTCTGTGTGTAAGTGTGTGTTGTGGTCAGAGCACCAGAAGACAATGTTTCCACCCTACCGTCCTTTCGTAGCTAATTTTATTGCCCTCAGCTGTCAGGTTTTATAGATTATCCCTGAGCTTCTGGAGCCAAATCAGTAGTTAAAGCTCAGACGCTCCTTATTTATCCCTGCTCTTAATACACGCCTGGCTGCACTAACGGCCAACTGAAAACTCCAGATCAGCTCCACAGAAAGCTGTACGTTCAGGTCAGACATGCTCAAGCAAGGGGAAGATTGTCCGCGGTGTGTCAGGCAAATTGGCAAACAAGTGTCAACAGAACAGGAGGTGGGAGAAAAGCGGCAAGAGAGGAAATGGGCAGGAGCAGCGGACTTTGCTAGACGCGTGCTTTGCAATGCCGCAGAGAGTGGCTGCGGGGCACAGCAGGGGTGCTGATGGGAGAGCTCATCCCCGGAAGCTTGTCTGAGAAGCCCTGGCTCGCCAGCCTTTACTGGTCCACTTCTCGTGGCAGGGCCCCCACCGCAGGGACTCCAGCCCTGGCTGGACCTCAAGCCTCCTGGAAGGCAGTCGCCCACCCCCCTCGCAAAGCACGTAGTTCTGCGATTCCGAATGCCTTGTAGGAACATCCGCATCCCCAGACGCTAAAGGCCACTTACTGTGTGATTCGATTTATATGAAATACTCATAATAGGCAAATCGATCGGGACAGAAAGCAGATTAGTGGTTGCCAGGGACTGGAGGGAGGGGGAAATGAGGAATTGCTCTTTAATGGGTACAGGTTTCCTTTTGGGATAATGAAAATGTTCTGGAACTTGGTAGTGGTGATAGTTGCTCAGCATTGTGAATACGCTAAATGCCGTTGGATTATACACTTTAAAATGGTCCAAATGGAGAATTTTATGTGTATCTTGCCATAATTTAGAAAAAAATCTGCTTCCTTCTGATCTGCCCACTGGTTCTCTCTCTGCCCCATGAAACAGACCTTGAGTCTGATTCCTCTTCCCTGGGGACATCATTTTGATGTCTTTTTCTCCTACGTCTGTAGGCACTGTCATGGCCCTGTGTCTCTGCTCTTCCAGACTGGTCACCCTGGGTCCTTCAGATGCTCATCCTTAAAGCTGGTAATCCAGAGTAGCTTCCATTGGATATATCCCCTTCTCCCTTGCTTTTCTGAAATTATGGCACAATATCGCTGAGCACTGTGGCCACCCTACGTAATGACTGGATAATCGCTGCTGAGGCCTGGGGCTTAGGAGGCCTGCATCCTGACTCGAACTTTCTGATAACTTTTGAAAAGCCATCCGTTTCTCTGGGCCTCAGTTTCTTCACCTGTAAAATGAAAAGACAAGAGGATCTCTGAAGTCTTTTCTAACTCTCAAGCTTTATATCCCATTGCCTTGCTCTGGACCTCGTTCCGGAGGATGGCACCCACAGTGAATTCCTGTTTTCTCACTGGTGTTAAGCTAAATCTCCCCCCCACACACACACCCCAAATGTATGATGTTGGATTTGGGATGCCATGTGAAAGATTCACTGGGATTTCAATGAAATCCTATCTAATTAGATATAGTGCAACATTCCAAAATACAATTTTAGGGATGCCTGGGTGGCTCAGTTGGTTAAGCAGCTGCCTTCAGCTCAGGTCATGATTCTAGGCTCCTGGGATCGAGCCCCACATCGGGCTCCTGGCTCATCAGGGAGCCTGCTTCTCCCTCACCCTCTGCCTGCCACTCTGCCTGCTTGTGCTCTCTCTCTCTCTCTCTGACAAGTAATTAAAATTTTAAAAATCTTTAAAAAAACCCAAAATACAATTTTAGATGTCCATTGAAATATCTAACCTATTTATAGTCCCCCTGTTTTTCTGCGATACAGAAATCTGGGCATGTCTTCAAGCAAGTCCCCAAATAGAGTTTTCAATAGCACAGGGTCCCTGTCAGAGTCATGACACCCATTGGAGACCTCATTTCTAGTGCTTTCCCTGTTCCCCAGAGGTGTGGCAATGGCCCTGGTTATGAGTATTGTTTCTAGAATTGTCTGAACTGAAACTAGACAATTAGTACAGCAAAGAAGCCATATGACTTGCTGAGCGTCTTTCCCTTGTCTTTATCTTGAGATGTAAAGTATATTTGTGTTTTGGTGGTTTGCATTTGATTTTGTCATTCTTATTGTTTCTCCAGTGATGATTTGGATCAACTCACTAGGAGGATATCATCCTGTTCCATAGCTGCATCTGGCCCTGCCAGCTGGGGATATGTATTGTTTGTTAATGTGCAATAATTCACTTGAGGTAATAATGACTGTGCACAATGGGAGAGAGGCAAGTGGGTAAAAAGTCACGTTGGTTGGAGATGTTACTGGGGATCTAGAAGCTTCCCGTGAAAGATTCTGATGTAGCCATGCTCAATCTAATTGTGGTAGTAGAATGAAGCATTGGAAAGAGCGTACAGCTTGGCGGTCCGAGAGCTGGATTCAGTTTCCTCCATTTACCAGATTTATAGCCACAGTCAAGTCTTTTGCCTCTCTGTGCCTCATTATTACAAGCTACCTTATTTGTAAAATAGGGACTCTCGAGGGCTTAAATGAGGCTTAAGTGTGTAGTGAGCATGGTATGTAGTATGGTACTTTGCAGATGTCACTTCCCCTTCCCACTCGTCTTTGGGAGATTGTAAGAATCATATGAGACTATCGCCATGAAAATGAATGTTATAAAACCCATAGCATCAGATGGGTTTTCTGGCAGGAGAAGTAAAGAGTAGAGTCAATTTTTATGCTTCAGTCTAACCTCTCATTATCTGACTCCCTTGGAAAGCAGGACACTCCATTTTCCATAGGCAAGAACCATAGTGGATCTATATGTTGTGTCAAGGGGGGGGGTGGTTGGAAGAGGAAAGAGAAGGCTACAGTCTATGCCTGGAGAGTTGGGGATGGTGGGACAGTGGGCTTGTCTGATATAAGTATAGGACATTGTAAGGAGAGTGCAGATTTTGTGGCATTGGATGGGTCTTCTCCCTAACTTTGGAGCCCTCAGTTTTATCTGTAAAATGAATTGCATTAAGTCACTTTTAACATTCTTGTTGGAAATAGAAAATCTGGGGGTAAGAATCACCCAAGTACTATTACGATGCTTCACCAGCCCTCATCTCTCTCTTCACAAGTTCTGGAAAGGTAAGTGCCTACAGAACATGAAATCACACACAAAAGGGCTCTCAGTCTTTGATTCCATGCCCCATGCAGATTTCCACTGCTCTAAGCTAGACAGAAGAGGGATCTTGCTTCACTACAGACAGAAACAAAGCACGCGGAAGGGTTGCCTTAGCTCCGTGCCTCCCTTCCCTTAGGCCTACACCATGCTCTAAGATTAGATCACTCTAATAGTAAGGAAATACTAGTCTCGAGACAGTCCACCAACCTGGGAGAGAGAAAAAAAATGGCTCTCCCAAAAACTTAAGAGTACAGCTGACCTTGGCAGTTCACTCCAACCTTTGTAGGTTAGGACATCCCCTTGCCAGTTCCTGGAAGAGTCAACAAGGAGGAGCTCCATGAGACCAAGATGACAGTGCCTTCTTCCTTAAGGAAAAACCCAGATATGTGGGATAAGAAAGTAAACAGATATTGACCCTAAGATTCTACAGTATATAAAATGTGTGGCATATTAAATATTTTCAAACTTGACCAAGCCATGGAAGTCCCTGCTTGGATTTAAGTCTCTGAGCCCATCTTGTGGGGTCTATGATTTCCTTCTCTCCTCAAAAGGATTTGAGATACAGATAGAATCTGATGTGATAGTAACTTCGTGAGGTGTCTTTGAGGCCCCCCTCCTGCTCAAGGAAACAGGCTATTTCATGAATAAAGTCTCATCAATGAGGAATATTCATATCTTGCCTGATGCCAAGCTGCTACTAAAAAATGCTTGAAGACCTAGCTCTGAAAATCAGTCCCTGCATGCATTTATCCCTACTTAGAATCTGTGTGCCCTGGATTGTCAGATTTCTTGTGCCTCCTTTCATTCTGATACTCTTCTTCTTTTAGAAAATTCTTCCTTTGAGATGTCCCTTGCTGAAGCAAATAGGGAGTTATTACATGGCAGTCTCCCTGAGGCTGTTTTGTTCAGGCTTGGTTGTCCAAGGCAACCGAGGAAAAGAAATTGGGGGAACAAAGCCCCTTTGCTTTGTTGGGTCACCTTTGATAGCTTGAAAAGGTCAAGAACTTCCTTACTTAGCAGGATCTTGGATAACTTTGCTAAGTGATGAGTGGGATGGAGATTCTCTTTAAAAGCCTGACATCCTTCCACCTTTGTTCATATGCAAAGTGTTTTCTTAAAATGAGGCCCTCTGCATTTGCGTGTCCTCATACTCTAATGAGACCTGCACTTGCTGCCAAAACAGAGGCAGGGACTGCTAATGCGGCAGGAGCCAGCTCACGGGTCTCCTGTCAAGGCAGGTGCTGCAGCTGGCTCTGAAGTGGAGCAGCATCACTAATGAGGACCGTGAGGTGACATGAACATGGAAACTTTGCCTGGCCCTTGCATAGCTTTCAGGTCCTCACTCTTCAGTCTGCTTTCTCTCCTTGCGACTTGGGGAAAAGATATCTCACCCCCGTCTATGAACTGGGATGGGACTATCTCAGACTCTTGACTCTCGTTCAGATCATTAATGTACTGAGCTTTTAATTTAATGAGTGGGAGGAAAGGACATGAGTTCGATTGGCTTTAAATGTAGCAGAAACATAAATGCTGGATTTCAGGGTCAGGGTTTATGATCCTTCAAATGGTACTCCTCCAGTGCCTCATGTGTGTGAGCCCTGCTGTGAGGCTGGACTGGGGTATTGCTGGGCATGTAACCCAGCATGTTGTAAGGAGGGCACAGTCTAATAGAGTAGGTGAGAAGTATATCCAGATTACTACAGTTCAAGATGGAAAGTAGTAATAGAAGCAAATAAGAGCTATAATTGCAGAGGAGAGATTCTTTTGAATCTGTTCTCATTGTTTCTAATCCAGGCCGCCGCCATCATCATCTTCATCATCATCATCATCATCACCATCTCCTCGCTGGGCTCACAGCAACAGTGACTTCACTATTTTCTGTCCCACACTGACCACTTATTTGTGCTGAGCAGTGGGAGGGAGGGAACACCAAACATGTAAGGGGTTTTTATATGCAAGACAGAGATAAAGTACCTATAAATAACAATCAGAGGAAAACTCTGGTCCATGGTCTCAAACATCTATGTCCACAGGGACCAGACAATAGCAGGGAGTGAAGGGAAAGGCACCACAGGTGGGAAGTGGGGTTAAAAAGAAGGCTTATGAGAACCTGAGCCAGGGCTTCTTGTCTAAAGAGTGTAGTGGTTACTTAGCTATAGTTAATTATTGCTAAGCAGGAAGGGAGGGCCAGGGCGACTAGACATATAGAACATTTTGTGTCAAATCTCTGAATCTGTGAGTCTTGACACCATTGGACATGCCATGCCAACAAAGCATTCAGAGGGCCTGAGCTGGCCTGGGGTCTTCCATCTGGCAAACTCTGGTACATACTAAGGAGAATGTGGGAAAGGGAGGTGACTCGCAGCCAGGAGTCTCCGGGAAACTTGTAGAAGAAGCAATCTTTGATCTGGCCTTAGGAGAATGGATGGAAGTGGGACAAGAGCTTCCTGAGTAGAGGAGAGGGAGTAAGCAAAGGCACAGACCTGAGAACGTGGAGCTTGTGCACAGAAAAAGGGGAAGGGCTCTGGTAGCTGGAGCCCAGGGCATGAGCAAGGGTCAAGGGACCCACGGGTGACTTGAGGCCAGAGAGGTTAGCGGAGGCCAGATGCTCCGGTGACCCCATGCACGTCATTTACCCACTTGAAACCTCACTCGACTCATCTGTACAGGGATGACGATGGTGACATCCACCTCCCAGAATTGTTGGAAGGAACTGATGGGGTCATGCACAAAAAATGCCAGGTGTTGTGCCTGGCATCGATATGGAGTATCGATAATAATAAGCACCTGTTCTTCCTATGATTTAATGAAAAGTTTGGACTTCATTCTGCTCTCACTGTAGCACTAGTGAAGGGCTGCTGTTTTTTTTTTCTTTTTTTAAAGTTTACATTTTCACTTATTTATGGAAACTAAACAGTTAGAAACATACAAAGAAGAAAATAACAATCATCTGTGTTCTTAACACCCAGATTTAACCATGCTTAATATATTGGTGGGTTTACATTTTCATCCAACATCCTGCCAAAAAATAATTCTTGATTTTGTAAAAAATAATATCTTCATCATTAAAAAATTGTTAAAAAGTGGTAAAGTGCAAAAAAATTGCAGGCAAACATTTACGTTTACCATGACTCCATTGGATGTGAATCATTTAAAGCAGCCTCATACGGGGAAAAGGCTGGGTGTTTCCTCAAGGATTATGGGGTTGCCATGAGGAGAAGCACAGAGGGAACTCAGGGCCTGATACGTGGGGCTCGCTGTGTGTTAGACCAGAGGCGTTAGCATCGCAGCAGGTACAAATGAGTAGGGACCATTGCACAGCTCCTTAGACTGATTTCTGCATAGCGTTTAGGGGAAGTCTGGTATTCAAGTCGGACCCCAGACTTCGAGGTCTCCTGTTCATCCCCAGTCTGCAAAGAAATGTTCAACCCCTCTCGTGGTGAACTGGGAAGGGGGAAATGATATGGTGCCGTGATTTAGGCCTGTTCGTGACCGTTTGTGACTGAAGGGTATTAGATGAGTCACTCGGAGCCTCTGTTTTCTCAGCGGCAAGATGTGAACAGTTCCGCCAGCCTCCCAGGGGCCTTGCGAATGTCGCGGGCTGATGCTTGGAGGGTCTAAGACAGAGAAATCACCAAATGTCAGTCCCTCTCCTCCCTCTCCCTCTCTCTCTCCCTAACGACTCCACTCCTCTCTGGGTTTGGTTTAATACTCAGCAACTGGAAGGCTCCTAAATGCTTACAGAGTCCTCCTCGTTATATATTAGACCCTCTCTTTTCCTGAGTATTCCTCTGATCCTGATTCTGTAGTTAATGAGTATTGATTGTGACATCTGTGTTCACTGGTGGCCCAGGAAAGGGGCGCACATGTTGGCTGCCTCATGGTTAACAGCTCAGCTGAAGGCAGGAAGCAAATTAGCTGTTAGAAGGTGGTCCTTTGCACCTGAAATTCATTATAGATTTAAACCCATTTTGAAAATGCTTCTTTAACTCCATGAACCAGGGTAAAAGCCTGGGCCACGTGGTGAGAAACCCATTTTGCTTGGTGATTAAAAAATCTGGCACTGCCTAGTTCCTTGAGCTTTGCTGGAATTTGCTATAGCTTCTTTTTTACCATAAAGCAGGTGTCAAGTGAGGACTTTGTGTATGTTTATGATCATTATGTTGTATTAAAGAGTCGCACTGAGTTCCAGAATGAGAATAAGAATATTGCATATTCCTCTACCTGCAAAGCAATTAAATTATTGTCTGACATGTTTATGGCTCCAGAACCAGTAATCAGCTTTGAGTCTGAATAGGGGATGTGGTGTTCTAATCCAGTGCTTTGCTGAGAGGTTCATATTTAGCATTTGCATTTGATAATTTAATTTAAATAGTACTGAGCGAGTACACTTACAGTTCTTGGCAATTGTCAGAGTCATGGGGAAAAAGGCAAGGCACAAACTGATTTTTTGTAAATAATTTTGTATTCCTGAATGGTTTTTACTTCCTTGTTATTAACCTCTGCTGCCCTCACTGAATAAACTGGAAAATGGTAGTAGCATCGAAAGTCACAAGTATTACGTCTCTCTTTGTTCCCCGTTCCCTCTTCCTATGGAAACAATATCTGAGCAATCTACAAATTTCCATGAGACTGTGAAAGGCCTGCAGTGAACCATTAAAAAAAAATCCCCCCAAAGGGACTTTTTTCTTGCAAGATGCCTTTATGTATTAAAGATCAATTTTCTGATAAGATTCTCTGTTCCAGAGAAAATTTGGTAATTTTAGCAAAAGTAAGTACTTGCAACAGGAATAGTGAATCTCCCGTTAATGCCCAATAAGATCACAAACTAAATGAAAGAAGTTGCAGGAAGAGTCTCTTCTCTCCAACATTCCCCTCCAAAATAAAGTTTATTGGATGATTTCAGGATGTTCTTTTATAGGACTTTCTGGCTATCTTTTTTTTAAACACAGAATTTGTTTATTTTAGGGCAAAGTGTCCCCACTGGTTTTCTATCACGGATCCCAAGTAACAACTTCAAATTGTGATTTCCACCTTTTCCCTTCTACTTCTCAGGCACAAAATAACCCATGCAGATTATCCCCATCTGCTAGAAAATCATAGGCCTTGAGAAACGAAATGCATGTCTTCTACCATTAGTAAATGTTTTTTTTTTTTCCTTAAGGTATTTTTTCTCCATTTTGCATGGGTTTACAACCATCACCAATATGACCCACCTAAGCCTTCTTGGACACCAACTCTTGATTAGAAGTCAGGGTGATCAAATGAGTTTGTTCATTTTTACCATGCCTCCCTGTTCCTAAGACCTGTCGTGTCACCTGAAATGCCAGTGGGTTGCAAATGTTGTACACGTCAGCCTCTATATATGCCTTCAAAGGAAGCCTCTTTTTACTGTAGGATAACATTTCCCAACAGACGTGTTTAGAACTGAGTTAAGTAGAAATATTTCCATAGATTTCCTAGTGTTTGTAATCCGTGGGAATCTTCCCAGGGAAGGAAGTGGAGTAAGGGGGGAAGATGTGTATCTTCCCTCTGGTATTCAGAATCAGGCTGGCTGGCCATACATAACCCTTTCTGCGAGCACATTAGTGTAGCTGGGGGTTAAACAAGGACTCCCATTCATATTTTAAATATGTCCTGGGAAATAAGACCTTGAGTCTGCCCGGATGCCCAGGAATAGCCCTCACTCTCTGTCAGCCACAGTCCTAGAGAATCGTTACCTACAGTCTTTTTTCAAATATCCCAAGGACCATGGACTCCATCAATCCCCGTTTCCACATGCTGAAACTGAATAAGAGAGGTGAGCTGACTTGCCCATGGTCATGCTTTTGGGAGCAGAAGAGCTGGAATTAAATGCAGGGTTTCCCATTCTAAAGTCCCATGCTATTTGCATGCCCTCGCATATTCCAGCCCCTACCTCTTTGTGTGTCTCAGCGAATGTCCTGTTCATGTATTTTTTTTAAAAGATTTTGTTTATTTATTTCGCAGAGGGAGAGAGATCACAAGGAGGCAGAGAGGCAGGCAGAGAGAGGGGGGGAAGCAGGCTCCCCGCTGAGCAGGGAGCCCGATGCAGGCCTCGATCCCAGGACCCTGAGATCATGACCTGAGCCGAAAGCAGAGGCTTTAACCCACTGAGCCACCCAGGCGCCCTGTCCTGTTCATGTATTATGTTGTTAGGCACGTCTGTAGCCTTGGTCTTTGGTCAGTGTTGCTCACCCTGAGTCCTTATCTGATATGCTTGATTATGAAAGTAGTTGCTAGTAGCTAAGTAACAATGATGCAGCCATATAAAGGGACTTGTGTGTTTGAATAACTCCCAGAATCAAAGGATTCATGTGGCTTAATCTTTTTCTTCCCACTATCTAGTTCTTCTGGTCAAAATTTACCCAAATCACATAACCCTATACTTGAGTCTACTTTAGTTCATCTTAATTTCTACCTTTAGTGATTAAGCTAATGACATACAGGTGATCAAACATCTCTGGGCAGTGTAGACACAGCTCTTTCCATGTCTTCAGTCTTTCTGAACTGTTTTGGATGTCTTAGCTCTTAACCTCCTATGGGGGTTTAATCTTAGAAACCAAAGAGAGGACTTGAGAGAAGCCTTTTGATCTGGGAGGGCCTATGGCTCTGGAGTGTTTGCCAGCATAGATTTCAAGAAGCAGTTACCACAACACAAGTTGGCAGCCTCTGAAGGGCTGTGAGCAGCCGTCCAGGCGAGTTTAATGTACCACTCTTGTGATAGTAAATGTTCTTCATAGAAACAGGCCTGATAAAAATCCCATGAACATGGGTACTTTATCATCGCAAATGTAACAATTTTCATTTGTTTTAATTCCATGATTAGTTCTGTTAATAAAAATGTCTGTTTAAGCTATTTAAGATGCCCACTAAAATTCTCTAATATTAATTTCATGGAAAAATTCCAACAGAACTATATTAGTTTTCCCCCCATTAAGGTAACATTATGGACTTTTAATGGAGCTCTCAGCTATAATGGTTTTTATTGACCTAATTATTAAATGAATTAAAATTTGTCTCACTGCCTTCAAAATTACGTAACAACGGTGTCAGAGAGAGTGTCACGGTCGGTTACTAAGGGGTAGAAAGGGAGAATCCCTGGACTGCACCTCTTTTATACGTAACATACATGGTTTAACGAAAAGGAAATACCAGTGACACTGTAGCTTCATTGAATACATTTGCCTTTCACTGTTTATAGGAAATTTGTCAGGTCAAAATGCTGTTGTGTGATGAGTGAGTGACACTGCCGTACGTGGGAAGATCCTGGTTTTGCTTTCCTTTCTCTCTTGATGCTTCTCTCTTGTGATGATTAAAAAAAAAGAATTTTAGCAGCGATATTAAATATAAGATTGTAAATAAGTGACACGCCGGCCCCCTAATGCCCTCTCCCTGTTCCAGGGCAGGCATCAGTAAAGGATTGCTGTACCCTTCCTCAATCAGAACAATGCAGTCTGGGAATCTCTCTCAGGCCTGTGCTTCTGACAACCATGTCTAGGCGGAGTTGATGTGGGAATTGAAACGTATTTTGCATCCTCAATAGTCACAAATTATAACGTATTTTCATAGACACATACATATGAGTCTCATTTGTTCATCAAGGAAATTCTGTAAGAGAAGGATAAGCATGATCAGTCCTAGTTAGCAAACAACCAAGACTCAGTGAGGACGGGACTAAATCAGAGCACATGGCCGGTGAGGGGAAGTAAATGAGAATGAGAAGACACAGCTCCCGACTCCTGGTCTATTGACTGTTCTGTCAGGCTTTCATTCTTCGATTCTACAAGTATTTATCGAGCACTTCCAATGTGTCAGGCACAAGATAATCAGCAATGAGCAAAGCAGTCATGGTCGCTGCCTTCAAGGAATTTCCATTTTGGTGGAGACAGATAATAAACTCACAAATATGTAAGATGACTTCGGGTAGCAATGGATACTGCAAGGAAAAGATTAGAGAGAGCTGCAGTGGTTCGGGGAGTTGCAGGGAAGTTCTCTTGGAAGACTGAGTCAGAGCCAAGAGCCTGCAGGAGAAGGAGCCATACTGAAGAGCCTGGGAACAGAAGTCAAACAGAAACAGAGGGAGAGGAGCTGGGGTGAAAGGTCAGGGATGGAAGGAGCCCCATGTCTTCAAGAGATACCTGAGAATGCTGAGGGTTACTTGGGGGTGGGAGGGCAGGGGATAGGGTGGATGGGTTATGGACATTGGGGAGGTTATGTTCTATGGTGAGTGCTGTGAAAGGTGTAAAGTTGATGATTCATAGACCTATACCCCTGAGGCAAAAAAAAAAAAAAAGAAAGAAAGAAAGATACTTGAGAATGGATCTTGGTGGGGGAAAGAAAGAGGTAGGCTGGGGCCAGATCATGCAAGACCAGGGTAAGGGGTTTGGATTTTAGTTTCCTTTTATTGGATACTCAGAACATTAAATACAGAGGAACCTAATGCAGTGTGTGTTGAGCACAGAGTGGAGACACCACATCTGGCCGCCACAACAACATCTACCCAGTCACTAGACAAAATTTTGTCTTGAATGCGAATTAGAGCAAACTATGTCTTGTCGCAGGTGCACACTCATACTCTATGCTCCCTGTCTCCACGTCCACCCTGCAACCATGGACTGGAACATACACAAGGAGCCCAGGGCAGGACACTCAGGAGAAATTCTGATAGAGACAGAAATGAAGACAAGGTCATTGTGTGCCATACAAACACTCAAACAATGCACAACTTCCAGAAAGGAGATAGGTATATAAGCCCATTTGAGCTACAAAGAGAAGGCTCTCCCTTCAGCCGCCTTTATTTATTTATTTAGCCAGACAGTAGTTTAATGGTTTTATTAACACAGCTAGGATGTGCACAGAAGCTGTCTCTCTATTCATTTTCTTTGCCGCACAGCCTGGCATTGGGATCGGTGACTCTGATGGCCAGCTGGTCTGCTCTTTCCATATGGGCTTTGCAGTTCTCAGAGGAGACACTGTTGAGCATTCTCTGCACAGTAAGACTCGTTACATCAGTAGCGCTTCAAGCTCCTTGATGTGTGGACTAGGAACTTCTGGAAGCCCCTGAGCATCATGTGCTTTGTTTTCTTATTGCTCCCATAACCAGTGTTGGGCATCGAGACTGGCTCTTGAATCTTCTGTGTGTCCTATTGTCACTGACTCTGGGTTTCTGCCAGTTGTGCTTAATTTTGATCTCTTGGTCTGACCGTTGCCCAATGAACCTCTCGGTCCTCTTTTGAACGATCTTGGGCTTCACCAGAGGTCTGAGGGTGGCCATGATGCCGGATAGGAGATGGCTGCCACCTTCACAGGCCGCACCGAGGAAGAGCGAGGACTTCAGCCACCATTTCTGGTTGAAGGTAGCTCTGTTCAGCTTGGTGACGGCCTCTCTTTGACCTTAGTCCTTAATATACAATCAAACTCACCCTCAGTATACTTTTTTGGTTTATTTTAATCCCTGTATACTTTCTATAAAAATAATAAGACCTGTGATTAGTGTTATCATTAGCAATACTAACAATTTGCTGAGTAATTAGTATGTGCCAGACACTGTGCTAAGTGCTTCACATTGCATTCTCTCCACCTTCTGAGGTAGTTACTATTATTGTGCAATTTTACAGATGAGGAAACTTGGCCGCCACAGAAGGAGTCATCCAGATAGGGAGGGTGGAGTCCAGGAGATGTAGCTACATAGACCTCACTCTTCAGCAAAGTATGGACCCTCCCACATACTATCAAAAAACCATGTGCATGAGTTTTGGGATAAACCAGGGCTGACTTGGAGGTCTGTCACAGCTTCTTCACCTGTCTTTGGGGGTGATGACAGCACTGACTTCAAAGGGTTGGTGGGATGAAAGGAGATATAAATAAAACATGCAGCAGAGGGCCTCGCACACAACAAATGCTCCCCCACCCATGCCACATTGGACCGGGCCTCAGTGCCCTGCCGTGGAGGAAAACAGTCGTTGTCTCACAGGACTCTTGAGGACATTAGAGGAGGTCATGTGTACAAAGTTCCTCTGCCCCCCTGTAAATAGTGGTGGCTACTCGAATTAACGTAAGGACAAATGATATCTCGAATGTGTAACACCCACTGCAAACCGAAGTAGCAACTGGGGAGATCTGTTCTCTGCTGATCATTTCTGCAACAGGAATGAGCTCGGTCACTGATAACATGAGTGCCTCTGCAATCGAGTGGTGGCAATGCTAATGAGCCGGCACATTTTTAATTCTGTCTGATACTGTTTCCGAAGGAGCCATTTGTGCTGTAATGGGAAAATTTAGCGCAAGACCTTTGAAGGAAAGTCTGATGTGTGATATTTAGTTTAAGTCAGCTTCTGACAACAGTATGTTCTAGAGAATTGCAGATGTTCTCAAATCACATAGTATTTCTCTAAAAAACAGTGCGTGATATTTATCCGATAGAGCATCTGGGATGACGGGGAGTGTGAGCTTCTTTTTTTCCTGGTTTAAAAACAACAACAACAACAAACAACACAAATCTCTGGCTGAGCTTATCCGAAACATCTTACATATGTCGCGGTGAGGTTAATGGGTTCCAAAACTGCGTCCCATGCTAAGAAGCTCATCAAGGGCTTGTGATAACATGAAATGTGGTTGGGAAGTGCTGTGGGCTGTATCTGCCTCGCTCAGGGGGATTCCGTGGGGGCCAGGCCTTCAGGCTCTGCAGAACCTGAATGGGGAACACAAGGGGATTGCTGCCTTCACTGGGCATACTCTCCAGCTCCAGGCCTTTTTCCCTCTGAAGTTACACCCCCACTAAGGATAAAGAGAGAGAATGGTTTCCTCTTTCAAATGAGGCAGCAAGGCAATAACTTCACTCCAAAGGTTTTACCCACTTAAATCAGATCTTTCTTGTAAAGACCTGTCCCCTAAATTCACCAAGGTCATGTCAATTCGGTATTGCCTTGAATTATCCTCTGGCCGTGCTCTGAAGAAAGACTTCACTGAATTCTTGCAACCACTGGTCTGTCTTCTGGTAGCCAGCATGGAAGGGGGGAGGGGAGGGTCTAGGGAGTACGGGTCTGGAAGCTGAGAGACTTGGGTTCTCTCTGCCGCTAGCCATGTGACCGTGGGAAGGCTTAGCTCTCATGGTCATCTAAGGCATACAAGGGACTTGGACAAAGCTTCCCTTCATCTGTAACACAGTGTCAACACCAACTTTGCCCTTTCTCTCTTGAGACCCACACTTGATCTGCACATTCTTTCTGGCCTGTAATGAAGAAAGTCTGCTTCTTTATTTGACCTGCAAATTTACCTACTTAGTTTTTAATGATCACCTAAAATAGAGGTTCTTACTCTGGAGTCCCCAGATAGACCCTTAAATGAGATGCGAAAGCTGCAATATAGGAGAAATATTTAAGGGGTCAGGGGAAAGCTTTATGATTTTCATTTATTTATTCAGTAAATATTGAATACCTATTATCTGCCAGACACTGAGCTAAGCAAGGGAAATAAAATGGTGATCTGGGGAGATACAGTCCCTGACCTCCCCAAGCCTCCTTTATAATTAATCAGGAAGATTCTAGAAATCAATCGATGGGCAATCACAGTGCAGTGGTAAAGAGGAATGGGGGTGGTGTCACATAGAAGACATGGAGTGCTCTCAGAACTTGAGAGAGGGACTCCTCACTCAGACTCCATCACATTTGCATGGGACTTCAGACCTAGAGAAACAAAAAGGATAGAGCCTCTGAAATAAAGGAAAGGGAATTTGACATGAAGCTAGTATGAGCAACACATAGAGGAAGTGATGACAGGTGGACAAATATATTCAAGATGTTAATTCGTGGCTAATAAGGCATTCAGCATGGTAGTGTTTGACTTAAAAGCTTGCAGTGGTCATGGTCATTGTCATCACAATCATAGCTAATGTATATTGAGCTCCTAGTATGTACCAGATTCTTGCTAAGCATTTAACAGCAGTGGTCTGATTTAATCTTCACAAAATGTCTGTGAGGGTTTCTTCTAGTCTGGTTTTATCCATGAGAATGCAAGGGCTCATGGATATTAAGTTATCTATTCAAGGTCTTCAGCCAAAAAAGTAGCAAATCCATGATTTAAATTCAGGTATGGGTGATTCTCAAGCTTAACGAAAGTACAGATTTTTAGATCACAGTGAGGGGGTACCTGGAACCTTCACCTTTCAAATAACTAGTCGGAAAACCATGTCTTTCTTGAATTGTTTTGCCAGATACTGCCAGGCCTTAGATTGAAAAACAAAAATCATATGTCGGTACCATCTGTTCCTCCTCACAGTGGAAGATGTTCTCTTCTGGGCAGACTTCGAGAGGCCCTCAATTACCAGCTCAAATCGAGATGGTTTAATACACTTGTCTGTGGCCCAAAACCAGTCGTGGAGTTCAGAGAAGAGGCAAAGCTCTAAGGGGCTTGTTAACAATTTAACATTTCCAAAGCATGTGGGATTGTTAATTCCATTTGCCGCAGACATACTGTCAAAATGATTAAGACTTAGTCCCTGTAGGAATGCAGAATGTGAAATCCATTGTGTGGCTGCACACTTCCCACGGCCTTATTGTAGCTGCTGTAAGAGCCTCCTCTCTGGCCGAGCGCCTTCCACTTTCTCTTAAAATTCACCTTGACATCTCCACATCCAGAGTGTCTGTATTATCTCTTCCTGCTTTTATGAGAGTTTGATCCGAAAGATACAAAGCCCCCTGAAATAGCTTTCATGGATAGTCTTACTCCCCGAACACCTGGAAATGTCCTTGCCCTAAGAAGTATGTTGGTTTTTCATTCAATAGGCTTTTACTGAGGGAAGCATCTATCCTCCAGGGATACAGAAGTGATTCAGCCCGTTCTCAAGAAGCCATGGTCAGCAGCAGTCAAACTGCTTAAAAGGAAGGAGGAAGAATTTATTTACTCATGTAACTGAAAAGTCTAATGGTAGCGTTGATTCAGGCATGGCTGGATCTGGGTGTACAAGCCATATCACCAAGGGTATTGTATTTCTCTACTTCTTTCAGGTAGCTTCTTCCCAAGGAAGGTGATGCGAATACCAGCAGCTTGAGGCTTACATCCTTCCAGCTTAAGTGGAAAGATTGTTTTTCCCAGCAATGCTGATTAAAAAGAAAAAATTGCACAGAGAACTCTGGTTCAACTTAAGTTACACGTCCATTGTTGACCAGGAACCGTGACCAAAGGGATAGGGTTCTCTGACCAGACTGAAATCCTGAGTCTATGTATAGGGCCAGGTAGAAATAGAATTGACTCCATCCCAAGCCTAAGGAATATAATAGTTTCCTAGAAGAGAGAGGGCTTCCATCCCAGAAAAACGAAGGCTCCATATACAAAACACAGAGGGATGACTCTGACGCATTAACGGAGCCCAGGAAGAGTAGGGGAGAAAGCTCAGAAATGCTTCCCAGAGAGGCTGGCATTTGAACAGAGTCACAGGGTGAATAGGAAGTCACACATAGAACAGAAGGGTGATCTGGAGTTTAATCCCTCTTTGCTAATCCTCCAATGGTAATGACCTAGGAAAATCATTCATTCTTTCAAAAGAACTTTACGAAGCATCTACCAACCAAGTTAGTGCTGGGGCTGCACTGATGGATAAGGAAGACATTGCTGTGCCTCTCACGGATCTTACAGTCTAGAGCGGCGACAAGCATTTAGTAATTGCCCAAATGATAAAACAATTACCCCTTCAGAAGTGCTTAAAAGGAAAGATCACTATGCTAGGGTCAAATACCCATGCCTTGCATTTCAGTTTTCCCAACTATAAAATGGAAAAGAAAATTCTTGTGTCCCTCTCCCACAGTCAGTCGATAACAGGGCACCTGGGTGGTTCAGTGGGTTAAAGCCTCTGCCTTCGGCTCAGGTCATCTCAGGGTCCTGGGATCGAGCCCCGCATCGGGCTCCCTGCTCAGCGGGGAGCCTGCTTCCTCCTCTCTCTCTGCCTGCCTCTCTGCCTACTTGTGCTCTCTCTCTCTCTCTGTCTAGTAAATAAATAAAATCTTTAAAAAAAATCGATAACATGTAACACATGAGGAAGACAGATGAATTCACTTACACACATATGTATGCATTCCTGTATACAAGAAAAGCAGAAAACACCTTGAAATAGTAAAATTTAGGATATGCCTGTACCTGTATTTAGCTGGCTCACTGGGTATCACCTTAAAATGCATCATTTTCTTATTGCCCAAAAGTTTCCTGTGTCTTCACCCTTTTAGCATTCCTGATTCAGTGCTTATTTTTTTACAGCCAGGCACCCAGGGGCCTTCAACCACTCTGTCTACACTGAGTACAAAACACCATCATCTACCTTTTGTTATTTCCTTCTATCAAGCATTTGGGGGTTGACAAATATTTTTTGGCACAGAAGCAATGAAAAACTTGGCACCATGCTTTTAAACTACCGCTTCTATTATTCAGTTATTTAAACAGACTATACTCTTTTGTAACTATCCTGGTCATAAAAAAAAGATTGCATTGTAGTATCTGCCCTTGGAGGTATTTCTTTTTTCCTTTTTCTTTTCTTTTCTTTTCTCTTTTCTTGGGGGGAGGTATTTCAAGTGAAACTCAACTGCCCATTTATATAAACCTGAAAATCACAGTGGGGAGCAGAGATGAGGCCATGCCCGTGGAGGGCACAGCTGGGAGGAAGGGGCATTTACAGTGGGAACCTCCGTGAGTGATGACAGAAGGGTGCTGTGTTTGTGCCCATTTATTTGTGCCCAGTGGCTTTGATTCTTTATTAAATGAAAGCCAGATGCTTATGGTTAACATTTTTAATGGGTTCATTCTCCCAGGTAGCTCATAAAACCCCACCAATAAATCAAAGTGCCCTTCTAATCAGAATCTTCAGGGATGCTACAATGTTGCTGATGTATGAAATGAATTAGAGGCACTGGAAGCTTGATTCATAATTTTTTCTGAAGTCTCCACTCCCATATGTATATATGCCTCACCGTTTCCCCTCAGAAAGAAAGAATGGAAAAGGAAGTTGGGGATAAATGTCTCAGTGTCACAGCGAGTGCTGTGTCTTCCACAAGACAAAGTGAGTTACTAAGAGAAAAAATTCCAAGTGATTTAAAAGATACCATTTAAATTCTATTAGGATTTTTCGAAATAAAAGGCAGTGAGTTAAGTGAGAATAAGATGTAAACCTTCCTGCAATATTTGATTGCTAATGAACAGAGAGTATTAATCTTAGCAACAGAAAGAGAAAAATTCATAGTGTTTTTCATTAAATCAACTAAATGATTAAATGAGTTAGTCAGTAGAAACCATTTTAATTTTCTGAATGTGAAATGTGCAGCTTATAACAAATAAATTCAAAGCACCTTTCTAATCAAGTTTTGCCCATAAAAAATGTGGGTTATAAAGATGTTTGGTATTTTCTTCTTTATAGATAGTCAATATTTTAATGCAGTGACATTAATTGTGCAGAATGAAATGCCCCTACTATCTGGGCTTAAAAAAAGTTGGCATCCAGTGCAACGTCCCTAATGGATCTTCAACACTATTACAAAATGATTGATTGTTGCCATACTCATTTTAGCAGCTTTCAGAGCTGTTATATTTTTAATTAAATTGGCTGTGAATTTTGTAAGTGGCAAAGGTTGATAAACTATCGCTCGGCACAATATTACTATTCTTCTTAGTGTGGCTGTCATAGTTGGTACATTTATGTGCATAATCTTAACATTCCATAAGTCTCTTCAGTCTCAGGCATTGATCTGCAAGATGACTTGCTCTTTGGAGATGAGGGAAAAACATAAAAATTAACTCAGCAAAGCACATGAGTCTGAGCCATTACTTGGTGAACAGAGAAAAGATCTAGCCTTGTAACCTCGCTGTATATTGGCTTACCGTCCTCACTTCTTGTGCCTCATCAACAAAGGAATGCAGACGTGCTTAGTAGGTCACAGTGCCAATTCTTACACCAACGGGTTTTGAGAGGCTCCCCTGAGTCAGGTCCAGGGCTGAGTACTAGGAGCACGAGCATGAGTCTAATGGGAGACCCAGTCACTGATCCTTCTGAGCGAATAGGGACCAACGCAGAGAAGTGCTCTGAAGGAAAGGGTCAAACTGTCAGGTGGCCCTGAGCTGAGATCTGAAGGTGGGTTGGCTAACAACCACATGGTTGGGGGTGGAGGGCAGAAGTGTGTTTCCAGCTGGTGAATAGCAAGTTTGTAGGCTTTGGGGTACCTAAGCATGGGATACCTGGCATGTAGGAAGTACCTAGTGAATGGTAACTATTATTACCTTAGAATAAGTGAAATAATCAATACATAAGGAGTGAATTTTCTTATCGTCCCTTTGCAGAAAAAGAAAATGGGGTTTCACTTTTCATAAAGAGACAGATGCCTTTGAAATGGGCTTGAATTTTCTTCTACTGCTTGGTCATCTTTTGCGTATGAAAAACTTCTCATTAGTCTGCTGGCTCTTCATGAGTAAGCAACCACCCCTTGGTTCATGTATCTTGTTAGTTATGGGTAGAAGATAGCTAACAAATATGTTCAAAGCCCACAGATAGTGTGGGCTTCCACAGTTCATGGAAGGAAGGGTGCTGACTTTAGTTCAACATTGTTCATCATGGAAAAAAAAAAAAAAGAATCAAGCTTTGGAATCACGCACACCTGGGGCTCAGTCCTGGCTGGGACACTTACTGTCTGTGAGACCGTGAACACATTATCCTTTCTGAGCCTCATTTTTTTCAAGAGCAAAATGAGGATAATTCCATTCATTATATAGTATGTTATTTACCTAAAAGAGGGCAAAATGCCTGCTATATAGTAAGCACCCTACAGTTGTGCCTCTTCTAATTATGCAGCTTAATCCACTAATAATTCCCATTGAACTCACCATGGTGCATGGGGTTGGGGGGTCGGGGGAAATA
Source organism: Ailurus styani (assembly GCA_002007465.1). Lineage (NCBI taxonomy): Eukaryota > Metazoa > Chordata > Mammalia > Carnivora > Ailuridae > Ailurus > Ailurus styani. Next base: position 167,374 of record LNAC01000265.1, read on the forward strand.
GTGAGGACTGAATGCCATTCAGTTATGCAATCTTGATTTCTAAGGTGGACAAAGCGGACATCATTTTCAGTACCGCACAAATGACCTCTGTACCATTCTATAAAGCTTTTGATTTTGGGTAGATGACTACTTCAATGAAACGTTCACAGCAGCACTACAGAACAGCGCAGAGTATTGGGGGAACCCTAGAAGACCAATGACTACATGGGGATATTGTATTAGTAAAAATTGTGCGTGGAGTAAACATGGCAGTTACTTTCAGTGGGGTAATCTCCATAGTTTCCAACAAGAGACTGTGCAAATTGCAAAGGAGGGAAAAGAATATCTCAGTTTTCCTACATTGAGGTTACATATGAGCCACAGAGCTACCATTTGTATTTGCAGCGATTTCCATCATTCTGCATGCATGCTCACCCTGGCAACATTTCAAAGCATTATTCCACATTACCGTAGTATTTTATCACACGTCACAAGTCTGACACAGTTCTCTCCTTGGCAAGAAAGTGCTCCAGGCTAAGTATCAGATTTTGTCAGTAGGAAAAAAGGAATTGTTACAGTCCAGAAGTGGCTAGGGAAACATACCTTCAAGTGCTACAAATTTGTAAAGGCAAAGCTCCAATAGAAAGAAAGACTGGGGACACGGCAAGCTTATGTCCTGTTGCTTTCTTTGTATTCTTTGCTGTGCTCCCTCCCCTGTCGGGCACTAGATCCAGCTGGGCCAAGCCACAGGCCTGTTTCAGTGGCCAATGGAGGTCAAATTCTGATGCTCAAGATGGAAGGGTAAATGGAAATTGTACCTCGAGTAATTTATATCATCAAGTCTTCCATGTCTGTCACCCAGGGAGGTGGGTAATGTCCTCAGGGCCATGGATTATCTGGTCACCTCATTTCGCCTTTCTCTTGGTGAAGCCCAGAGCCAGCTGAAAAGGATTATGTGCTTCTCTCCATTTTATCCTTCCTACCAAGAGGTATTTGTTTGGCATCTCGTCTCTGCTAAGCTTTCTACCAGACACTGTGGAAACCACTGTGAACATGACAGATGTAAAGCAGAGCTCAGAGGGGCCATGCAGGAGCCTATGAGGGGTGTCCAGAGTGCTAGGGGAGCACACAGGTAGGATGCTGATTCAGATTTTGTTGAGGTGACATCTACATCAAACTCCAAAGGACACGTGAATCATTACAAGGAATGACCCAGTTCTTCCTGTACCTGCCTTCTCCCTGTTCTTAGCCTGTCTGAGGGACAGATGAGGCTGGGATATGAAAGAGCAGGGCACAAATTCAGATAACTCCTTTTTCTCCCGTGTAGCAAAATCATTAATCCCATTCTCTGCCATGTCTGTGAACCACTTCTACTGCTATTGATGCTTCTTCAAATCAACTTCCTTTCTCTACCTGAAAACATTCATTGAAAGAGGAAAGATTATATCATTCTTGTAACAGAAAAGTAGTACAATGTGCTATAAATAGAAGGCAACTACAAAAGTAAATATGATGAAAAATAAAATGGCGTTATTAAATTTCATCTGGATGCTGTTGTTTGAGCCTGAGTCCTGTTCTTTTCTGGTACAGAATGGGTGATTGTCAAGCCTGCTTCTGGAGAGGACACAAGGAGAAAGGGATATTTAAACTAACAATCACTGAAATTCTGCATTCTTTACGGTCATGACTCTCTGCTACCTAAAACCACCTGTTTCCCTACAGGGGAATGTGTCCCATGAGAGGTCCAGGAGAGTAGAGATGTGAAGTTGCACATAATACAGGGAGAGAGGTAATGAAGTATGCGGCTTTGCAGGCCTTGTCAAGGAGTTTGGATTTTATCCTGAAAGGCTGGAAAGCCGGGGCAATCAGCAGATGGCTGGCGGGCATGGTCTCATTTGCATTCAGAAGGCCCACTCACCGGCAGGGGGTGGGGGCAGGGGCTGGACAGGGAAGAGCAAGCCTGGAAGAAAGGACCTGAAGGGAGGCTTTGGAAGAACCCAGGGATAAGAAGATAGTGACAAAAACTAGAAGAGTGAATGTGGGGAGGGGGAGAAGAAAAAAAAATTTATCATACTTTTCGATTGACGGGTGAACGACAGACATAGTGGGCACTTGAAATGTTTTCTATATGATGTGGCTCTAGACCTTCACGGGGAGCCAGGTCAGTTCAGCTTCGGCCAAGAATCCATAATCTCCCAACTCACCCCTACTGTTCCCCCCGACCTCCTTCCTGCATCCTGTTGGGGGGTCACTTATTCATTGAGATTCCTCACCATTGAGATCTACAAACCAGGCTTGAGAGTTGATAATGATGTTGTCCCTTTGGGTTCCTTATGGGGTCAGGGAAGTTTTCAGTTTCTCCCATTAGTTCCCACTTGTGACAAGGCATTGGTTTTAACTGGGGTAATTTTACGCCCAGGGGACATTTAGCAATGTATGGAGACACTTGTGGATATCACAAGTGGTGAGGAGGTGCATGTTAGTCCCATCAGATAGGTAAGAGACCAAGGATGCTGCTTAGCCTCCAAAAATGCACAAAACCACCCCATCCGCAACTGAGAATTAACTGACCCCCAAAATGTCAATAGTGCTTGAGTTTGAGAAACTCTGGCAGGACAATGGCAATGTCAGACAGTGTTGCATGAGAACAGAGAAAGAAGGCTCTAGAGGGGCAGCTGCTTCCCTCAGGAACTATTATTTGCATTATAGGTGGGTGCTTTGGGGGAGGGAGGGAGGGTGCGGAAGCCCTGCTTCCTCTGAGTTTTCCAGGACTGGGAGTAGACCAAGGCCAGGCAGCCAGTTCGAAGAGGCAGTGGCTGAAAGCAAGCCCCATCCTCTGACACACCCAGGGCTGCTGGAGTGGCTTCCAGGAGGAGGGGGAGGCCTTGGGCTGACTCTCCAGGCAGATCAGGTGCCTCTGCAGGAGGTGCTCGCACAGCCCAGCACCCCAGCAGGTGTGCTGAAATTCCAGGAATTGTCACACTGCCTTGGCTAGTCTCCAAGCCTGCCCAGAAGACAAGCATCTCTGTTTTCAGAGGATAGTAGCAATGATTACTTTTTCCTAGGGGGAAAGAAATGCCAGAAAGATAAATACTTTGTAAATCACTCCCTGTCTTCTGCCTGCAAGCTTTGAGTCTATTTGTGAAACATTTATCTCCTTGTATACTTACCCCCCCTAAAAAAATTATCATTTAGTTAATAAACCTAATAGCCTGAGGTATCCCAATCAATAAGAAAGAAGGCAGGAAGCTGAGTCTGAAGCATCATGGTATCGAACTGTCTGCAGAAAGCTGTGAGACCTTCCTCTGAAATGAGCATGCTTCCAGTCCACTGAGCTACTGACAGGGGCCGATATGTTCTCAGTGTTTGGGAAGTTAGAGAAATGACATGTGCAGACATTCTGTTCTGATTCGTGAATGAGATGGACATTGAATTTTTCTTTATTTAATGAATGTAGAGTCTGCAGATAGGAATGAATTGACTTTCATGCAAACTGGGGGCTGTGTTTTCACTTCTGTGGACAAGAACAACTCTGTCTTCATGATATGCACACAATAATCCAGGAGCTGACTACATTAACAAAATTTTGAGGAAAAATCCTCTTATTAAATGTATAGGCATATTGAAAGACTTTTATATACTTAGGAATCCAGGAGATCTGGTAGAACTAAGTCAGGATATGTTAGAAATAAACAACTTCACAGTCCCATTCTTCACTACAAATTGGAAAAGCCTGATTTTCTCTCCATTGTTCACCTCCACATGTCCTCTCTGAGTGTCGCTGGAAGTCTCAGAGAGCTAGGCGTGAGATAGAGGTAGATGTAAGGCATATGTGCTTTGTAGCAAAGATATCCCACTTGGCTTGGGCACCAAAGTCCATTGATGGGTTTAACATTCCTTTTTTTTTTTTTTTCAGTGATCCAAGATTCATTGTTTATGCACTGCACCCAGTGCTCCATGCAATACGTGCCCTCCTTAATGCCCACCACCAGGCTCAGCCATTCCGCCTCCCCCCCTCCCCTCCATAACCCTCAGTTTGTTTCTCAGAGTCCACAGTCTCTCATGGTTCATCTCCCCTTCCCAATTCACTTTTCCTTCCCTTCCCCTATAGTTCTCCATTTTATTCCTTATGTTCCACAAGTAAGTGAAACCACGTGGTAATGGACTTTCTCAGCTTGACTTATTTCACTTAGCATAATCTCCTCCAGACCCATCCATGCTGATACAAAAGTTGGGTATTCATCCTTTCTGATGGCTGGAGGGGTTTAACATTCCTCTCATAACTCGGGAAGTAAATGACAACTCCCAAAGGACCCCTTCCCATGGACTGCACCTTTTTCCTAGAGTTTAGCTTTACAAGGGAGTGTGAGGAGAATCCTCATTTGGGAGCAGATGGAGATAAAGAAACCCACTGGGTTCAATGTCCAGCAAATGCATCCAGGCTGACTTCACTGATCAATAACGCACAATGAGAATATCACTAAAACTCATTAGCAGGACTGAATCTGTAACTGTTGCCATCCCTGAGACCACTGGGAATCCTTCCTTTGTGAACTCTTAGGCTAGGGATTATGCTTGCTTGAATTATAGCGAAATCTGTCTTAAGTGTTCATCCAGGGACCATCCAAAATTGGTAACTTGGTAGAGGTTGAACTTTAGCTAAAGGTCAAACAAAATTCTCTGGAAACCTTAGGGGTTGCTTAAAGGTGAAAGAGAAAGTTGAAATGAAAATTTACTTAATCCCTGGTTTATGAACCAGGTAGCACAGCTAAGCAAGCTGAGGGATGCGTTCAGCTCATAAATGCATCTTGACTTATCTTTCTGAAATGGCTCGTCTTTTCTGTCAAGCGCCATGGCCTTTCTGTCTTGTTAATCACATGCCTAGAAATGCTTTTAAGTCCCAAGGATGCCTATACATTTTGAAGCCCTTTGGCTGTGTGTTTGTGACCCATGGAAGGGGTGATGCCACATACTACTCTAGGTCAGGCTCTGCTCACCACCCAGAGAATGGGGCCCAGGAAATGCCTTGAAGATCCTAAGTGTCTTTACCAGCAAAGTAGAAATTGTCTTAACTAACATCAGAATATCCATTCAGTGTAGGAAGGACTTTTTAGAGGAAGGGATCTATATTCTCTTATACAAAGAATTATCTTTATATCATATCATAGAAACCTGGTGTAGAAAGTAAAGTAGATATGTAATCTATTCTCTGATCCTCTGTGAAGTGCTCAGAGTAGAATTTGTAGTAATCTTGAAGTAGCTCTGAACCTCCTGGGGCTCAAGCTAAGAAGGCAAAGAACAGAGGAAGATGGAACTGGTATACTTTCCTTATTCCTTCCAGTAAATAGAGAAAGAACCAGACACATTGGGTACAAATCCCAATTGTGGCACGTTTTGTATCTTGGATTGATCCCTGTAACCCACTCAATCTCTCTGTCTTCATCTGTAACAGGATGATAAGCAATAATAATCCCCACAGTTGTCATCTACTGAATACTTACATATCAGATCCTAGGCTGGGTAAAGATGTTATATAGTCTATCTCAGTGAATCCCCACTGTAGCATTTGTGTGAGTGATGCTATCTCCATTGGAGGCGGTAAGAAGGTCTGTGAAATATTGGTCAAAAATCCCTACTTTGCAGGGATGCTGAAGACATTCAGTGATGTGGCAGGTGGAAGCCACAGCACAGCCTGCCCGCTGCCTAAGGGTATTTCCATGAAAGTCAATTTTATTCCTCTTCCTATTGAGATGGGCACCATGTGTCCCTGTGACCATGCATTTCAGAATTCTTATACTCTGATGGGATGGGAGTTTCCCTATCTTCGTTTATTCCCCACGTATTTATTTGAACACTGCAAGTGCTGGGAGCGCAGTAAGCAACCGAACAGATGTGTTCTGTCCTGGTCGAGGTGAGGGTCACAGGCCCTGTTGTGCACCCCAGGTCCAGTCAAAACAGAGGTAGAGGAAAAGGAATTAGGGAGGTGGCCCTCTTGGGAGAAGCACACTGACTTGAGGTTTTCTTGGAATTGAAGCAAGGTAATCCAGTCTCCCCAGTTCAGTATATCAAGGCTTTCTATTATTCTGTATTAATGTTAATGTTAGGTGGTAATCTCGTTAGTTTCTATCTAGAAGAAACTGGTGTTCTGAAAAAAGGATGTTTTCATGAAGTGAAGCCACCATCCACACTCTCTGTGCCTTCCTCCTGTAACTTAAGACTTATTTATGTTAATGGTAATGGAGCCAATGCAGTGCACAGGTATAAATCAGCTCAGCTCAGTAGCCTAATTGAAGGCTCCCTGGAAACCAGGCAGACAACCACCACAAAGGCAACCTTGGATAGCCCAGAAATGGCTTATGTACCTGAACGTTTGATTCTGTTGTCTCCAGCTTCCTGGAGCCTGGCTGTTGGTATCTGTCCAGAGCAACCATCCCTCTTCCCTTAACAATATTTCCTTTTTGATCTCAGCTGTTGTTTCCAAAAGCAACCCAGAGCAAGAATAGCACACAATGATGCCATCTTCTTTCTAGAAATCCTTTGTTACAGCCAAGCTAATGAGCCAACAACTAAATGGCAAATGCTTCATGAAGACATGCAAACTTGGACACAGCTTTCCTCCCGGACCGAAGTCATCATGATGCCAAGCTATTACGTTACCCTAGGATCAGTGTAACCAAGCAGTAGTCCCCATCCTCCTCCTCTCCAACAGTGCTGTGATGCTGGGGCTCCTATCCTGTCCCAGTGGTGGCAAGTCCACCATCTCCTTAGCCATTTTCAGTTATTCTTTGTCAGGTTAAGTACATTCCACTCCATATAATTGTAGGGTTTCTTGCAAAAGCTGGTTGATTAGTGGACTGAAACAGAAGACTAACAAAAACTATAGGACCACCACTCAGGTCTACGCAGTGTCTTCTGAGAGTTTCAGAGGGGATTTAAGGTAAATAATAAACCTAGATGTTTCTACAAGAGACCCTGATTATTCCAAAGCCTGCTTTTCCGTGTGATAGGCCTGAAGAACTTTGTACCAAAGAAAAGCCAGTCCCAAGGTTTATCAAATTTTAGCCCATGTGCTAAATCAGACCCATTGCTTGCTTTTGTAAGCAAAGTTTTATTTGAACATAGCCATGATTTTGTGCCATTTGTGATGACTTTTGCACTACAACAGCAGAGTTGAGTATTTGTGACACAAATTGTAAACCTGCAGAGCATAAAATATTTATTATCGGGCCCTTTACATTAAAAAAAATAATTACTTCCCCATGCCCTATCCTAAAATGGGGACGGAGAGTTTAAACAACATGCTACAAACCAGCTCTGTGAGGACAGCTCTGTGGCGGTCTGTTCACGTGTGTCACCCTAGGATCTCATGGGTAACAGTCACTCAACAGAGGAAAGGTGTTAGACTTCCTCCCACTGTCTAGAAGTTCCCTTCACATTGGTTCATCTGCCTTCCATCTCCACCGACTGTAGCAGTCCCAGCAGCAGCATCTGTCTTCAATCTTATTACCCCCATTTGCATTTTGTTAGGTTAGCCACATGGTGTTCTTTACTAAACAAATGTTCTTGAGCCCCCCACCCCTTAAAGTTCTGGGCACTGGGGGACACTGTGGTGAACAAGCCAGATCACACCCAGGTCTTCAAAGCGATTACTCCTGTGGGAAAAACAGACAAAAACAAGTAAACACACAAATATGCATCATCCCAGATAGTGAGAGGAAATAAAATGGGGTAATACAATAAAGGTATTTGTGCTGGAGCAAATGAATTTGGATAGAGGTATCACCAAGGAGAGAACACTGAAGCTGATAACTAAAGAATAAGAGGCAAGTCTGGGGACACCTAGGGATGGAGGGTTTTCTAAGCAGAGTAAATAGTGATGGCAAAAGCCATGGGTCTAAGATGAGCTTGGCGTGCTCAGGAGATAGAAGGGAGTCCAGTGGGCCTAGAGCATTGGTGAACAGGCAGAGGGAGCTGTGGCTACAGAGGCAGGCAGTGGTCTGAAGGTCTTGTGGGTCTAGTATGGGATTAGAGTTGTAGCATCTTAGAGAAGGAAATGCCATCATTTAAGTTGTCCGAGGATCCCCCTGGCCAGGTTGAAAGAAGGTGAAGGTGCAAGCAAGGGGACCAATGAGGAGGTTATCACAGTTGTTTATGACAGATCATCGTACAGTGGAGGTGAAGAGAAGTGGGCCAGCTTTGGCAGGATGACTTTAAAATCCAGCAGGTTCATTTTTCGTTGATGGAGTGGACTATGAGAGCTCGGAGACTAAGAATTCCTAGTATTTGGCTTGAGTAACCAGCTGGATGATTAGTGATATTTACTGGAAAGATTGACACAGTCTGGGAAACTACAAGTCAGGTGTTTTCCTTTGGTTATAAGAAGTATGAGGTTTTTACTGCACACGCAAGAACAGTCGTCAGGGAACCTGTTGACTACACAAGTTTGGAGCTCATTACAGAGGTCCAGGCTAGAAACAAATTTGGGAGCCACGAAGATGATGTTTATTTTATTTTTAATTTATTAACATATAATGTATTGTTTGCTTCAGGGGTAAAGGTCTGTGAATCATCAGGCTTACACAATTCACAGCACTCACCATAGCATATACCCTCCCCGATGTCCATCACCCAGCAACTCCATTCTTCCCACCCTCCTCCCCTCCAGCAACCCTGTTTGTTTCCTGAGATTAAGAGTCTCTTATGGTTTGTCTCCCTCCCGATCCCATCTTGTTTCATTTTTCCTTTCCTTCCCACCATGAGCCCCTGCCCTGCCTCTCAAATTCTTCTCATATCAGAGAGATCATATGATAATTGTCTGTCTCTGATTTACTTACTTCGTTTCATATAATACCCTCTAGTTCCATCCGCATCGTTGCAAATGGCCAGATTTCATGGGGTTTTTTTTGATAGTTGCATAGTATTCCATTGTGTATGTGCACCACATCTTCTTTATCCACTCATCTGTTGATGGACATCAAGACTCTTTCCATAGTTTGGCTATTATGGACATTGCTGCTATAAACATTCAGGAGCACTTGCCCCTTTGGATCACTACATTTGTATCTTTAGGGTAAGTACCCAGTAGTGCAATAGCTGCGTTGTAGAGTAGCTCTATTTTCAACTGTTTGAGGAACCTCCACACTGTTTTCCAGAATGGCTGCACCAGCTTGCATTCCCACCAACAGTGTAGGAGGGTTCCCCTTTTCTCCACATTTTCGGCAACACCCGTCATTTCTTGATGGGTTTTAGCCATTCTGACTGGTGAGAGATGGTATCTCACTGTGGTTTTGATTTGTATTTCCTTGATGACGAGTAATGTGAAGCACTTTCTCATGGGTCTGTTGACCATTTGGATGTCTTCTTTGCAGAAATGTGTTCATGTCTTCTGCTTGTTTCTTGATTGAATTATTTGTTCTTTGGGTGTTGAGTTTGATAAGTTCTTTATAGATTTTAGATACTAGGGCGCCTGGGTGGCTCAGTGGGTTAAAGCCTCTGCTTTCGGCTCAGGTCATGATCTCAGGGTCCTGGGATCGAGGCCCGCATCGGGCTCTCTGCTCTGCAGGGAGCCTGCTTCCTCCTCTCTCTCTCTCTGCCTGCCTCTCTGGCTACTTGTGATCTCTCTCTCTCTCTCTCTGTATCAAATAAATAAATAAAATCTTTTAAAAAAAAGATTTTGGATACTAGCCCTTTATCTGATATGTCATTTGCAAATATCTTCTCCCATTCTGTCAGTTGTCTTCTGGTTTTGTTGACTGTTTGGTGTGCAAAAGTTTTTGATCTTGATGAAGTCCCAAAGTTCATTTTTGCACTTGCTTCCCTTGCCTTTGGCAATATTTCTAGGAAGAAGTTGCTATGGCTGAGGTCAAAGAGGTTGCTGCCTCTGTTCTCCTCAAGGATTTTGATGGATTTCTGTCTCCCATCGAGGTCTTTCATCCATTTTGAGTCTATTTTTGTGTGTGGTGTAAGGAAATGGTCCAGTTTCATTCTTTTGCATGTGGCTATCCAATTTTCCCAACACCATTTGTTGAAGAGACTGTCTTTTTTCCATTGGACATTCTTTCCAGCTTAGAAGATTAGTTAGCCATAGAGTTGAGCGTCCATTTCTGGGCTCTCTATTCTGTTCCATTGATCTATGTGTCTGTTTTTGTGCCAGTACCATACTGTCTTGATGATTACAGCTTTGTAATAGAGTTTGAAGTCTGGAATTGTGATGCCACCAGCTTTGGTTTTCTTTTTCAACATTTCTCTGGCTATTCAGGTCTTTTCTGGTTCCATAAAAATTTTAGAATTTGTTCCATTTCCTTGAAAAAAGTTAATGGGATTTTTAAAAACTTTTTTTAAAGATTTTATTTATTTCTTAGAGAGAGCATGAGAGGAGAGAGGTCAGAGGGAAAAGCAGACTCCCTGCCGAGCAGGGAGTCTGATGTGGGACTCAATCCTGGGACTCCAGGATCAGGACCTGAGCCAAAGGCAGTTGCCTAACCAACTGAGCCACCCAGGTGTCCCAAGTTAATGGGACTTTGATAGGGATTGCATTAAATGTGTAGATTGCTTTAGGTAGCATAGACATTTTCACAATATTTGTTTTTCCAATCCAGGAGCATGGGATGTTTTTCCATTTCTTTGTGCCTTCCTCAATTTCTTTCATGAGTATTCTATAGTTCTCTGAGTACAGATTCTTTGCCTCTTTGGTGAGATTTATTCCTAGGTATCTTGTGGTTTGGGGTGCAATAGTAAAAGGGATCAACTCCTTAATTTCTCTTTCTTCTGTCTTGTTGTTGGTATATAGAAATGCAACTGATTTCTGTGCATTGATTTTATATCCTGACACTTTACTGAATTCCTTTATGAGTTCTAGCAGTTTTCGGGTGGAGTCGTTTGGGTTTTCCACATAAAGTATCATTTCATCTGCAAAGAGGGAGAGTTTGACTTCTTCTTTGCCGATTTGGATGCGTTTTATTTTTGTTGTCTGATTGTTGAGGCTAGGACTTCTAGTACTATGTTGAATAGCAGTGGTGATAGTGGACAGCCATGTTCCTGACCTTAGAGGAAAAGCTCTCAGTTTTTCCCCATTGTGAATGACATTCGCTGTGGGTTTTCATAGATGGCTTTTACGATATTGAAGTATGTACCCTCTATGCCTACGCTATGAAGAGTTTTGATCAAGAAAGAGTCCTGTACTTTGTCAAATGCTTTTTCAGCATCTGTGGAGGGTATCATATGGTTCTTGTTCTTTCTTTTATTAATGTATCACATTGATTGATTGATTTGCAGATGTTGAACCAACCTTGCAGACCAGGAATAAATCCCAGTTGGTCATGGTGAATAATCCTTTCACTGTACTGTTGGATCCTATTGGGTAGTATTTTGGTGAGAATTTTTGCATCCATGTTCATCAAGGATATTGGTCTGTAACTCTCCTTTTTGATGGGGTCTTTGTCTGGTTTTAGGATCAAGGTAATGCTGGCCTCATAGAATGAGTTTGGACATTTTTCTCCCATTTCTGTTTTTTTTTTTTTGAACAGTTTCAGGAGAATAGGTATTAATTCTTCTTTAAATGTTTGGTAGAATTCCCCTGGGAAGCCGTCTGGCCCTGGGCTCTTGTTTGTAGGGAGGAGATGATGTTTAGAGCCATGGTCCAGAATGAAATCACCTGGGTGGGAAGGAAGTAAAGTAAATCACTGAGAACCACAGGTAGATGTTTCCAGGTTGGGTATGAGAAAGCAGGAAAACTTTGCAGACAGAGGGCACTACAAATGCAAAGGGCCTGGTGTGGACCGCCCTTGGAGTACTTGGAGAGCATGGCTGGAGCACAGTGAGCATGGGACAGATGAGAGCAAGATGAGGTCAGAGCGGGGCTTTGATTTTATTCTACATGTGATTGGAGGGCAGGGGCCAAAGAATGCCAGTTACAGGGCTTTAGAATGTGAGCTCTAGAGAAAAGATGCCTGAAATTGTCTCTCAGTTCTGCTACTTGTTGGGGCCCGTAACCTCTTTTGTGCTGCAGTTTTCTCATCTGTAATATAGGGATGATACTAGGACCTACCACACAGGGTGGTTTTGAAGATTAAATGAAATACCGTATGGAATGTGCCTAGATCAGTGCTAAACATACAATACAGTAAGTGCTCAGTAAATGTCATCTCTGATTATTGCTAGAGAGACTCACATCTGACTGACATCCAGGGGAGAGACAGACCTTCCTTCAAATCCTGTGGAGTCCCACCTCTCTCCTTGACTTTGCCCTGAGAGACCACCACTGTTTCCGCCTCGTTCTCTGAGCTGTCAGAGCCCGTCATACCCTCATTTGGCACCTAGCCTGCAAAATGTGCTGTTATTCTCTCACATCTCTGGGACTGAGGCATGAGCTCCTCAGGAAAAGGGCCCTGTCTTTCGCCCTGCCCTCTGGTCCCTAATCAGCCTGGGATGGCGATAGTGTGTGGCCATCAGCCCCAGTGAAGAGAACAACAGTGGTCGGTGTCAGCATGTGACATCCGGGACTTATGCAAAGCACAGCACATTTCCTAGGCTGGGTCCAAGTTGTAGAACAGAAGGAGCAGAAACACTGCGGGACTCCGGCCTGAGGGCCTTGAGAAAGCAGGCAGGAGGCAGGCTCACCCTCTGAGCTGGGTGGGTGGGGTGCTTCCAGCGCCCCCTGCAGGCATGGCCCCTCAGCAGGCATCGAGTTTTCAGGCTCATTTACATCCTGCGTATGTGTGCAAAGAGCTGGGCAGGCAATTCAAATTCATTTTCCGAGGTCACAGTGCCAAACTTGGACTGTGTTAGCTCCCAGAACCATTAATGGGGTAATGTGTTCTCTCACCGTGAGTGGGAATCAAAAAGACTTTAATGGGGCTTCATTAGATCCATCTGTCCATCCATCTCGTCTTCTCCATCCCTCGCCACTGGACTTGAGAAATGGGAACACCCCGAACTAATTAGATTTATCCTAATCTCCTTTCTGCCTCGTCAACCCTCTCAGAGGCCATCTGTGGGTTTTGAGTTCGGACCCTTAAGAATTATGCTAATCAGTCTTTTTCTAATTTAAAATGTTCATCTGATGGCCACAATTTGAAATTTCTTGCTATGACAAATGGGAACCCATTGTAAGGTTTTGTGCTAATTTTAAACACCCTCATCTTCTCAAGTGCCACATAATGGACCATTTCTAAGAAAATAGTTAGGTGAAGAACATACGGTCTTATAGCCAGACAGTAAGTAAGAAAACCAGAGTCTGTGTGGGGAGAATTTTAATTGTGTGGGTTTTTTTGTTTTGTTTTGTTTGTTTTATTTTGTTTTTTAATATGAGTAGGAGATGACTTGCTTTCATTTGTAGACTCAAAAGGAAGGTGCCTGAGCTATTAAATGTGGGAATGGATTGTTTACTTTGGTGGTGCTGTCACTGGTGCGTAAAATGCAGAGGAGACCGAATTCACTGAGGTAGGTACCCAGAGGGAGATGATCTAGGAGTCGATTTTCAGGTCCCCTGCATCCCCTAGGGCCTGTAGGCTGGTCATTAGAGGCCTGTATGGAATGTTAAGCAGATTCCTGTGTGGAGAGGTCATCCCAACATTGCAGTGGTCTGACCCTGGCAGGAGCAAAGGCACCTCCTGATATAGGCAGTGACATTTACCGCAGCCCCTTAAATGCCCCCGGGCCCTCGGTGGGGTGAATACAAATCATCAGTGCTGGTGTTAGGGGGCCCAAACAGAGGGTTCAGTGGAAAGATTGATACTACATTCATTACTTTGTTGAGTGGACAACAGAGAGCCCAGAGTGGTACCCCACAAACTCACACATGCCCATGAATCTCTTGGACAGTCTTGGATCTTGTTAAAATAGTGTTTGATTCAACAGGCCTGGGGTGGAGCTTAAGAAGCTGCATTTCTAGCAAGCCCCTAGGTGACAATGACTGCTGGTCTAGAGACCACATCTAGTGTAGCAGGAGAGGTTAAGAGTTTGGGGAACAGAAAGAACCAAGTTCAAGTCCTGGCAATTTTCTGGTCAGGCAGCCTTAGGCAAAGTGCTTTCCTCTGGACCTCTTTCATTCAACTGATATTACTGAATTTCCACTATGCGCCAGAAACTGTGCTCAGTGAAGTAGCGGGATCAAGACAGAAACTGTCTCTGCTCCCTGGGGTTTTTAATTTGGTGGGGCGACACATAAGAAAGAAGATAACAATGTGTAATTTTAGCCTGTGATCATTGCTCATGGTGATAGCAAAGGTGGTTAATATTTACTGAGAACCTAGTCGGTACAAGGCCTTAAAGAATCTCACATACATCAACTGATGGAATCTTTATAACTGCTCTGTGAGATAGGAACTCCCATCCTTGTTTCCCGATGCAGACACTAAGGCACAGGCATGAAGGATCTTGCCCAACCTCAGGTGCTGGAAGGGGGTGATGACCTGATCCAGGGCCCAGACAGTCCACCCCTGGAACCAGGGGTGCTCTTGATGACAGGCCAGGATCTTTTCCTGTAAAAAGCCAGGTAGTAAATATTTTAGGCTCTGCCAGCCAGTCGGTTTTTGTTGCACCTACCTGATTCTGCCCTTGGAGCATGGAAAGTGTCAGACAATGCATGAGGAGTGAGAGCAACATGTCCGTTGGAAGTGTGTGTACCGGGGTGGCACGGGGCCTGATTTGCCCAGCCCACTCCAGTTTGCCCACACTGGATCCTGATCGCTATCACGGATGACCTTCTCACCTTCTAAAGCAGCCCTGTACAATATAAATACAATGGGAGTTAATTGTATAATAGAAAACCTTAGAGCAGTCATGTTTAAAAAAGAAAAAATCTTAATATATTTAACCCAAAATATACAAAATATTATCTCCACAGGTAGCCAGTATAAAATAATAGAGATAATTCACATTCTTTTTTGCACTTTTTTTAAGATTTTATTTAAGAGTGTGAGAGAGAGCATATACAAGCAGGGGGGAGGGGCAGAAGGGGAGGGAGCCCCATGTGGGACTCAATCCCAGGACCCTGGGATCATGATCTGAGCAGAAGGCAGAAGCCTAACTAACTGAGCCACCCAGGGGCCCTGGACTAAGTCTTCTAAAGCTGGTATGTGTTTTACACGTTGAGTGGGTCTCAGCTCAGACTAGCCATGTTTCAAGTGCCTGGGGCCAGCTGGGGCTAGTGGCTACTATGTTGGACAAGGCAGCGGTAAAGTGCTGAAGACTCATCTGGGCTGGAGCCTAAGATTCTGTATTCATAAGATCCCCCAGATGATACTGGTCAGCAGTCTACACTTGGGGTAGGAAGGCTGCAGACTGCCCCCTCTGAAAGAAACACTGGGATGGACCCGAGGGGCCAGGTGATGCAAGGAAGGCCCCAAAGGCCCTTTAAAGAGGTTACATTCAAGTGGAAACGCAGAGGCTGAGCAGGACAGAGAAGAATACTGGGAAAAGATGCTCTACTCATGTTCTAGATGTTTTCGATCCAGTGCACTAATGCACACAGGCACTGAGCACTGGGTGTGTTGTCCTGGGCTTTTGTTCCAATGGGAAGGCAGGCAGAGATGCAGACCTCGGGAGGCCCTGCATGCCGCTCGTCCCCCAGCCAGCTTCATTCCCCCTTCGGTGCTCCCACAGTGGCCCAGAAGTCTCTCTTCGCAGCACTTTCCACGCTCTCTGTAGGGGCCGGATTATCTTCTGGGTGGCCCACCAGGGTTGTGAGTTCTGAGAGGGCAGGCTTAGGGCTTGGCCACTGCTCTGTCCCCAGCCTTCACATCGGCTGTGGCCATTTGAGTGCTTGGCAGTGAGGATTAGGCCTTGCAGAATACTTGGAATTCCATCCAAGGCCCCTCTGGGTGTGCACTCCTTGGAAACTTTCGAGGTAGGATCGGAGGAGAGAAGTCTTTTGTCCGAGAGAGTAATGAAAGGACTTTGCGTGGTGTGGCATGTGCTCAGTGGGCACAGCAGGAGAGTCACAGGCTGAGTGGTCTACAGGGGTGTTCGTGGGGGTTGGCACAGTCAGTCCCTGTGAATCTGACAGATTTTAGAAGGGGCTGTGGCTCTCCACTCCATGGTATCCAACATGAGGCTCTGCTCCCCTTCCTTGATACCTGTCTCACCTCCACCCAGGGCTGAAATCGTGCGCTGGGTGCTGGGGGAGCCTAAGAGTAAAGGGCAGGTGCTTCTCTCTCACAGAAGAGCAACCTCACAGGTCAGGCTGGCTCTACGGGAGGAACTCAGGTCTGTTAATGTGGCTCGAGATGCCAGCTGGTTGTGGTCCTAACACAGAGTTCTCCCAGTGGTCTTACTGTCGAGCCTCCCGCTATCCGCCCACCCCAGCTCTGCTACGTTAACAGAGGGCCATCTCATCTCGCCTTCTGGTCCTAACAGCTTCAGACATGGCTATGGCATTGCCCAGTCTGGAGAGCGATGCGCCACCCAGTGGTCGGGAGGGCTGGTGCGGGCCCGGCTGCCTGTCTTTGCATCCCAGCCCTGGGCCTGCTTATGCCGGTCCCCAGACCTCTCTGGGCTCAGCTTCCTCCTGTGTTCAATGGAGACAGGTAATGCCACCCTCCCAGGTTAGTAGTGAGGATTAACGAAGACGGGTAGAGTGCATGAAACAGGGTCCGCATGCAATAGGCACTCGCTGTTACTATCAGAAATTGCTTTCAATTGTATTATTGCACATGTTCCTTCCAAATCCCTTCAGAAATAGCAGGGCTAGTAGTGGTAGGAT
The DNA here is from genome assembly GCA_002007465.1 of Ailurus styani. NCBI lineage: Eukaryota > Metazoa > Chordata > Mammalia > Carnivora > Ailuridae > Ailurus > Ailurus styani. The sequence goes on from LNAC01000265.1 coordinate 184,055, forward strand.
CTCCATTTAATAGTACAGATGATGAAAGGGAGATTCAAGGAGGGGAAGCTCTGTGGCTCGGAGGGAGTGCTAGACCTCAAGTTGAGGCCTTCTAAAAATTCACTTAACATTGACTTTATACTTACTGGCTCAGGGGGCACTGATGTACCAGGTGAATAAAGGCAAACCAAGCACAGTAGAGCTCCCCAGCAGTGGGGGAAACAAATGCATTACGGAAATACGAGCCATGGATGGAGGAGAGGAATTTTCCCAATCAAGGTGTACAGTGGTACACTACATGTTTTTGTCGCATCATGACGTTGCTGAGGTCCTCAGAGATATAAGTATCCTTTGTGGGTTTTAAGCTGAGACCCACGATACCCTCCCTCCCCACCCCGGGAAGTTTCATGTAAAGATTATGTGTTTGTATGCACATGTTGTTTTCTAGGGAAAGGAGTCATAACTCTGATCTGATTCTTAAAGGTCTTGCATGTCCCAAAATGGTAAGGACCCCTGTTCTAGAGGAACTTGGATGTAACATGTAGAAAAGTCTCAGTAATATGTAGCCCATGTTTTAAGTGTAAGCTGGTACACAAACCAATAGATACCTCACCCCTGCTGGTCTAGAAGGAGAGAGGCAGTTCTCCTAAAGATTCTGCCTCAGTGGCTCTCCTGCAGCCCTTTTGCATGGTTCTTCCATGTAGGCATTACAAGTGATTTGCTGGTTGACCTTGAGCCAACCATTTCCCTGCTCAGAGCCCCTATACCTGGTCATATGGGGGTGACAGCTTCCAGTTCGCAGATTCCTGGGGGCATTTGGATGGTTTTACTGTCTTACACACGCCAGATGTAACAGGCCCTCAGTGCGTGTGAGGCTTCCTTCCTTTGCCTGGTGTCAAGCTTTCTGTTGGATCATTCCCATAGACATTCTTAGAGAAGTGTCTTTTTTTTTTTTTCCTTAACATTCTTCTGCTTTCTGTGCTGGGCCAAGTTTGCATCTCAAGAATTATTCTTAGTCCATGTCTGTGGCCTTTATGGAGCAGGCTTGTCAACTCTTGCTCCTTCCATCCATTACCACATCTTGGGGAAAACCTACCTGTCCTTTCCGCTCTGGTTCTGTGGATTGGATAGAGTGGCTATTTCATTCATTGTTTCTCCCTGTGCTTTACATAATTGGCAACTGATCTTTTGGCCTATTATTCTGTCATGTTAGAAGTGGGAAGAGAAAAAAATTGCTCTGATGCCATCACTACAAGAAAATGTACATTCTGTTTTGTTGCCCTCAGAAGCTAGGAAGCAGGGATTGCCAGCATGCATTTTTCGTTCTAAAGGAAAGCAGCTGTCTGTAGACTTGGAAACATGTGCCACCTCAGTCTTACTCTTAATGAAGAAGCAGTAAAGTGATCACAGCACATCAGCCACTTCCAGGACGTGTTGCTTTGCTTCTCTCCCCACTCCTAGGCAAGTAGCTCATGGCTGGGGTGTGGGTAAGGTCAAGGGCATGAGCTTGGGAATCAGAAAGGCCCTGTTGTGGTCTCCATCCCTGCTGTATGAGAACTGTGTGGCCTTGGACACTCTACATAACTTTTCTGAACCTTGGCCTTGGTAGGTGGGGAGTAGGGTCATGCATACTGTATTCATTTGCTAGGGCTGCCATAGCAAAGCAACACAAAGTGGATGGCTTAAACCCCATGAAGCAACTGTGTTTGCTCACAATTTTGGAGGTGAGAGGTCTGAAATCAGTGTGTCAGCAGGGTTGGTCCCTTCTGAGGACCCTGAAGGACAATTTGTTTTACGACTCTGTCCTGGCTTGTGGGGGTTGCTGGCAATCTCTGGCATTTCCTGGCTTGTAGACGCATCATCCCAGTCTCTGCCTTCGCGTTCACATGGCATTCCTTCGGTGGGCATGGCTGTGTCCAAACTTCCCCACTGTATAAGGACACCAGTCTTACTGCATGAGTGCCCGCTCTAATGACTTCATTTCAACTTGATTCCCTCTGTAAAGACCCAAGGCTACATTCTGAGGTCTTGGGGGTTAGAGATTGAACATATCTTTGAGTTGTGTCCTCCTTTCCCCACAATCTGTAACACATACCTACCACATAGGATTTTGCAGATGATTAGATGAGATAATCTACAAAAAGGGTTTAACTTAGGGCCTGGCATGTAACAAGCCCTCAGTACATTATTATTCATAAGAGAATTTATCATGCCCTAACTTCTCACCTCCAAGTCTTGGAGGTTTTTAGTTTCTTTTGCCTCTCCTTTTCTCTCATCAACTAGAGGGCAAGTAAATGTAAAGGGAAAAGGCAAAGCAGAAACATGGAAGATTCTGCCATTTGACCATCAGAACATTTTATACTTTAATATTTCCTTATCCTGAGCTTATATTAGTAAAAAAAAAAACAGATTTGTGTGTGTAAAAATACACAGAAACCTACTATTTCAGTCCAGTCTGCATTGATTATTTGAGAGGCTTGTCTTAAATAGCACAATGATTTTGTCTGAGGGAAGACTTTGAAACCTAAATAGTTATCAGATGGTCATTTAAAAAAAAAATCAAAACTAACCCTCTGTCTGAGAAAAAATGTTATTGGAATCAAATAAGCTGGCGGCATAATCTACAGATTCCGTGTGTACAGCTATGGTATCTGAAACATAATTATCAAGCTTAAGTTAATTAGACTAATGCTCAGAAAATCTGGCCTGGCAGCTTGTGGTAAGTAATTATATATTCTGATTAAAAATGTAATACGCAGCTAGCAGAGGCGATGGAAACTCCATTTGACACAGCATGTGCACATGTACAATTAAGAAGCCACGTAGAACAGCCACAATGAGAAGGAACACCATAGAAACCGACAGGCATCATGCCCAGTCTTCCTCAAGATGTTCCCCTCACCCACTGGGCCATGGGTGGCTGTCGCCACAGGGCTGGCTCAGGAAGGGGATGTGGCCACAGGTACTCGCTGGCCACCCAGAGCATACTCCAGACCACGGGTACTCACTGACCACCCAGAGCATACTCCAGACCACGGGTACTCGCTGACCACCCAGAGCATGCTCCAGACCACGGGTACTCGCTGGCCACCCAGAGCATGCTCCAGACCACGGGTACTCGCTGGCCACCCAGAGCATGCTCCAGACCACGGGTACTCGCTGGCCACCCAGAGCATGCTCCAGACCACGGGTACTCGCTGGCCACCCAGAGCATGCTCCAGACCACGGGTACTCGCTGGCCACCCAGAGCATGCTCCAGACCACGGGTACTCGCTGGCCACCCAGAGCATGCTCCAGACCACAGCCTCTGCTCTGCTGTGTTCTTTCCTTTTCTCTCAAGCTTCTCCTTCACAGGGTGATTAGGTGTCAGACAGCAGAGGTCCGCTTCCTTGGTGATTTTCCAGGCTCTGAATTGAGGAAATTGTCATTATGGGTCACAGAGAAGGGTAGGATGCTGCTCTCTGTGCAGATAATAAACACAGCTTTCATTTGCCCTTCTGCTTCCTCTTTGGCTTTCTCTCATTATTTTTGAAGGAGGGAAGAAATGCCACTGGGGATCCATGTGCAAAGACAAGGACCCCCAAAATCTGGCTGTCTACTCAGGTTGATCATAAGTTTACTGCATCACATTTTTGATTAAGTAGATATGGTTAAATTTCAGACTGATGAAGGCTACCAAGAAACCTTTTTTTGTTCTGTATCATTCTTACAGTGTGTCTCTGTTCCTGCATTAGTATTAGAACATTTGCTTGGAAGAACATAATCAAACCCTTCTTTGAGGACTGAGGGTGGCTATACCTGTGTCACCCTTCTGAATAGCTGTTATGATTGGTTGATTTGGGCAGGAACACAGTACACCTACTGTGTACCCAACTCTGGTTTTATGAGGTCTTCGCTAAGGTGTTAGATTGTTTTGAAGGTTAAGGGAAGACTGAATATTAGTAATAGACACGGTTTTGCCCTCATAGGACATATAATTTAGTGGGTAAGGTATTTACAACACAGTACATGTCCTGAAACGGAACACATCAATGGGCCACCTGGTCCAGCCTTGGGAAAGCAGGGGAAGAAATGTCTTCCTTGCAGAGAATAGTATGTGCAGAGGACTGGTGGTAAAACAAGGCAGGTTGTTGAAAGAACCACTCCTGCTTAAACGGGGTAGGCACAGAGGCTGCAAAAGGTTGAGAGAGGAAATGACATGGTAAATAAAGGCGTGTCATATCAAGAAAGCCATGTCAAAGGCCAATAACTCAGGACCACAGCATTTGATAGCAGGGGTTGGAAGACGGCCCTGGCCCACAATCTAGAATTTAATTTATACTTTTTAAGTAAGAGAGGCCCCAATATATTGCCCTCTCGGTGTGAGGTTTTGCTTCAAAATCTAGACTCAGGTCACTCCTATTAGATTTCATTGAGGCTCCTTTTTAGTAGATAAACAGGCCAAGGCTTGCAGTTTAAGACTGCAGAAAAGACTCCCACAATTCACTTAATCTTCCTGGGTCTTTGTTTCCTTTTCTGTAAACTGGGAACAACAGTATTATGCTTCTAGTACCCCAAAGTTGATCCAGTGAGATTCTGCATGCAGAAGTGCTTTAATTTAGACACCTGAACTTAGTTCCCATTGTTTAGCAGACTCAGATGCTGTTCTTTGAGAGAGGGCGTGCAGCTTTAGGGAATGGCCCTAGGGTCCCAGCCACCTTGGAGCTACAAGGTCACATCTCTGACCTTAAACTTCCTCACCTGAAAATGGAGGAGACAGCACCCAGGGCTATTCAATAAGGGTTAAATGTAATTGTCTCTGTACCAACAACACTTGGTACCTGGCACCTAGCGCATGCTCAGTAAAAATCCATTAATAATAACAATATAATCATGCCATCATTATTCTTGGCCTCCCTTTCTTTGATGTTTTCACTTCCCTAGAGCAGAAGGTCCCTGGCCTTGGACCAACAGCATCTTTCCTTTGGTCAAGGGTCCATTTTCCATAGAACAGTATTTGTTCCTTGTGATTTAGTTGCCATTTGGCTGGAGGATTAAGTGCTGAATCTGACTCCCTTTATAAGTAGATGAGTCCTCTCTCTACCCAAGGGCCAAATAACTACTTGCAAAGTGAAAAAACAGTCAATCAGCAGGGGTTTTGTTGTTGTTGTTGATTTTTTATTTTTGTTTTGCTCTTGGAATGCCAAATATTTAGTATTTTTACATTTTTAAATTTTGGCATCTGGTAGACAAGGACTGAGTAACCATGTACGAACACTGACAGATCTTGGACTGATAACTTGGCTACTATGCTTCAATCCAATGTCAACGAACTAGATCGTTATTGCCAAAATCAAAAATTAAAGAGAGAGAGCAGCAAAATAGCCTGGAAATTAATGGCTTTTTTCAACATATTGTCTGTGTTTCCTACCCACATGGCAGTCAGCTTACTGCTTGTTGCCCCCAACGTGGGAAACAGAAATGGCATAGGGCTGCGATGTCCTTCCAATGCAGTCTTGGTCTGAGAATCAGCATGAAGAAAGGGACTAAAAGAGATAATGAAATGTAGAAAGCATGTGAAATTTATATTACCACTGCAGACATGTTTATTAAAATCCAGGCGAGTATTACTTTTGCTTCAGAAATGGGACATAAGAGGAAATTTATGGAGAGGAGAATGTTTGGATGACTATCTCACAGACATAAAGCTCTTAAGGCAGAGCAGTTTTAATTAAGAACAGCATCCTGTGTGAAGTGTTATACCCAAAATAGATCCTAGGGGGGATTCAGTGAAGGGATACATCAGTTTCAGACATCTGGAATCCAATTAATAACTTCAGTGCTCTTACCTAGCAAATGCTACTATGTTGTAATTCTTATGGAGGTTCTCCGAATGGGAGTTGGATTTCCGTGGGGAGGGAAACTGCGGTCATCCTATGTCGCAAACTGCATGTTGCCCAAGGATGCCCGTGTTTGTTTTCATTCGTGGCCTACTGAACGACTAATTGAGTATCTGCAAGCCCATCGCTCAGCGAAAAAGCTACGATTTTGATGGCCTACACCTAGTCATATGATGGGCCCACGCCCCACCCTTCCCCCCCAGAGTTATCCATCACCCTGAATCTTATGGTCCCATTGCTTCACTTCTCTTTACATAGTTTCAGGCATCTCTGTGCATTTTTTAAAAGGATATATTTTTAAGTTGTTTTTTTAACTTTATTTTAAAAAGCATCCTGCTGCATATTATCTTTCAGAAGTTATTATTTCCTTCATTATGTGTTAATATTTGTCATAGGGGCTAATTGTCTCTTTCAAACAATTCTTGTGATCACTGTATAATATTCCATTATGTGAATGTATCACGGTTTATTCATCTACTTTCTGAAGAACATTGGTCACTTCCAGTTTTGGGCTATTTTAACTAGAGCTGAACATTCTTCTATATGTGAGAAAATCTTCTCTCGGGTGTATACCTGGGGATCGTACTGGGGGGGGTCACAAGGTGTTGTGACTGTCAGCTTTAGGAGATCATGCCCAATGATCTTCCAAAGAGGGTGCTCAGTATATCCTCTCACCTGCACTGCCAGAGGGATCCCAAGGGTCCAGATTGTCTCCGGGCCCAGGATTTAGGTGTAGCTTGAATTCATCAACATTTGAAAGTGATATCTGCATGTGAACTTGATCTCTTGCTGTGTGACCTGAAGCTAAGACCGAAAGGGGAAGTTAATGTAGGTGTAGAGGTTGGGGAAGGGAGAATCGGGTTTAGGCAAGGACAGATGGCTTCCTGGCACAGCTTGGCAGTGGGGGTCCCGTTGTCTCCTCAGGGCAGGGTAAGGTCTCAAGCCAGTGCATGGGTACCCTTTGGATGTTTGGACTGGAGAACTGTAAATATTGGTTTCAGACCCTGATTCTAGGAACAAGCATTTTCAAATATTTGTTTCTGGGACTTTAAACAGATACCTGAAATTTTAAGAAGCTACTTTAAAGCATTTTGATCTTTTATCCTTTAAAAAGCAACCAAAATCCTTTAAACCTCTGAGCAGCACTGAGGTGAGATTAATTAAAAGATTAGGACTCTCAGAAGATTTTTATGGGTTTTTCATTCATGAAGTTATAACTAACTCCCAACAATGACATTTTAAAATCAAGCCATACACACACACACACACATCAAGCCTGGATTTTCATATATAATTTATATAAATACTGTATCAATAAATATAAGTATAAATCCCAGGTTTGGCCCTTTTTATAGTGCCTCTTGAGCATCTCAGTAATAAATAAATGAGAGGTTAGATGCAGAATAGGAAGCTGAAAAAGGTGAAGGTATCTCTTTTCTAGCCTGATGCTTCGAAATAATCCCAAGCCTGGTGTTGCATTTTAAGTGTTCACTGTGGTGAAGCTGTTACATGTGTATGTTTACAGTTGGCTTACATCTGTTTTCTGTGCTGATTTCTGGATTATGGTCACTTATAGGGTATATAAAATGAGCAGTTGAGCCTGTAACAAGGAAATTTCAGTTTCTTTCAAGTATTCTTTTTCTTCTTCTTTTTTTTAAAGGCGTTTGAAATCCTTTGTGACAAAGATCTGCTGTCACGCCTGGTAAGCTTAGCGTTTCAGCAGCATCCAAGGCTTTACGTCTTCATTAAAGGAGGTTTCCAAATGAAATAGAGAAAGGCATTCGGGAAAGGTTGGCTCCTAATTTATTTGTGCAGCTCACACCGCCAGGCTTTGAAGGGCATTGGCAGGGCCCCATCAGAAATGAATGGGTTTGTGAATAACAGGGCACGTCACTTTCAATGGGCGTGTAGCAGCTTCGTGGGGTGTGGCTTCCTAACCAGAGGCAGAATGATTCTCTTGTAAAAAGAAGAAATTCATGACCAGTCCAGGGGAGTGATGAGTACCCTTGGAATGTAGATTTTATGTTCGTCATTTTTCATCTGCCAACATGGGGGTCCCCGCACCCGGCCAGATGGCGTTGGGGTAGCCCTTTCAGTTCTGCCAAACATACGGTGAACATTGAGAAAGCCGCTTGCGAGGTCAGCCTGTGTCCTTGCTGCTCCGTGGTGGTAACCGTTTGTGCAAATAGCTTGCCACTCGATTGCTTCTCTGTGGAAAATTCCGTATCAGGAGATCTTGGTATTAAGGGGGGGTAGAGGCCCAGTAAGCAGAACTCAAGCCACAAAGTGGCCTTGCCTTATCTTGGAGGGAAAGCTGGGCCCAGCGTGTCCAGCTAGCCTCTCCACCTTCAGCTCATGGATTCTGGACTTTGTACATCTTCACTTGATTACTATTCTTCTGAGCCTAGCAAAAAGTTGGTGCCCAACCAGGGTGATGTGATGGAATCATCCAATCCCTTGGCTAACACTTGTGTCTCTAGCACTAAAGGGAAAGCAACTTGCCCCCTCTTTGGGCATTTTCTCATTCTGCTCCCGTCACTGGCCTTCAGCCAGTACACAGACCACACAGATACCTCTGTCCTTCCCCTGGGTCTGAGCCCTTGTTGATCCCTCTTAGCCTCCTTGTCACCTCCTCCAAGCAGTCTACCCTGCCTGCGCTGTCTAATGTACTTCTGTTATTCCCTATGATGGTAGTAACCAATTTGATTACTTCCTAATTGTCTGCCTTTTCTCCTCAAATGTAATCCTCCCAAGGGCACTAAACCTTGTCCAGCTTGCTCACCACTGCACATGCACCATTGCACGTGGTAGGCGCATTGCTATTATCTGTTGAATATTTGAATGAGTTCTGCAGAGAAAAGAGCTTCTAATGCTTGAGGGACCTGGATTATGCAACCCCCCTGCCCCATAAACATCCTTTGGTTTCTCCAGATGGTTTTTATCTTGAGGGCTTAGTGGTTGCTCCCTGCAGTGTCGTGCTGAGCAGGATTCTGAGACCGGGTCTGTGGTGGTGTGCTACTGGTTGTGTGTCTGCTTACCTTCCTGCAGTACAGATGCCGCAGGCGGTCTTCTTGAGGAGAACTCTCTTGCCTGGGCTGTGCTTCTAAATATTCTGTAAGGGACTTGTCGAAAAAGCAGCCATATTGTAGCAGGAGCAAGTATGAAACAAAACGTTCAGGAGATTCAAAAGAAACCAGAAATTGGCCCCTCGCCTTTTCTCTTTCCTCATTCTGAGTACCAATGTTGACATCACTCCGGGAAGAAAGGAGAACACTCTTCGGTCAAACACCAATATCCAAGACACGGTGGGGGGAAGGCTTGCAGAACATGGCTGGCCAAGGAAAGTGCTTTTTGAATAAATGTTTCCTTTTCCAAAGTTTGTTTCATCATGAAACTCCCTTTAGAAGGAGTTTCATGCTCATTTCTCAGTGAGCATCTTTCTAGAAACAGGAGGCCTGAGGAAATCAAACTGGTAGAAATCTCTAGTCCCTGTTGCTTCAGCAATTTCCTACCCATTAAAAAGCCAGTAAAGCTCCGATACAATGGAGTCTGGGGTGAGGTGTCAGGGATCAGGGATTATTTACTGAAAATTTGCCTGAGATGTAATTGCCCCCTCAGAGGAGGCTCCCCAGCCTGATCCCAGCTTGGAGGTAGATCTCTGCTTGCAACTTCAGTTTTCTTCTCTGGGCTGCTCTATCACCTATGCTCCCAAAAATGTTAACCACAGGAAAGTTGCCAAGAATTTACAGACTGGATCCAAGAGTGCACTAGGAGCCCACGAATCGTATTTATGATCAAACAACTATTGTTCCTCATTAGCCCTGTGATGTTAATTGATTTAAGTGTCTAGGAGACTCCAGTGTTTCATCCGGAAAATGGGAATGATGAACTTATACAGGCACTAAGTTGGGAGGGAAAACACCCTTAACCAGCGCTTCTTGAAAACATACTGGGTATCCGACTCCTTACTGCTTAGGAAGGAGATGGTAAGGAAGTTAGTTACTGTCATTCGGTGATTTCTATCATACACATGAGGACTGGACAGAAGGCTTTCTACCAAATTAACTATTGATGATGGCTTATTATAATGGAAATACCAAGAACTACTGGGTGAGCACAGTTGATTTCTCTACCAAGTCCTAGTAATCACTACTGCCATCATGGGATTTGCAGCTGAAATTCCTAGCCTGACTGAGGCAGGATCACTCTTATTCCTTAGGAACATAAGGCTCACTGTGGTAAGCTCTGAGGAAGATTTTAGCCCTGTGGTGTCCTAAAAATAAGTCAGGTTTGTATGATTCTCCAATGTAGTGACTTCCATATCAACACCCCTAGCAGCCCCTCAAGGTCCAGTTCCTGAGCCCATGTTGTAAGAACGTTCTAAATGGTGGCTGGTCAGGGGGAAGCATGGCAGATCCAGGAGGCCCTGTCTGGGGTCACCTTTTGCAAATGTACATTCTAGGTTAGCCTTACTGATTGCACCTCTGACGGGAAGAAACTGCTTTGTTGTTTTCATTGAAATCAACCACGTAAGACCAGGAGCAGAAGTCTCTCTTTGCTGAGCTGCTCCTAACAAGCTTCTGATGGAAAACAACAAATTACAATGTCTAACCAATTAAAGCCATTTTATGATCACAAGCATGTACTCTACCAACCCTGACTGCCCACCCTGGTTTGGACAGGTGTTATAGGGGGCATGGGATACGCTGAAGACCATTCACAGTATACGCAATTGAATAATAGCTGGTCCAAATTGTGACGCTGGCAAAGTCTCATTTGCTGCTTTGGCAATCGGCTTGACAATGTGATACTTTAATGTATAATTGGATAAGCAATTGGGTTCTGTTATAGTGCAGTGGTTTGGCATAATTATTTTCCAGTGCTGTGATTTTCTAGTTAATAAATACTTTTGGGGGTTACAAATTCTTAAATATCAACACTATATTCCTTGAAAGTAGGATGCCATTAATTAATATAAGAGCTTATTTCAGCATTTTGGCCTCATTGGCAGCACTAAAAACAAAACAAAATAAAAACCAAAAAATCTTTTGCTTTAACTCAAGCAAGTTAGCTTGGGCAACTAATCAATCAAATGATGAATGCTCTATTAACTACCTAGATCTCTATCAGGGCAATAAATAGGGCTTTGGAAACTTCACAGTGAGTAAGAGGGAACCAGATGTCACTTGGTTGCACTTAGAGGCGACCTCACCATGTGGCCATCAGTTCAGGGTTCCAGCTCAAACAGAGAGTAAGAAGGGAGGCAGTTAACATATTCTTGCACAAAGAAATATTGGAAGAACCCTCAGGTTTCTAAGAAAACACAAGTGGCTGCCCAAGGTTGGCAGCACAGACTTACTATTATTTTGCATCAAATGAAAGCAAGAGGAGATTCATTAGGACCCCCACGAAAGACCTAAGTGGGTGACCATCTGCTCAATAACCAGCATGTAGAGAAAGGGTGTGTGTTTGGTGTTTTGGGGAGGAAACGTTTGCTCAAAGGATGCTGGCTGTGTGTGTGACAGAGCGAGACGGTATCCAGAATCATGGAATGTAACTCAAGTTGATCTAAATGGTCCAAGAAGGCTTCTTGGGGGGAGTTTGGGATGCGTGTGACTGAGGAGAGGCGCCTATTAGGACAGGAGAGATTTTCATACCGGTTCAGAGCAGCGTGAGCCGGGGAGCCAGCTTCCACGTGTGCTTTCCAAAGGACCCAGAAGGAAGCTGTCAGAGAAAGGTCCACCTGCTCCAGGGAGGCACTGAGCCCTGTCTCCAACTGCACACATTGCCACCAAGTCACCACCACCCCGGTGCCTGGGGCAGCCGAGCTCCCCTCTGTCCCGACCCCCACCTCCTCTTCCACGTCCATGCCTGCCCAGCTCCCCTCATTTCTGGTACGGCTGCCGCAGGAACCAGAATCTCTAACTCAGTCTCCAGCCAGGCCACTCGACGAAGAACTGTTCTAAGCTTTTAACTTCCCTGCTTCCAACCCTTTAATATCTTCTTTGCAGCAAAAATAAAACCCGCAATTCTCAGCCATCCCCATGGGCTGCAAATGATCTACCATGTCCCTTACTTTTCTAGTGACTCAACCAAGATTCCTTTTTCCTCAGTGCTCTGCACTGTGTGAAATACCCTTTCTCCCTCCTCTTTGCTTCAGGGATTTCTAGCCATTGTTCCCATCTCAGCTTAACCAGCACTTCTTTGGGGAGGCCTTCCTCCCAACCCCCCTCCCCACCCTTCTACCACCCCTACAGATCTGGAGGCACTGGTTGTTCTTCAGAGCGCTTAGAATATTAAATTATTTTGACTGTCACGATCTGTTAAAACAAAAAAATTCTGGAGCCTTCTCCAGTTCAGCCCAATAGAAATAACCACATCCCCATTCTAGAAGGCCCACGCTTTAGCTTCACATTTTCTGTGACTTCCCTCCCCTCAGCTGAACTTCCCACCTCTGGACCATCTTTCAAGGTTAATGCCATGCTTAATGCTGTATTTCTGACACTGTTTTACTTAATCTATTTTCTAAATCGACTCCTTACCTTAAATAAATTTACTTTAAAAGGAAATTTGAGACGACATCATAAATGGGAGATAACCCTCAAAATAAATGTCATCTAAACAAAATAATCTTATTAAATTCTAGCTAGACTCTGGATGGCTCCTCTGTGTCTGTTAGAGGTCATGTTGGTCCCGTGTTTTAAGGACATGCTAGCACTGAGGCTTTCTTTCTGATTAACCAGACGGGCTGGAAGAAGACTGAATATGGAATAACTTTCAGTAGGATTCAAAGCTGTTTGTGGCTTTGAATCATAGACTAGAGGCCATCTTCTGGGTCACTGAGTTGTCTTCCCCATCTTTAAACCATGGGATGTGAAGGCTTCTCAACATGGCAACTAAAGTTCAGTTCTCTTGACCACTCTGATAGATGGTGAGGTATGGCCCCAGGACTCTTTGGGAAAGAGGGATCCATGCAGTTGGCAAAGTTGAACATTATGTGTCTGCTGAAGCTGTTGTCGTTGTCCAGGATAACCTTGTCATTAAAACCCCATCACCATCTTTTCAGTCCTGTTCAAATCCTAGTTTTGTAAAGTCAACCTAAGACCCCATCCTGGGAAGATTTACTCTCTCCCTCAGGTATTCTGGGAACATTATGATAGAACTTCTTGCCCAGCCCAGTCCTTATACCAGACTGACTTGTATTATATTACATATGTATAAGTCCGTCTGCCCTGTAACGTGCTGAGAACCCAGCAAGCACAGATTTTTTATTTCTTCATCTTTATAGCTAGTGTAAGACCTATAACAGTGCCTGGAATATATCATGTGCTCAACAAACGCTTGTTGGCTAAGTTGAAAGTAGAGGCAGAGAATCAGATCTGAAAAAAATTATGGACTTCCCTATATTCCTTGATATTATTTCCCTTTCAAGACTTTATATAAACACCTGTCTGAACAGAGCCATCGACCCATAAGAAATAGTTTAAGCTTTCTGCTCTTTATGTTGTTTTACAAAACTAATAACAATGAAATATATTAATGTACTTTATAACAACACCCAAGTTTATATGCAGCCACTTGCTTCTTTAAGAAGTGGCATTAAATTGTTTCTCCCCCCCGCAGCCCCACCCTTTGAAGACAATTCTGCATTTTACTACAGGTTAGTTCCGAATTCTGAAGAACATTTAAATTATGGTGAATCATTCTTTCCCCTGTATTCCATTACAGAGCTATAAAAAAGTCAATAGCCAAGCCAGTTTGAGCATTACATCAGGGAATTAATCTTTACCCCACATACCTCCCGATAGCACGCTCAATGCCCAGGAAGGAGCGGAATGTCAACATTGACGCCTATCAGTACTTCAGTCAGAAATCCTGTTAACACTACCTTCCCCAAAATCATTTCAGGCAGATAAAGTGGAATGACTGCAGATACATTTTTAAATCTCTTTTCACAGCTATATAGAAATAGAATGCTCTTCCAGGAGCCATCACAGACTTCACTCTTTTGAACGTGAATAAAGACTTTGGTTCAAATTTTTGCAAACTTTGTAACGGAGGTGAGCACTTTTCCTCTAAAGAACCAAGTGCCTGTGAAAACAATGTCAACTGTTCAACAGTTTCCCTGTTGCATGGAGAGAAGGAGAGAGAGGTGGTGGGGTGCTAAGCACTTTCATGGCCATTTAACTTATGTGATGTAATTATCAGGAGAAAAGACAGAGCACTGTAGTATGTTGAATCCCAGTCACCTGGAAGAAGCACTGTTCTGTGATGTACTACTAACAAAGTAAAACACTGCCAATTAAATTATGACACACCATTTGTGGAACACACTTTGATTTCAGAGATGTGAAAATGTGAAAAAATGTGCGCCCAGAGGACCAAAGAGCTATGAGATTTAAAGGGAGCCAGTGATTTACTCTTCGTTTCTTGTAATAATAAGCCTTAGAGTGCACCCAATGCTCGCCTTGAGTTTGTTCTTCCTGGACAGTTTGCATCTTTTCCAGGATTCACAGCTAGGCTGGTTTGGGAACAACCAAAAAGTGAGCCAGGTACTACCTGTGGTCTTTTTCAAAGGGGTCTCCTGGACCGAGTTACCAGATAAAATACAGGAAGAAGTCTAGTTAAGTCTGAATTTCAGATAAACAAATAATACTTATTAGTAAGAGTATGTCACAAATACCACATAAAATACACAGGACACTCACTTGTCTTAGTATTTTTGTTCGCTGACTCTGATGACCACCCTCCCAAAGTAATTTGACTACATTTGACCGTTACCACATGCTTTTACTCTAGGACCTTGACGTTTACTTCTCAGGAGCCTCCATTAATACCTCATTCACTCCTTACAACAGCCCTGAGAGTTAGGGATATTACTGTAAGTCATTTTAGATCTGAAAGAACTAAATTTCCTCCTCAGACTTGGACGTATCAGTAGATTCATTGGTATGGGCCTGAATTTTGACCATAGCTCTTAATCCTTTTACAAGGTATTTAAGGTCCAAAAGACACATATCATTGGGGAACCATAAAGATAGGAATGGTACTTTTACTCCCGGCCATAATGCCTCTGGTCAGTGGTCACTGTCATGTGGACTGTGTATGCAGCCTAAGAATAGTTGTTTGCTGTTGCTATGACCACTATGTGCCAAGCGCATCACTACTCACAACTCTTACTGCTCCCTTTTTACAGAGGGGAAAACTGAGGCACAAAGAGGTTAAGGGGCTTGCCCCTCTCATTATCAAAGTCTGGGCCTAACCTCATCTTCTTGGAGAGAAGTTGGTGGAAGTTCCTTAGGTACTTCCCTTTCCCCCATCACTCTGTTTCTTTTTCAAACTCAGTTGACTCTCAAAAGCCTTTCAGACTAGGCCGTGCCTTCCCAGCAGCAGCCCTCCCATTTGGAAATGCCCCTCTCATTTAAAATTAAATATTTGGTGTCTACTCTCCCTATCTGGGTGCCCCCTGAGGACAGTAGAGGGGTCTGTTTCAGTGTTCCAGTGCCAAGGCCAGCCCCTAGCATTGCAGAGACAGAATAAGTATCTTGTCTTAGTCACTGCCTTTCCCTGTGAGCAGCCTAAATTAATCTGGAGGATTCATCTGAATTGAGCCCCCCCCCCATTAAAGCTTCCTCAAGGCATGTAGTACCTTCTGGTTGAACAGCCACTGGAGGTCGTTAGAGTTGATCTCTGTTAGCCTGCAAAGGCTGGCAGCCACCAGGTTCTTGGGTTGCCTCAGGGAAACAGAAATTTATTCCAATCTACAGCAAGTTTAATTTCCAGGTCACCTGGGCAGCTCTTCTGAGACACAAACCTTGTTTGCCAGGATCGTTCCTGGGCTCCCTATTTCTGCTGAGACCGAAAATTCATTCCAAGGTTCCTGAACTAGATCAGCATCTTAGTGTTGCTGGGACAAGCCCCGTGGCCCAGACACTCTGATAGAATGAGAACAGAAGCAAAGCAGTTCTGGAGCAGGGTTACCAAGAAGAGCCTCTACTCAGGATAGGGTGACAACCAATGGGCTCAAAGGCAAATGTATTACTTCTCATGTACAGGGTTCTATCTAGCCACATATGCATTTCTCCCCAATGCGGTGCTTCTCAACAGTAAGTGCACCTTAGAATTAGCTGAGAAGTTTGAAAAAAAAAAAAATCCCCAAACTCAGGCTGTGTCCAGACAAATTAAAGCAGATCCCATGGGTGGAACCAAGCAATAGCAGTTTTTTGAGTTCCCTAGGTGATGCCTGCGGGCAGCCAGCACTGAACACGACTGTCCCAAAGAAAGCCACACACTTCCATCTGGGAGTTTTCAGAAGGAAACCTCTAAGTTTTAAAAGCCATATACAACAGAGCTTTGCAAATATGATTAGTTTTTGTTTTATTTATTTCCTACCTCACATAAACAACTTCGAAGTGTCGGCACAACGTTGCCATCTGTAAGGCATATGACAATAACAGACGGTCGCCTAATAACCAGGGAGGCATTAACACTCACAGGCTCTAAATTATTTGGATTCATCTGGTATGATCTGTGGTGATGAGGCCACTTAATGCTTGATTTCTGGGTCTTTTCGATGGCAGCGCCAGAAGAGGGAAGGCCGTATTTTCCGGGCTGTATATATTGTTCTTTCTTTGTCATCCTATTGGATTGTTACAAGATGGATTTATAACAGACCTAAAGCTAGTATCGAAATGAAAATTAGTTCTCGAGTAGAAAAATAGCAATCCCGTTTGCCTCGCCTGTAGCAACTGCGTCATAGCTGCCTCCGCAAGGAAGGAAATGACTTCTTAATGTGGTTTTCTTCCACTAAGGAGAATTAAATCTGTGTGGCAAAATGTAGAACTAGCGTGCTGGCAGCCATATTCTGAACGGAAGATCCATGACCCTCATCAACTCATTTGTGGCCCAGTCATATGCTAATGAACCTCATTTAGGCTCAAACTTACCCCAAGTGGAAATACAGCTTCGCTGGGGAGCCGGGTTATCAGTCCTTCACTGTTTTGCCTGTGCCTCAAAGTTTGCATTGAACTACTGGGGAGATTTCTCCATCTGCTGCAAGGGGGCATGGGGTTGGGTGCAGGGGAGGGGGAATGGGGTGTCTCTGCGTTAGATTTACAGTGATTTGGGCCTGAGATAGGAAATTCCACTGTGGTAGTGGAGAGACTTTTTGCCGGGGCAGCAGGATATTTTTCAAAGGATCTGCCTTTTGGGGGGTACACACCTGGCAGGCAGAGCTGGCCACTCTTGGGTGGCCTGGCAGGTCCTTTAGGATAGATAAACTGCCAAAAATCATTGGGAACAACTCTGCCACTGCCTAGCTGGGTGCTAAGTTCGACAAGCGAAGGAACTTCCTCGGATGTCAATTTCTTCCTTGGTAAAATGGAGCTAAGTGGTCCCTGCCTTATGTATAGATTATGGTACAGATTAAATGAAATGATACACATCAAAGAAACTACCCATTCATATCATAAATACCGGCCATCATTGGTGCTATTAAATCATTTATCTCAATCTCTTCAAATGACTTACAAAATACTACACCGCACATCCTAGGAATTTATACCTTTAGCATTTTACAACGGATAAAGCCCCACACAGGAATAACAAATCTAGTTAATAAAATTGAATTGCAATAGGAGATTAAGGGGGAAAAATGAGCTCTTCTAATGAAAAGTTCTGAGAACATCCTCTCTCTGATAGAATTGAAATTTTATTTACTCTCTCTGTAAATCGAGACATATACAAGGTGTTTTAAAAATTAAATGTGGGTGGGGGTGCCTGGGTGGCTCAGAGGGTTAAAGCCTCTGCCTTCGGCTCAGGTCATGATCTCAGCGTCCTGGGATCGAGCCCCCCCCCTCAGCAGGGAGCCTGCTTCCTCCTCTCTCTCTGCCTGCCTCTCTGCCTACTTGTAATCTCTCTGCGTCAAATAAATAAATAAAATCTTTAAAAAAAATTAAATGTGGGTGTTTGAAGAGAATTTGAAAATGATTTAATTGACTTAGATCAATTGTTAAGTTTTTGATGTTTTCTTTTTTTTTCTTTTTTTTTTTTTACCGTTTGCCCCCTTAAGTTTCTTTTAATGGATATGCTCTTATTTCTCACTCAGTACTCATGGCTCTTGTATTATTATCACAGATTTGATTGGGCTATTTTGTTCATTGAACAAAATGGCTCAGAGCTCGTATAAGAGAGAGTAAGCCAAAGAGACTAGTAGGTAAACCACAGGCCAGCTTGGGGGAATGGTCCTGAGTAGGGGGCCAACTCCTTGCCTTCAGTGTCCGGTGAGTAAAATAAATGAATGATGCCAGCTGAGCCTAAGCTTAGAGAGTGGTGGGGGTTATGGAACATGGGAGGATGCTCCCCTCTGTGACCCCCACTGCAGCCTCCACAGATAAGACGAGGCATGGAATGGACCCCAGGGTAGCCCAATCTGGTTATTTCATCACAAAAGCTGGAAATGTGGATTCTTATACGACACTTCCCCATTTTCAAATCTAGACAACTAGTGCAATGAAAAGACACACAACCTTCCAGCCTCTGATTTGCAAATTGTGTTCAGCCCACACTACTTGTTCGGAGATCCCAAGGACCCATTCATGAGCCTATTCCACTGTTTTCTCCAAAGCTCCAGAAACATGACAAGGAAGAAGAGGACTCCCCAACCCTGTGGAGGTCCGAGGAGGAAATGGCAGCAGAAGCTGCAACCCTGCGGGCCTACTTTCAGTGACTGTGCAGGTAAACGCTGGGCATTTCATCACTCACACCCTCCACGGGGCCCCAGAAGGAGGCTCGCTGCCCAGGATGGGGACCCAGACAAGCAGGCGCAGGGGGTTCAAAGACATGAAAGCCAGAATGGCGAACACCCTGACCCTGGAGACACGGATTCCTACCTCGGGGTTTCCTTTGTTTCCCTGCCTCCCTGCCTTCTACAGGGGACTCTCCTGTCTGTTGGCTTCCTTCATCCACCTCAAGTCACCATCCTGCCCTTCTCCAACCCAACCTCACCAAGCAGGCCAAGACAGTCTGCAGTGCAAACCTGATCATTTAAAAAGCCGAAACCCTTCAAGAGCTCAAGTCTCAGATTCCCACCTTAGGCTTCGAGGTGCTATGAGCCAGCTCATGACCTCCTGACTGGATCTGTCTTTCTTCCACTTGGGTCTCTTCTCCTCAGCTAAATGGTCTTTTTTTCTTTTTTAAGATTTATTTATTTATTTTAGAGAGGAGAGGGTTGGAGGAGAGAGAATCTCAAGCAGACTCCACAACTGAGCCTGACACAAGGCTCGATCTCACGATCTGGAGATTGTGACCTGAGCCAAAATCAAGAGTCAGATGCTCAACCAACTGAGCCATCCAGACGCCCCTAGTTTTGTGTTTCCCTTTAGTCTGGGCTGCTGGGAAGCTCAAGGCCACAGGGAAAGGTCAGACATCATAGAATTATTTCTTTGCATTAGTGAATGTTTAACTGTTGGGACATTACAGATTTAAGATTCTGGTAGAAATTCTGGTAGATAGCCAGTCTCCTTCTTTAAAATATGTATATACACCAAATTTTTATGCGACATCCAAGGCCTCATGGATCTTCTGAACTATGCTAATAAATGGGGTTGCCATGAAATATTTGGAGCATCCCTAATCTAAAAAATACCATGTATCCTGCATTTTATCTGTCAGCCCTGTTAATAAACCTCCTTCCATGGATCTTGGATAAAGCACCTCTCCCCTGAATAGTTTCTTTTTCCTTTTTGGAATAGGCTCCTTCATGCAGTCTTGTATTTATATTATAAGCTGCTAAGGTAGATCAGACACAAATTAAAAACACAATTAGTGAATATTGGTAGCAATTGAATTATATAAAATTGTATCCACCACTTAGTGATCATGATTTATAGGTAGAAAATACATTCACTGTATTCTGTTTTCACTTTGAAATAGATGTCTCTTTTAGATGGTTTTTAATATACATGCATTTCTAGGGCATTCTCTCCCCACCCTCCTTTTTAAAGTATCCTAATTACTTAAAGACCCAGTATCAACTGCCTTCCCCCATTATTGTTCAAGGATGTTGTAGTATTCGGGCACTTGCATTCTAGGATGCTTATTTTATTGGAGAATGAAATTGGAGGATGTTATTGGTTTGTCAGCTCTGCATCCAATTGCCCGAAGGGATACAGTGTAATGCTAGGAGAAGCTGTCTTTGATCATTTATTCTGAACCTTTTCCACTGTTCACCTTCTCATTTCTTCCTTCTTCCCTCCCTCCCGGTCAAGCTAGTCTGCCTAAGAACAAAGACCCACAGGCATAGCTGCAGACCTCTTTCTCTTCCTCTTAAGAAAGCCAGTGTGTCATTTCGGAATGTCCCATTCAAATGGAATCACCTTTCTTCAGACTCAACTTACTAGGCTCCCTGCCTTCCCTACTCCGGTTTCTTACATAATAGGTACTTTCAGATAGAGGCAAGAAAGCTCTAGGCTTTTCCTGAGGTTTGCTGATTTGTAGGATTCTGTGTTAGGATCCCTTTTCTAGACGTTTTAAGAGGATTTAAACTTAGCACCCAAGTTTCCTGTATGCTTTGCTTCGTCAGTTTTTGCGTCTGTCCTGACTTGAGGCCTAAGATCTCCTGTCTTCCAGGTGAATCAACTTGCCTTATAAATCTTGCCAGAAAGATAGTCATCCTAACTTGCTGTACAAACTATTACCACAGTGCCTGTGGGTTTTTATTTTTTATTTTTTTTATTTTTTTTTTTTAATTTTTTTTTTTTAAGATTTTATTTATTTTGACAGAGAGAGATTACAAGTAGGCAGACAGGCAGGCGGAGGGAGAGGGGGAAGCAGGCTCCCTGCTGAGCAGAGAGCCCGATGCGGGCCTCGATCCCAGGACCCTGAGATCATGACCTGAGCCGAAAGCAGAGGCTTTAACCCACTGAGCCACCCAGGCGCCCAAACCTGTGGGTTTTTAAATTATTAACATTAAGACCTGTCTTTACAGGTCTTTGGTTACAGACCAAACAAATCACCGTCAGTGTTCTCAGCAGTCAGATATGGGAATGGAGAAAAGGAGGGATGATGTGGGTTGCCAAATAGCACAGCTAGTACCTCGGAGGCTAGGGACTTAAACATAGGGTTCTAGGATTTCATCAAGAACGTCCCCGTCTCCTGTAGGAGAAAGGGACTACTATAGGGGCTCCTGGGTGGTGCAGTCAGTTAAGTGTCTGAACCTTGGTTTCAGCTCAGGTCCTGATCTCAGGGTTGTGAGATCAAGCCCTGTGTCGGGCTCTGTGCTTAGTGTGGAGTCTGTTTGGGACTCTCTGTCCCTCTCTCTCAGCCCCTCCCCCTGACCCCTCTCTAGAAATCAATCTGTCAATATTTTTTGATTTTATTTATTTATTTGACACAGAGAGAGAAGGAAGCAGGCTCCCTGCTGAGCAGAGAGCCCGATGCGGGCCTCAATCTCGGGACCCTGAGATCATGACCTGAGCTGAAGGCAGAGGCTTTAACCCACTGAGCCACCCAGGCGCCCTCAATCTGTCAATCTTTAAAGGGACCAAATATACATCCCTTTAGAGACAAAGGAGAAAGGGAACATTCATTACTGAAAACATGATCGTTAAGTTGGTTGTCTTCATTCTCTGACACTGCCCTCTCCTTCAGAATTCATCTACACACCAAATGTTTATACAGTTTCTTCAAATGAATATGACTGTCCTGGGGCACCTGGGTGGCTTAGTCAGTTAAGTGTCTGCCTTTAGTTCAGTCATGATCCCAGAGTCCCAGGACTGGGCACCACATCGGGCTCCCCACGCAGTGAGAGCCCAATTCTCCCTCTGCCCTCGCCCCACTCGTGCTCTAATAAATAAAATATAAATAAATAAATAGGACTGTCATACAATATTTGAAAATACCTAGACCTGAAAAATTATTCATTGTTTATCTAAACTTCAGATAAACTTGGCCGCTCCAGCATCTCCCCATTTATACCCTCAGCAGCGAGTCAGTCTCAGGCGGAGCCAGTGTCGAGATGCTGGTGTCGCTCACTCAGCAGGACTGCACGATTTGCAACATGCACAAGGGCCGAGACTCTGGGCTGCAGCGCCGGACTCGGTAACAAGAGCCGGCATTACCGAATTTAGAAGACAGAGGTTCTATGATCCCATCTTGCAGAGGATGAGAAAACTGGGACTTAGTGATGCTTAAGTGTTATTCAGAGGCAAAGAGTTGCCAGGGACAGAGCTGAGGCAGAACCCAGTCCCCCCGCAAGACCACTCTCTTAGTGTCTGTACAGCCCATCTTTGTTGAAAGAGCGCGACTGCCCAGCCAGCACTGCCACTCCTTCTCAACTCCCCTTGCACCCTCCAAGTGTTCTCCTTAGCCTCTTCGCCGGCTCTGCCTGCCTGCCTGACTCCACCATGACCCGCTTGCCTCTCTTCCCTGTTGGACTTCGGTGCCAGCCTTGTTAACGCCACCTCCTCTGGCATCTTTCTCCCGAGCCACACGGTAGCCGGGCAGCAGGAACCCAAATGGAGCTGAACTTGCACCCACTGACTTTGCCCTGCTTGTAAGTTGTACCAAGACCGAGCTAATGCCTCCCTGGGCTGCTTGCCCTCTTTACTCCACTCTATGACCATGTGCCTAAATAATATGACCTTGGGCAAATACAGTGTTTCCCAAATCACTCTCATTCCCATTTCCTCAGGCTTTTTTTTTTTTCATCTTTGTGTCCCACCAGGGTATTGTGTGCTCCTTATTTACCTGATTCACTTTTAAACTTCGTATCTTAACCTCAATGGAAAATGAGTATTATTTGTAATTAGAAGTTAAGCATACAAATGAAGACGAAAGAAAAACAATGCTGCTGAATTCCAGCTTGGCGTAGTTGCTTGTCTGTAACAGTTGGGACTGAGATTCATTCTGTCTTTGTTAAAAAGAGAGGCTATGGAGTCCAGCACCAAACTGAGACTCTCTGTGTGACCTATTTAAAAGGATTAAAAGAGAGTAACTTAGGCGAGATTCAATGGAGATCACCTAAAATTATCTTAAACAAATGATTTTTGTCTTGGGAAAAAGCAGCGGATGTGAGAATTCAATCCCAGAGCAAGCTCACTCCAGGCCTGCTACAACCCCCAAAGCCAGAGCTCCCTAAGCCTCTTACCAGGAATGTGGAGAAGATAAGTAACCGGGAGGGAACCACAGTCAGCTCCCCCAGGGCTAAGAGGCCAGTCTCTTGTACGTGGCTGGAGGACATCGGGTAGGAAGCCTCACATTAGGCTCCACTGCCCCGTGTCCAGGCTGATTGGATCCGTTTGAAATCACTGCTTCTCCTGGGAGGCCAACTCGCAGGGCTTGGCCTCGACACCTTCTTTGCCATTAGCCTACCTTAAAAACCAGTGTGTTGAAGAATGTGGAAACCTATACTCAGAGATGCCCAATATGGGAAACGGTCTGTAACAGACAAAAAACCCTGCTCTCTCCTGAATGTTCAGCGTGAAAATACCTAGCAACCTCTCAGTAAGCAGAAACCCCTGTTCTGTATCTTCTTTATGTAGAAGCCCACATTAATCCTCAGCGTAAGACTGCCACAGGACCACAGAGATAAGCATCCCAAAACTAGGCACTGTTTTCTCAGCCTCTTGAAGCCATCAGGGCATCAATATCCGCTTAGTTGCATAGAATTCTCTTCATCTTCCCACGTAACCCCACAGGGTGTTTTGGTACTCTGACTACTCCCCGCTTCCCTTCTCGAGTAGAAAATGACTTTGAATTGCAGCTTCTTAAGCAATAGTGAAAATAGGCATGGCTCTCACCAGGCATAGGCAGAGCCAACACTCCAAGGGCTGCTGAATGAAGCTTCCTCCACCTGACAGATCCCCGATGAGGTGGAAATCCTTCGGTTCCAGGAATTCAACATCTGCCTTCTGCTTCGGTGAATTTGTGCCTTGGCTCTGCACGCGCTGGGCAGAGTTCCGGGACGTGGCTTTGCAATGGCTCTTTTAGTCTCTGTTCTGAATCCCATCAGAGGACGGTGCATCTGTATCCCTTACGTGAGCATCTTTCCTGGGGCATAGTAATTCTTCACATACGTACTTAACACTTGGGCTTGCTGCCTCCACACACCTATGTTGAGTTTCCTACTTAATTTTAAAGCAATGACGTGTGTCCTAGTGAGGGAAGGTTTTATGATCTCCCTGTCCCCTCTCCTGCTCCGCGTTAGAATGGAGAGGGCCAAGTTGTTTGTAAAGTATTCAAGCATCGCCCCTAACTCGGATAGAAAGTCAGAGCAGGGCAGGTTTCCACACCCTGTTGTGTCAGCAGAGCTCATTTGTAATTCATCAAACTCTCCTCTGTGCATGCCTTTATTTTATAGATAATTGGTTGCCTCTCATTTACTCATAACAGAGCCCGTGCAATTTCAAAGCAACTGAGTCAGCCCAAAACAGCATTATTAGTAGTTACAGATATACTGTCGAGGCAAAATTTTGACACTGGCATTTTTGAAAAATCACCATAATTCCAGCCACTGGACCACACTTAGATCATAATCATGGACAGTCGAGGTAGATGAGAAAGGACAGCTTTGCTTATTTAGCACATGTTCTAGTCACTGAATTGGACCTCTTAAAACAACCCCACCAGCTTGGAAAAACTCTCCTCCTTTGAAGAGAGGGCCTGCTCTCAGCACAGCAGCCTCTGATGAGAAAGGGAGAGGGAGCAGATCATAGTATTCTCATGTTTTCTTGGGGGAGGGGAGGGGTTTACCTTGGGCTCCTTGGCCAGTCCAATCCTAAACCCACCAGGCAATCCCCATATGGAGGTATCATCAGTACCAAGGAAAGTGTTAGCCAACACTCGTCATCACATTGATACAATAACAATTTTTCCTTAGCATGGAAGTACAATAGAGGATTCTTTCAGCTAGTGACACTTCAGTCTTTAGTATATCCAAAGCTCTTAAAAAAAAAAATAAATCCATCGCTTTAAACACAGCTGGAAAAGATTTTAGTTTGCTTTTCCCTTCCTTTGCAGTTCATGTTTCTAAGGCACTGTACTGCCTCTCCTTTTATTCTGTGTAGACTACATTTATAGCACCAGATTTCTATAGCAAGGAATTTGTTTTTTTTATATTTATATTTATATAATTTATTGGATTAATATATTAATTAAGAAGTCCCTATGATCTAAATTGGGAACAAGAAACCATAGAATTATAGCAGCTTTAGAAATAACCAAGTCTAATATCCTATTAAATGATTTATTTTACCACAACCCAAAAGGATGACTGTCTAGTTATACTTGAAAAACTTCCCTTTATAAAAATTTGGAGATGGTCCACACCCCCTGGTTTCAAAATGGATTTTGATTGTTTTTAAAATATTTTACCAAGATCTAGCTTTCTCTACATATGCCTAATAGTTGTGGCAAAAGATTTCCACAGGTCATTGATGACTAAAGAATCTACAGAATTTTGAGATTTACTTCAAGTGATAGGAAAAATGACTAGTGTCCCATAGTTAATGTTAACCTTTAGGAATCTTTGACTGACATGAAACCTCGGCTCAGAGTTCTTTTCAGAAAAGTGTAATCCAAGTGCCAAAAATAACCTTTAGTTGCATCTTGCAAAATGATGATGGAACAAAGCCTATCATCATCACCATCCTAAGGATCTTAAACCCCATCTCATCTCCAGAAATGGATAATGTAGCACACATCAATCTGCACACTCTTGCAAAAACTTTCCCAAGATTTTTCCCCACTCCCAAGACTTTTTTCCCTCTCTCTACTTGCTTCTCTTTACTCTGTGTGGTGTTCTCCTAACACTTTTCTCATTTTCTCTTTGTCTCTGCTAGAAAGGAAGATGGGGAAAAGACTCCTAGAGGTCGTGGAAGGTTAAAATGAAGGAAGGAAGGAGTAAAATCCATATTAGTCATCTTTGACCTATCATTTTGTAATAACATGTCGCTAAACCACCTCTTACAAAAGAAGTCCTCCATTATTTTGACATTCCAGGGTGTCAGTCAAGTTAGGTGCTCAACCAATCAGGATACGCTGGAAAAAGCAGTTCTAAATTGTACTCCTTTTGGTGTTAATATTTTTCTGATGATCCAGAAGACACTGCAGTATGGTCTACTCCTTCGAATTTATCATGAGTGGTGAGCAATAGAAACTGTGTCTCGTTTATTAAAGTGAAATCTCCCCCCCCAAAATGGAGGAAAGAGGGGAGAGGAGCCAAAGAAAGAGCATTTAGAGAATTAAATATCCCACTGGGGCCATTTGTCTCAGTAGTGTTTGTAAAATTAGAGCTCCAGCCCAATTTTATGTAATGTGCCCCTCTTCTTCCTCTTCCCTCCTTTAAGGGTACATGAGGTAGAGCATGCTCTTTGGAGAGGACAGGAGCCATGCAAAGGCAGGGAAAGAGAGTGTTGGGAAGGCATCTTGGAACTTGTCTTTACTTTCCTGTGGCCAGCTCACTTAGGAGCTGGATACCTGAAACTCACTCCATGCCCCTCCCAGACCCCAGTGCACTGACCTATTTTGGTTCACTATTACCATTTTGCAACCCTGTCACAGGGCAAATCTTTTTTCCCCTACTAGAGCCTCATGTAAATAATCTAGAATCAAAAAATTGTCAGGTGGCAGATAATGCCTCTTCCAAAGAAAGTGATTGGCTGGAGCTTTAAACAGAACTTTCTAGAATGTGCTTTGAAAAGAAAGGACTGGTAAGGTAAACCTTATGGTTCTATAAAAATTATGCCCAGCCTTAAATGACTAAAAAAGAAAATATATATATTTTATATTAAAAAAATATATAAATAAAATAAGATATATATTTAAATATATATATGTATAAAATATATTTTTAATCACTTGTCCTAAGTTCTAGGCATATTCATCACCAAATCAAAGAATTAAAAGGTCATTTTCAATCTCCTAAGAATAGTGTCTGGATTGTCTGCTGTTTTGTTTTTTACTCTCAGTGGAAAAGTCTTAAATAATTTAAACAGGCTCCCTATCAACATTGCCACAAAATATACTCTGTGGACTTGGACATGTCACTCTTTTGTGCCTCATTTTCCTCTCTCTGAATTACTATGGTGGAAAGCATTTTAATTATATCCTAGGGTTTTTATGAGAGTAACACAAAGTAACAGCTAGGAAATAACACTGGCAAAAACAGCTCTAAATTGTGCTCCTTCTAGATTTAATACTTCTCTGAGGATACAAAAGACATTTCAGTATGTTCTACTACCTCTAATTTATCATGAATGGTGAGCAATGGAGACTGTGAGTGTCCATTAGTTATGCCAATATGTAGATTCATTATTTTCCCTATAATTTCCATTATATTTTAAAGGTGATAAATTATGGAAATGTTCAGGTTAGGATAAATTGGTTTAAACAATAATTAAAGAATAAAACCTGTAGGGCAGGATATTTTCAGACCACCAAAAGAGAAAAGTAAAAGAATGACTTCTGCTTCTAGTACTAACAGACCAAATCATTTGAATTAAATACCCTACTGTGTTCAACTAGGAGGAGTTTTACAGAATATACACAAACATCTGTTAGAGGTAACAAGGCAGCAAGGGATTACAAGGTCAAGATCCAAGAGCAGCCAGAAATCCAGAGAGAGGAAGCCACTGTTTGCAATTGCTTCTCTACTGAGGGTATCTGTGTCGGGGGCTAAAAATAGTAAAAGCTGGGTTTCCAATGGTAGAGTACTTTCTAAATCTCCATAGTTGGGTGGGAATGCAAAAAATCTGGGAAAGTGATATCCTTGGAAAAAGAATGACCCAGATATAAGTCTGGCCTTCTATCAACTACAGCCCAATTTCAAATCATGTGGGCAACTGAGAAAATTTCACTTTTGCAAATGTAAGATCCCAAGTTGCCAGTCATATTAGATGCCTGGCAGAAGCAAAGAAAAGTCATCCCTGGAAAAAAAAAAAATAATACCACCCAAGATCTTAAATCATTTCTACAAATTATCTTCTTCAAATACCCAACACATGAATGTGTGCATACGTATACTGCATAGCATATGCAGAGACAAGTCAGTACAAATAAGATTATAATCACAGGATACCTAAGACTGGAATAAGACACAGTCATTAAAATAACTATCTTTAACTTGTTTGTAGGTAGAAAAGATTTTTAAAAATTAGCAGAGAGCTGGAATCTGTAAGAAAATGAAATGATGTGGAAAAGAACCAAACAAATTCTAGAGCAGAAAAGTACAGCCATCCAAGGAATGAATTTAGAAGCAAAAGAAGAGTTACTAAACACTTAAAGATGAGCCATATGAAAAAATTCCGAATGTACTAGAAAGAGATGAAGGAATAGTGGGGAAAAGTATTAAGAGAGGTTGGAAAACATAAAATATAATAAAAAAGTCTAAGAAATATTTATCCACACTCCTGAAACAGTTCCAGTGGACTCTATATTTAAAGAGATAATGGCTGTGAATTTTTCAAAACTGGCAAAAGCCACGAATCCGGGCGCCTGGGTGGCTCAGAAGCTGCTGCCTTCGGCTCAGGTCATGATCCCAGGGTCCTGGGATTGAGGCCCACATCGGGCTCTCTGCTCAGCAGGGAGCCTGCTTCCTCCTCTCTCCCTGCCTGCCTCTCTGCCTACTTGTGATCTCTCTCTCTGTGTCAAAATGAATAAATAAAATCTTAAAAAAAAAAAAAAAAGCCACGAATCCAAAATTCAAGAACACATCAACCCCGGAGTAGAGAATGTAGCGTCCACACCTGAGGGTATCATGGTACAACTGCAGAAAGGCAAAGAGTGAGTCTCAGGTTTAATAGTGGGGGTGAGGGTGGAGAAACCTCACATTCAAAAGAGTAATAGACCAAGAGACAAAAGATAATAACAACAAAAACCCAGCAAATCACAAGACCGTGGAATGACATCTTTATTTATCTATTTATTTATTGGAGAGAGAGAGAGCACTGGGGGCGGGGGGGGGGGGCAGAGTCCCAAGCAGACTTAGGGCTCGATCCCACAACCCTGAAATCAGGACCTGAGCCAAAACCAAGAGTCAGATGCTTAGCCAATTACACCACCCAGGTGCGGTGACACCTTTAGTGACATCTTTAAGGAAGTGAAAGAAAATGACTGTCACCCTAGATCTTCATACCCAGTTAACATATTCTTTTAAGAATGAAAGTGAAAAAAACACATTTTCTGACAAAGCTGAAAGAACTCATCACTAGCAGACTCATCTAAAAGGAATTCTAAAGAAAAAGCGATCAAGGGAAATTAGAAATAATTTTGAACTGAAGGAAGAAAACCTAAAACTTGTGGATGCAACTAAACGTGATTAGAGAGTAACTTACATGTAGTTACGACTTCTGTGCAGTTATTGGAAGAAAATTAAAATTGACAGTAATATGCTAAATGTCTATCTGAATATTGCAGTCATTCAAAAGAAAAAGAGCTTATAATGAATAATTTTGGACCAATAGATTTGAAAATTGGGGTGAAATTTGAAGTTTCTAGAAAAAATATATTTTACCTAAACTGACACAAAGTAAAAATAAATAAATAAATAAATAACGGATAACTATTAAAGAAATCAAACCTCAATTAAAACCCTTCTCGCAATGATAACATCAGTCCCAGATAACTTTACTGCTTCATCCTACCACGCAATTAAGAAACAAACAAAGATCTGAATAAGACTATTATTATCCATATAACTGATGGAACAAATTCTGCCAGAAAATTTAAAAAAAAAGAAATTCTTCCACTTCTCAATCTGTTGTATGAGTTGCCTTCTCGCACACAAACTTGACAAGAACATCACAGAAAGGAACTCTATAGACTCATTGCACATGGAAATACAGATGTCAAAGCCCTAATATCTATCAGATAGGTAGACGGATTGAATATACAATCTATGAAAAGGGAATACATTAGGACCAGTGCAATGTGGTTTCATATTAGACTTTCGAGCGTTGTCTTGCAGTAGACTAATAAAAGATAGAGGATAGGATCATCTCAGTAGATGTGGAAAAATATATTGATCAAATTCAACATCCAACTTAATATATATAAAAATTCCAGGACACTAAAACTAGAAGGGAACTTGTACTTAAGGATGCAACATTTAACACTATCTCGGATTGTAAATGAGATGGCAATATTTACTATTAGTCCTGCTATTTCACGATGTACTCAAGGCCCTAGCTAGTATGGTAAGGCAAGAATGAGAAACAAAAAGTAGGATTAGAAACGAAGGAATAAAAATGTCATTACTTGTAGAGAGTATGATGTATACAGAAAACACAAAACAATCTGCTGAGAAACAATCAGAATTAATGAGTAAACATAGCAAGGCCTCTGAATATAAGATCAATACATGTAAGCTTTTTATTTCTCTGTTAGCCATTCTCCTAGCACGGGCTGCCATATACCATATATGCCATACCACAGACTGGGGGGCTTAACCAACAAGAATTTAGTTCTCACAGTTCTGGAGGCTAGAAGTCCAAGATCAAGGTGCCAAAATGGTCAGGTTCTGGTGAGAATCCTCTTCCTACCTGGTAGATGGCTGCCTTCCACTGTGTCCTCACAAGGACGAGAGAGAGCGGCAAGTTCTCTCTCTTACTCTTCTTATAGGGACATTAATTCCATCATGGGGCCCTCCACCCTCATGACCTCCCCTAACCGTCATTACTTTCCAAAGGCCCTACCTCCTACAACTCTCACATTGAAGTTTAGGCTTCAAATCATGGATTTCGAAGGGACACAATCATTTAGTCCATAACAGCCACACAGCAAGAAAATGAGAAAAAAAAAAATTGAGGTTAGCTCATGTGGATTTCCCCACCGCTATCTCCAAGTACAGTGTTCTTTTGAAAACTTTCCTAAGCTGAAATGGTGTAAGGCAAAGAGGTGATTACCATTAACTTTTATGGAAAATTCTTTGCACATTTCCAGACCCAAAAATAACCTCTTTTAGGCTTTTCTGATACTTCGGGATACATCTTGCTAATGGATGCACAAAATAAATGGAGATAAACCACAGATGCTCACAGACACAGGTCACGGCTACGGTGGCTGGATGCTGAGTATAGTTGTTAGGGAAGGAGCTCGGCAGGGCTGTGCTCACTGCAAAACTCACACTAAATGCTATTTTAGCTTTTCTCCTTTTTCATAAAGGCAAAAATCCAATTCGGATTTCTTTCTGTTAGCAAAAACAGGTACTAATGTAGGTCTTTTGTAAAAGTGAAGCAGTGGAAGTGAATTTTCAAAAAGCAGGGGATACCTATGTTAACATCAGAAATCAAATGCCTGGGAATAATTAAAGATATGTAAGCTTCTAGACAAAAACAAAACAAACAAAACAAAACAAAAAAACAAAAAACAAAAAACAAAACAAAACTCTACAAAGTAGTAGTAAAAGGCATTAAAGAGGAGTTAAATAAACAGAGAGGAGAGTGACTCAACTTCATAAACACTCAACTCTCCTCTAATTGACCTATAAATTCAATACAACTCAGATAAAAATTACCATAGGAATTTTTTTTGTGTGATGGTGGTGGTGAAAATTTACAACTTAATTCTATATTTATGGAAATGTAGCCAGAGACTACTTAAAAACTAGACAAATGTATAGGAGGACTTGCTGTACATGATATTAACTTAT
Source organism: Ailurus styani (assembly GCA_002007465.1). NCBI lineage: Eukaryota > Metazoa > Chordata > Mammalia > Carnivora > Ailuridae > Ailurus > Ailurus styani. The sequence continues at coordinate 215,558 of LNAC01000265.1, forward strand.
CACGAGGCTACAAAAGTTAAGAGAGCATGGTATCAGTACGAGGAGAAGTAGACTAATAGAACAAAATACAAATCCCAGAGCCAGGCATACATGAATACTTGATTCGTGATTAAAATGAAGTCACAAAGCTGTGGAGAAAACAAAATCTTTCTAATAAAAGGCCCTGAGAAAATTAGATATCCATGTAGAAAACCAGTGAAACTATAACCTACCTCACACCGTATGCAAAAGTCAACCCCAGGTGGGTTAGAATTCAAAATGTGAGGTGTAAAACCATAAAGCATTTAGAGGATAATATAGGGGAATATCTTCATGATACTGCTCTAGGGAAAGACTTTTAAAATAGGACACAAAAATCATTACCATAAAGCAAGACTGATAAATTGGACTACATGTAAGTTAAGAAATTCTGTTCATCAAAAGATACCATTAAAAGAGATGAAAGACAAGACACAGAGCGGGGGAAGGTATTTGCCACGTAGGGAACCAACAAAGGACCAGTACCCAGAAGATTTTTTTAAAGAAAAAAACAAAACAGGGCGCCTGGGTGGCTCAGTGGGTTAAAGGCTCTGCCTTCAACTCAGGTCATGATCTCAGGGTCCTGGGATCGAGGCCCACATCGGGCTCTCTGCTCAGCAGGGAGCCTGCTTCCTCCTCTCTCTCTGCTTGCCTCTCTGCCTACTTGTGATCTCTCTCTCTGTGTCAAATAAATAAATAAAATCTTTAAAAAACAAAACAAAAACAAAAAACACCTTACAAATTATTAAGTAAAAGTCAACAGCCCCCCCCAATACAAAAAGTACTGTATGGTGACTAACATAACATTAAAAAAAAAAAACAACACTTAAACAGGCACTTTGGAAAGGTATCACAATGGCAAATGATCTTTAGTCATCAGGGAAATGCAAACTTAAAACACAATGAACTGTCACTATATACCCACCCCAACAGTCAAAAGCTTACAAGACTGATGATATCAAGTGTTTGTAAGAGTGTGGAAGAACAGAAACACAAAAGAACACACACTGTGTGATTGCATGTGTGTAAAGTTCAAAAACAGGCAAAACTATAGTGTTTAGAGATACACTTAGAGGGTAAAATTATAAGGGAAAGCAAGGAAGCAATCACCCTAAAATCAGACCAGTGGTTACCTTTTGGGGGATGCAGGAAAGGGACAGTTTTTGAGGAGGGAAATGTGGGGTGAGAGGGTAGGGACAAGTTCTACTCTTTGCCATGGCCAATGGCAAGATGTGTGTTTGTTTTATATTAATTCTCTAAGCTGTGTGGGTATATATGCATGTATGTGTGTATGTGTGTTTGTGTGTGTAGCACATATGTGTGTATGTATCTTCTGCACTTGTCTGTGTTATATTTCATCCTAAAAAGAACTAAGACTAAATCAGATAAATAAAGAATTTTAAATTAAGGACAAAAGGAAAGGAAGGAAGAGGGAAGAGACTGTAATAAACGTACTAATTGCTGGCTGGATATTCAATTATTCCATAATAGGTTTATACAAAAAAGAATAATCGTTGTACGTAATCTTAACAGACATTCTGCTCCTACATCAGAGTCCATTCTCTTCCTTTTGGCCATCCTCCCTGACTTTAAGAGGCCACACTGGCCAACAAGATCATTATTTCAGGAACTAAGTAATGGAGATCACCATAGAGAGGACACCTTATTATTAATGATTCTTAACGATACCACTCATGGGGCACTTATTATGGACAAGTTAGACCAAGCACGTTACGGGCTTTCTGTCAGTTAAATCCCACGGCAACCCTGGAGTACTGACCTCATTGTCAGATGTGGAAACTGAGGCTTACAGCCACTGTGGGACTTGCCCAAGGACTCTCAGGGTTAGGTGGAGAGCCAGGGTTCCAGGGCTGGCAGTCTGACTTGGGGGCCCACACTTAATTTCACTCTAAAATTGGTGGGTTTCTGTTCAGAGACATCTTCTCCTGCTTGAACTCCAGCTAACTGACAACAAGAATTATACAGTGAAGCTGAGGCTTAAGACACCTCTTATTCTAGTTTCTTCACTAATTTCAGGAAAGGAGCCGGAATTTGCTCATTTCTGTGCTAGGGGCTTTGGTCACATTACCCACTTGTCACAGCCCTCCTAAGGAGAGAGTACTATCCCCTGTTTCTCCACACAGCCACAGTTACAGACTGAATATTTTTGTAAAAGCTAAAACTGCATTCAATGAGTAGGAGTGAATCAAAGCTAATCAACCTTGGACCATAATGCGTTAGATGTTGCTTTCTTGGGGTCAATGAGGACTCCCAACGGCTCTACTCAAGACCTTTTCCTCTAAAGATATGGGTTTTTTTTTTACCAAGAGTCTGAAATTAACTCTTGGGTTTCAAAACACTGAAAAGCTTGTTGAGATCTGAGCAGAAAATAGGATGGGGTGGAGTGGACATTTTTTTTTTTTAAAAGACTTTATTTGAGAGAGAGCATGAGCAGGGGGAGGGGCAGAGGAATAGGGAGAAGTGGGCTCACCATTGAGCAGGGAGCCCCATGCAGGGCTTGATCCCAGGATCCTGAGATCATGACCTGAGTCGAAGGCAGATGCTTAACAGACTGAGCCACTCAGGCATCCCAGTAGCATTGAATTTGGGACTGCCAGTCTCATCCATAGGCCTCAGTCTGGGCACGTGACACCCCACTCAGCTTATTGGAGGTCTCCTCTACCATTTGGTATATGGACATACAGAGAGAAGCCCTTGAAGGGGTGACGTGTATCTGAGACTACTGGCAGTCATCCTGATCATCATTTGGATAAGTCTAATGCCGAAGAAGTCCCCAGAGCCAAAGGAGACAAAAAGATAAAGAGGGGAGACGAATCCCTACATCCACCCCACCCTTCACAGTTGAACGGTCAGTAATGATGTTACTTTTCTTCAGAGGCTCATTTGCACTGGGGTTTCCTTACTTGCCATCAAGAGTCCTGGTTACAATAGGGGCATGGACTGCTTGCTTCCTAGAGGACCCTCTTAACCATGACCGTCAGCCTCAATCACCAAGTATTTATGGAGATGCCATTTTGAGCCAAACACCGAGGCAGAGTAGGTGAAGTATAGCCCCGCCCTGGAGGAAGTGCTGGTCAATCTCAAGCAATAAGACTGACTGGAGAACAGGCAAGCACGTGGCCGCATTCTGTGCAAGTCAGCGGTACAGTGTCAACAGTACCTGCGACCACATTGATTTCTCTACCTTATCCCACCATAAAGTAGTGGACTCTGTGTCAATTGTGTCTAACCCCCCACACCCACACACAATTACATGCCCTCCAAGAGCCTCCCCACGATCTAGGATTAGCCAATCAATTTTAATGCGTATTTAAGGGGTTTTTCAGAATGTGTGAGTCTGCGTAAAAGGATAGCTCATGTAGTAATTAAAGCATTAAAAGAACCCAATTGAGGATTCCCTTTCCGCCAGCAGATATCTTTAGGTCAGGAAGGTCTATAAAAACTGGCAGATCATTTCCATTCCTTTAAGACAGGTAAAAATGGCTTTGAATGTAATTAGATGTTCAGAGCAATTTTCCCTCTGCTAAAGCTCTACATCTTGTTCCAGTGAGGCCCACAAAAAGTTTAGAACTGTTGGCATTCTAAGCTGCAAACTGACGGTGTGGTATTGCTTTGAAGAAGTGAAAGCCCATGATATTGCTTGAGTCATTTTTTAATTAGAAATGATAAGCCAGAGTTATAGCTTTAGGAGAAGGAAGCTTTCTCACAGGCAAGGCCGGTCTGGCACTGGGGAGCTCTGGGCTGCTCTTAGAACTCTGCCCCTTCTCTTATCCGCTCTCGGGGGGCTCCTACAGATGCCAGAGTTATCAACTTGGAACAAGGAATATGCCTACTGTAGTAAAATCAACATTTATCTTTGGCACCCCTCTCCAAGTTCTGTTTTATTACTCTCTTCTAAAGGATCTGTTATCTATCCAGGCAGGGGTTTTTGGGGTTTTTTTTTTTCCCTTTTAAAGTGGAAGATCTCGTGTGCAGTTAATTTTAATTTTTTTAATCCTTTAAAAGAATGAGACTCCACGTGGAAATGCAACGTAGTACAAAAATTTTAAAGTATTCTCACTAAAACCTAAGAACTTCTCCCTCATTCCGGGTAAGCTTTTGTGATACTGTAGTTAAAAATATAACTTCTGTATATAGCATATCATATGTCAACTCTTGTCTTTGACTCTTAAAATACACATCTATACCACCAAACTCACCCAAGGTTGTACAAAAGAATGAACACATTAAAATAGGAAATTCTTTTCAATGGCAAGCTATTATGTCTCTCCTCCACACTTGGGAAAGCCAGCCAGGATCTACTCACAAGAAGTTTTGGTAGTGGGCGCCTGGGTGGCTCAGTGGGTTAAAGCCTCTACCTTCAGCTCAGGTCATGATCTCAGGGTCCTGGGATCAAGCCCTGCATTGGGCTCCCTGCTCGGCAGGAAGCCTGCTTCCCCCTCTCTCTCTGCCTGCCTCTCTGCCTACTTGTGCGTGCGCTCTCTCTCTCTCTCTCTCTGTGTCAAATAAATAAATTTTTAAAAAAAAGAAGAAATTTTGGTGGCCACAATGAAGGACAGAAGATCAGATCCAGTCTCCTCTCCCAGTCCTCTCACCCACACTCATTCTCCTAGTCTTCCTGCTTCCTTGCTGCCACCAGGTCACATCAGACACACCCCCACTTCGGGGTCCTGGCTCCACTTGTCCCCCTCTGCCTGAAATTCTTTTTTCCCTCCATTCAAGATTTGATCAAATGTCACCTGCTCCAAAAAGACCTTCCCTAAGTGCCCAGTCTAAAGTAGTGCCTCTGTCTCCTTCTTTCCCTTAAACTGGCCTTATTTTTCTTAATAGTGCTCACCATCATCTGTCATCACATTATAGATTTATTTATTTGTCTTCATGCTCCACTAGCAAGGAAATGTCTAAGGACAGCATCATTGTCTCTAGCACTTGGTACAGCCCCTGGCATAACATGAGTGTTCAAATCACCTGCTGACATTTCTTTAGAGTCTAGAGGTGCCTTGCCTATATCATCCTGAGTTCTCATAACTCTGTGAGATAGGTATCGTTGAGTTCCCATTCTGTAGATGATGGAACTGATGCACTAATAGGCAAAGTAATTTGATCAAGGTTACACAGCAAATAAATCGCGGGCCTAACTTGAACCCAGAGCTCATGTTCTTAAATACTAAATACTAAGTCAACTCTTTAGGTGCTCGCAGAGCCCCCTGTCTCCCCACACTGGGCAGCTTCACTCTGTGCTCATTCCAGAGCCCGGGGCCAGGATATTGTCACGGAGCAGCACCATCCCATAGGAAACGAACATGAGCCACATGTGCCATTTTAAATTTCCCAATAGCCACATTAAGGACTGATGAAATTAATATTTATAAATATTTATATTTCATTTAGCCCAGTATGTCCAAATATTCTTTTAATACCTTAATAATCTAAAAATATAAATATAAAAAATGAGCTATTCTACATTCTTCTTTTAGAGTAAGTCTTTGAGACCTAGATTTTATACTCTCTGCACATCTCAAGTCACATCTTTCAGTGCCCATTAGCTGTGTGCGGCTGGTGGCTACCATATTGGCCACTGCAGGCGTGAAGAGGCTGAGCTCTGGGATTAAGCACATCTGGTTCCAATCTTGCACTTACTGTGTGACCCTTTCCCAGCTGGAATACTGGGGTTATGATATCCACCTCACGTGGCTGAGGTGAAGACCGCATGAGGTTTCTATACATCAAGATGTACACCGCTTAGCACAAGAGCTGGCTGGAAGATGCTCGGGACAGATGGCTTTCCCGGCCGCGCACAACTCACTCCACTTCAACTTTGTGTGCAGGTGCTTCTGCTTCCGCTGCCTGCCGTGACTGGGGAGGCCTCCAGTGGGATGGAGCAAGGAAGAAGGCAGACTACTGGCTTGTGTCCTGTCCCCTGGACCATCTGGCTAGGCTGTGGAGATTGGGTGATCCTTCTAGCCTCTTGCCAGGCACACTGATATGCCCAGCAAGGAGTCCCTTCCTGAACAAGATAATCCTCAAGTCATCGAAGTGAGCACTCAGCTATCTGTTCTGTCTGGGACAGTCACTTCCATGGCCTTACTGAAAGACATCACTCTGAGCACCTTTGGGCCAGAAGGGAGTCAATATACTGTTCCACAAAGACAGAAACCGTGGTCCAGAGAGCAGATATAACATGTCTAGGCACACAGAGTGATAATACAAGCTCAGAACTGGACCCTTCCTGTCTGTAGTCTCTGTGTGAATACCCACAGAGATAGCTTCATACAGATTTCCCCATATGGACTGCTGATGTCTCTGCATGGATGTGTTCATCCCTGTCTTTTCGCCTGCATTTCATTCTTAGCATGAGAAAGAGTCTCAGGAAAAGCAAGGTGATGTGAAATATTCTGTGTTCCCAGTAGCTTTCAACTGTGTTTCCTTGCCAGTTTTCAACCTTTGATCTTTTGGTCCCAAGCAGAACCTGAATGTAATTCAGGTTAGTCTCTTTTTCAGTCGGTGAAGCAAAGTGGAACTTTTTTAACCATCACCTTCATGCTCAAAAATAGAGCCTTCAAGAGTCCATCTTTTTTGTTTTTGATGAAAGGCCCTGCTCCAGGCAACATATTTTTATCCATTAGCCTAAGGATTTTTTGGATTATAATCTAAACTCACATATAAGGCAGAAAGGACAGAGTTATATCAACTTCAGTACCTTTTAAATGGCAGAGAACAAAAAATATAATAACCCCATTAGGCTGTTAAATGTGCTGAACCCTGACAAATTCTCAGTGTGACGATCCTTGAGTATTTGCCTATAATCCCTCAGCAAATACACCTTTTATTCAACCACAGAGTTGTACACACTCCAGACACAAGTGCCATTAATTAAATAACACACTCAGCAAACTCTCAGAGCCATTAATTATCAAAAGTAGCCTGTGCCATACTTGGCTCCAAAATTCTATTACAACAAAAGATCACAAGTAGAGTGAAGGAATATGCGAGAGGAAGGTCACCCTCAAAAGTATGATAAGAAAAAGCTGTCAGACAAAGTAAATGACAAAGCATGTATACCTTTTAGCTTTCCTTTTGCCCCTGTGGAGAGTTGGAAAGAAGGGAAAGTATTTCACATCGTAGGGACTTTCTTTCTCAAAATTAGTTTCTCTCACAAAGACGCAAGTAAATATAAAATAATCCTTTTTCATTTCAACTGAGTCTCGGGAAAAAGTAATATCAGCTGAAGATTTAGAGACAAATAAAGCCTGTTCTTCATAAGCTCCCTCGGAACGAGAAAGCCTTTTAAGGACAGTCTTTGCTCGGCACAGACACAGGGAAGAGGCCGTCAAAGGGACAAACGTGGAAGACGGAGGCCTTACTGGTTTCCCGTGGGCAACAAGCAAACGCTCCGGGAGCACCACGAATTTGCCAGGAGCGGGTTTCCCCTGTTCTGCCTCCTCACTCCCACCATCAAGCCTCAAACGCTTCGCAGCTTCACTTGCCAGGAGACAGTGGGATAAAGGAAGTGCTAAGCCCCGCAGGGTCTCTGTAAAGCACTCACAGCTACCAGCCTGGGCATCATCTTTCTTGTGTGTTTGCTGTTCTTAGTGTTTGATTTCTCCCTTCAAAGGCAAAACTGACAATGCCGAGTCTGTGGCCACTCTGTAAAGGACAGCCCCCGGGTGAGCCCCGCCTCGGTGCAGAACAGCACCCGGCATCCCCCTGCGGAGTGGGGCTGGCCCCACGGTGCCCTCAAGGAGGCACGGACGCAGGACTGGGCCCCGGGGAAGTTTCGGGGGGAAGTTAATGCACACTAGCTCATCGAAGGAGGTTGTGTTCTTAATCAGTACGAGTGGCGCGCCACAGAGGAATGGTTTTGAATTAGGGAACTTGGCGTGAGATCATCCGGCTCTCGTGAGTCTGTCCTTGCACCGCTGGGCTTCTGGCCCCTGTGCTGGGGGTAACCCCTCCTGTCTCTAGATTGCGTTGCCTGAGAGTTCCTCATCAGAGTGGCTCTGTGTTCCTCGCCATTTCTCCCCCAGCTTCCCCTTTACCCACTTACTCTAAGAGATTGCCACCAGTGGCTTTTGTGGCCCAACTTCTGAGACCAGTTCATTAAGAAAAAGCTGAAAAGCAGAGGTCAGAGGTGCCTGCCCGTAGAAAATTCCTCCTCTTGTTTTTGGTGTGAGCAGAATGACTTTCCGTGGCTGTCCGCCTATATCTCTAGTCTGCTAGGAACTAAGAGGTACTTTTAATAGAAGAGAGTTGTTACAGAGGAATTTGATGTGTCTCAAGACTTGGTTTTGCTGGTGAGTGTGGTTACTTTGCCTTAAAACCATTTCTGTGACATCCCTGGTAAGGATGCAAATCAGGTCATCTTATTTAAGCTCATGGGCAGGACTCACTTCCCTTTAAAGGCCAACACTTGCCCGATATGTGTGGCTCTGCTAAGACTGCGACAGAAAGACAACCTTACTAGAACTTGGATGTTTGCGTCTGAAACCTACTGAAACTTGTCTCCAGCTCCTGAGTTGCTCTGGGGCAGTTGGAGCATTTTATCGGGAGCACACTTTGGAGCTGAATCAAAAAGGAGACAGGGTTGGAGCTCTTTGTTTTCACATTCCATGATATCCCCCCCAGAGCTCTAAGCCACACTTCGGAAGCATTAGATCAGAATCTTGGGGCGGGGGGCAGGATGGAGGCTGGTCATTTGTTCAGACCTCCCTAGGTGACTCCAGTGAAGAGCCATGTTGAGAAACACAACCTTCGAGGGCGCCTGGGTGGCTCAGTGGTTTAAAGCCTCTGCCTTCAGCTCAGGTCATGATCTCAGGGTCCTGGGATNTCTTTGTTTTCACATTCCATGATATCCCCCCCAGAGCTCTAAGCCACACTTCGGAAGCATTAGATCAGAATCTTGGGGCGGGGGGCAGGATGGAGGCTGGTCATTTGTTCAGACCTCCCTAGGTGACTCCAGTGAAGAGTCATGTTGAGAAACACAACCTTCAAGAAACCGAAGGGGGCAGTGTTGAGTTTTTGTGGCCCCAGGTGTTCCTTTTGCATTCTGTCTGCTAGATGGACCCTGGGCGGCTCCCTTCCAGGTTCACCTACAGAAGAGAGAGACGTTGGTTTTCTCAGCCTCAAAGCAGAAACTCCTCCTCTGGGCCGATCAGAGAGTACGAGGCCCAGAGTACGAGGTAGAAACTTCCCTTGCTGACACACTAGTGAAAAGACATTGCCTCGAATGCATGCAGAGGCTGGCTGGGTCTGCTGAAAACGGGGGACTCTGCTCCCGTGTTGTGGAGAATGACTTTTTGGAGGATGATGACACCTGCAAGGTCAAGGAGAAGTCAGCATGGTTCAGCTCATAACCCAGGGGATCCGTGTGGTCCCTCTGCTCCTGTCTGTACCCACTAACTCCTGACAGCAAAATGCAAATCAACGTGGAAGACTTGCCTGAGGGAAGAGGAGAGACAGACAGGAAGATGACAGCACCCAGCGCACGGCCAGCCCTACTCAAAACTGAATCATTCTCCTTCAGACAGATTTATTTCCCTTCCAAACTGGAAGCTCTCCTTTCCAAAACTCTCTTGTACAGTCCAGGGTCATGGTGCTTTCCTACCCTGCAAAACAAACCTCCCCCTGAACTTCATGATACTCCCTGTTATTCCTCAAGCACAGCCTTGCCAGGGGAGTGGGGCGTCCTCAGTTC
>LNAC01000265.1:233673-406292 GCA_002007465.1 Ailurus styani
ATCCCAGGACCCTGAGATCACGACCTGAGCCGAAAGCAGAGGCTTTAACCCACTGAGCCACCCAGGCGCCTGAAGATGGTTTTCTGAATACAGTCATCTTCTTCTGCTTCTCCACCTGCTCATCACGAGATACTATTTGCAGGGTATCTTTGTACCAAGCATTATGCCAGACATTTTCAAAGTACTATTTCATATAAACCTCAAAAAAAAAAAATCAACCCATTTTCCTTCTTTCTTTCTTAACAATTACTATATGCCAAGTATTGTATGTATTGAGTGACCCTGCTACAATGCTGAGTAAAAAAATCTGGAAATAACTATTATTCTCCTTTTATAGATGAGGAACCTGCAGTTCAGAGTTGTGAGCTGCTTAAGGTCATGCACTAGTAAGAACACATACATGTGACCTAAAGCCTGGAGCTCTTTCCTCTAAGCCACCCTGTTTCTCAGAAGACAGGATAAGAGGGAATAGTTGATGCCCTATGGCTAACTCCTGGTTTTCCCTACAAACCAAGACAAAACAAACAACACACACACACAAAACAAATAACAAACAAAAAAACACACACCTACATATTCCAGATCAAAAATTATCTGGGGAGGGCGCCTGGGTGGCTCAGTGGGTTAAAGCCTCTGCCTTCAGCTCAGGTCATGATCTCAGGGTCCTGGGATCAAGGCCCGCATCGGGCTCTCTGCTCAGTAGGGAGCCTGCTTCCCCCTCTCTCTCTGCCTGCCTCTCTCCCTACTTGTGATCTCTCTCTCTCTCTGTGTCAAATAAATAAAGTCTTACAGGGAAAAACAAAATTATCTGGAGAAAACCAGTCTACTAAGGTTCAATCTTGGTCAAGTCAAGGAGTATTTNGTCTTACAGGGAAAAGCAAAATTATCTGGAGAAAACCAGTCTACTAAGGTTCAATCTTGGTCAAGTCAAGGAGTATTTATTAAGTACCCTCTATGTGTCCACTCTGGGGAAGCCTTCTGAGAGCAAGTGAAGCTTTCTTGTGCTCTTTATGTCACCCGGAAAATGTCTCACTGTCCTCTCATATTTCTACAATAAAGTAGCACTCTGGTCACTCTCTGATCATTCTGTCACCCTGGCCAGGGGTGCCCATCGCCCTATCTCTTGCCATTCCTAAGGAAGAATCTGAACTAATACTCTCAGATTCTCAGTAAGCCCCAGGCTGCTGGTTCAATGGCATACTTTAGTAAACAGTCTCCCCATCCAGGTTGCTCAGCTCTCCTCTTTTTCTTCTTGCTAAAAAGTAGGCCCACAAAAGTAAGTCCATAACCCTGAGAGACAGCTTAAAGCAAGAGTTCTTCATAAATATCACTGGTAGGGCTTGTTAGGCCCTACCTCTGGAGTTTCTGATTCGGTAGATCTGGAGTAGGTCCTGACATGTTCCCAGGTGATGCTGACACTGGTGTGTTGGGGTCCACACTTTGAAAACCATTGCCTTGAAGGGATGATTTTTTTTTCTATAAGTAAACAGAATTTGTTTCCAGTACAGAATCCAGCTTGCTTTTCAGGCCCTGAATTTAACATATCTTAGTCTAGAGGTAATGAACTGCAAGTTAAATCCAATCGGTCCACTCAAGCATCTCCAGTAGGTTTCTGGAGTTATTTAACACCACCGAAGACTTCTTGTCTGGGCTAATTAAGTGATTAGTTTAGTTTAGTTTAGTTTAGTTTAGATCGATAGAGGAACAAAGGGAAAGTGGGGCAGCTATAGCTCACTACCAGCTTAATAAGATGGTGCTAACTTCAGCCACGAGAAGCATCGTGGGTTGAAAATAGGACTGAGCTGCTGAAGACATCAATGTTTCTATCTTAGGAGAAAAGGAGCTCACCCATGCTATAGGTGGAATGTGCTTATTCAAAAGGACTCTTGCAAACGGAGTGCTTTGTCTGGACTCTTCGTCAAACAACTCCACCATAAGGCCAAGGTGCCATTTTGAACAACTGACATTCGTATCTGCCTCTCACAACTGTGGATATCAAGCATTGCCAATGACTTGGTGTATAGGCAGGCATCTGCACTCAAAAACCTCATTGTGGTTGTGCTCCCAGTCACAATTAAGTAAGGTATGAAAGGCATATACTTATAGCTTTGGAAGTTTGCTTTAGCTTACCTATCTCACATTTTCAGGAAAAGAGAATGGTAGGAAGCCTGCATTGACTATGCATCAGCTACATACATTTTGAGGCAGATCGTACTAGTCTGATTTTACCAACGAGGGAAATGAGGCTCAGAGAAGATATTACCCAAGGTGATGGCAATGATGATAACAATAATAATAGCACCTGACATTTACTGGGCATTTACCACGAGGTAATGTTTCAGGCATTTTTTTCTAGGTACTCTATATTGTGATTTCAATCAATCTGCTCAACACCCTAGGAGTAAGTCTATTATTATTATTCCATTTTACAGATAGGAAAATTGCAGCATAAGGACATGTGCCTTGCCCATGGTTACCCAGTTAGTAAGTGTCAGAGCTCAGGGTTGAACCCCAATGGTGTGAATCCAGAATCTATAATGATACTTTGCTGGCTGAGATGTAAACCTCAGTAGACCAGACTCTGAAGTCCCCTCTCTTTGCTGCCCCGACTCTTCTGGGAATGGAGTGCATCAGAAATCTTTCACTCACAACCAAGGACTAGAGCTAAAATACCTCCTGGCTCCATCTCTATCCCTTTGGAGAACTTGGTCTTTTGTGTTCAGACTGCCTCTCACAGACTGATACATGGAGCCATGTGACTTTGAGAGGTGACTCCACCTTGGAAGTAAACCCTAAAGAGGGAAAGTATGTCATTCCTCTGAGCACAATTTCCCCAAACTTGAGCTTTTGGCAACCTTCCCAACCTTCAATGTATTTGTCATGACTACATGCCCATGTTATTAATATTTTACTTAACTCTGTTATTAATTTTATTTAACTCTCCTTTTTACTTACATTTGTTCAAGGAAACTTAAAATTACTGCAGCAAATAGAAAAGCAGCATCCCTTGCCATACACAGGAGCTAACCATAAGGATGAATACAAGGCTATTAAATTCTAGCTAGGTACTGTGAGCTGCTGCAAGTCCTGCCTCTGACGCCTGCCGTCTCACTTTATTATAAAGGGACATTTAGTAAGTGTTAGAGAGGTGTTAAAATACACTAGCACCAGACAGAGTCCTGCTCCTTGAGGACTGAAAGAGAAGTGGGATGGGAACAACTTCTCACCTTATGATTTAACGGGTTTTTTGGTTGTTTTGTCCATGGGCCTCCAAAATTCCTCCCCTGCCCCAACAGTGCTAAGCTTCCCACTGGTGGCAATGCAGACCCGGCTATGCGGGCGCCCTAGAGAGTGCCCTGGCTGTGCCCTAGAGCCACGCTGAGTCGCCCCTCATGCTTTCTAATCAACAGACACACCTTGAAAGGGGGGAAACTATCTCAGGTTCAGGTGCCTGAAGGAAACAGGCAAAAATCAAGGAGAGGAAAATGATTACACTGTCAAAGCAGCAGAAGGAACTTGCAACGGTAATAGTGATCATTGAGGAGTTTTCCCTTTGAACAGAAATGCCTTTGATAGTGCTTTCCTCCATTCTTCTGCTATTCGGCAGCAAGAATGAATAAGCAGGAAGAAACAAATGGCACTTTTGTGTTTTACCAGCATTTGCCATAGAAGGAAAGGGATGGCCCAACTTCAAGGTAGAAAATCTAGACCTCCATCCATAGCCATCTAAAAAAAAAAAAAAAAAAAAAAAAAAAAAAAAAAAAAAAAAAAAAAAATAGAGAAGAAAAGGGAAGGGGAAGAAAGAAGTAATTCCAACAAAAAGAATTTGGCGATGCACCCCACAACCTCAACCCCAAGGATCCTGAAACATTCACAGTCTTAAGTAGTCTGAGAAAGTCACTCCATCCTCCTCTACCCAATCTTCCAACCCAAGCTTCTTTTCTCTGGGAGAGCCCCTTTTTGGTAATGTAAGTAGAGTTGATAGTAATAAGCCATTTTATTGCATAGCCATTTTTTGTAAGAAAAAGGCAAACCCAACAAAACTGTCTTCCCATAAAGTATACAGAACACAGAACAGAAACACCCCTCTTGACAAGGGTCTTTGTAAATGATGATGCTGGTGGTGGTAGTGGTAGAGACCACTTTCCGTGGAGCAAATATGGTGCTTTACTTCCACCAACTAATCTCCACAACAACCCAGGAGGATGAATCCTATTATTCTTCCCATTTTATAGACTAGGAAATGAGGCTGGAGAAGTTAAGTAACTTGCCCAAGATTACAGAGTTAGTTAAGTGACAGAAACAGGCTCACATCTATGTTTGTTTTGCACCAAAAGTCTTGGTCTTAACTACTAAGCTCTGTTGATTCCCTGATGGAAATGAACTAAATATTCATTATCATTTCCATATAAATAAATATAATTAATTTTACGTAATCAAGGCCAACAGAGAAACTAATAGAAGCCAAATCTTTCCCTAAGTCTCTATTGACCCAATGTTAGTTTGCAGAAGATATAGGACCTGGATAGTTTTCTCATATTAAAATCTTATTTATCCTTCCTGTTTATCACAGATGAAGTACTAATAAGGTCAAGTCATAATAGCTAAGATTTATTGAGCACATATTAGGTGGCAGATCTTATGTTAAATCCCTCCCATGTATTTCTCGCTCTTAATTCTCACCATCTTGTGAGATAGGTGTTGCTTAGGAGAAAACTGAGGATTGGAGATATTCATTAACAGGCTCAGAGTTGTTCAAGGTCACTCAGCCTGTATGGGGCAGGGCCAAACGATGAATGCAGCCATCTCTCTGCAGACTGCAGAACCCACACTAGTATCTGGTATAGCAAAAAGATCTAGGGGCACATGAGTTAGAGACTCTGTACTTTCCTCTTCCAAGATTGCAGTGATAGATGAAAGGAACTCATGAACATGTCCTGGGGACTTAATAACTATGAGGCTTTTTTTCTAGGCAAGTCATCTAGATAGAGCTAAGGCTAGCTAGAGACGGGCTCTTCATAAGATTTCCATGCTTCCTGCCCTGCTGAATGAAAAAGAGAATACTGTCTTCTTTTAGTTTCCCAGGGAGGCTGTCTACCTACAGCAGGGCTTGCTTATAAATCAGGGTTGTCTGTGTCTATTACTCAGGAAGGCTGGAGAGTAGGGGGATCCAACAGCCTTCCTGAGTAAGTGTTCAGGAAATATCTACCCTACATATTTTATATTTCCTGGTCTAGCTTCAGTATGCAAACTTGAGTACAATTTATTATTTAATTGTGCAGAACGAGAAGCTGTTAGCCCTAAGATTGTTCTCAACTAGAATGTGCACAAGATTTAGAAGGAACTTGCCAAAGAAAAGCATAGCCCAGAGTCTTTCCCTGGGAATCCCATGCTGTTGGTCTAGGGGCCCAGGAAATGATATCATAGCAAAAAAATAAAAATAAAAATAAAAAGTCCAGGAGATTCTTTCACAGGTTTTCAGCAAGTACAGGTTGAATCCCTACCTCAGAGACTTCCTCCTGCAGCAAACATTCTTTGACCACACTGACCTGATTCTACACCTCAGAGTTGCTATTGCCATTCCAGCCTTCTAATTTCTTCCATCTATGTCATGAATAAATGAGTAAGAGATCCAGGGAGAGAAAGAGGAGGGCAGGGAGGAAAGATGTACAAAGTGTGTGTGGGGTGTCTCAATTCTCATGACATGTTTGAGCTTCCTGGATCCAGCTAAACCTAAAGCCAATAGACCCCCTAGACTTCTAGTTATGTGAGCTAATAAATGCCTTTTGGGATTTAAGCTACGAAGCAGGTGATAGGAGAGAAAAGAATGAATCATTTTTTGCTTGTCCTGGAAAAGAAAATAGATAAATGTGCATAAGGCTGTTGTTAAGTAAAAGTTCTAAAACCCACTCACCCTGCCTGTGTGAGGCTGAACCAGGAGGACCCAGCCTGTCTGGCCCTTTATGTTCTCATCACCACCATCACCATTATTTCAATCTAATTCTGTGGTTTAATTGCCCCAGGGTTCTGTGCCCCAGGGAGCTGTGAGTAAATAGCTGACAAATGTGGCTCCTCTAGGATGATCATATCAGAAGTACAGATATGAAAACAGAAATTGTGTCATGTCACCATGTTTGTGTTTCCAGGATCAGCAGCTGATTGACAGGAAAAACACTGCCGAAGCCAATTCTAAAGTGTCTCACTGGTTTGAGTTTTCATGACAGAGGCTATGGAGAAAAAAGGAAGCAAGTCAATGGAACCAGATGCCTTATTGTAGCCCTGTAGCTTTTTACTGCAGATTAGAACTGGGAATCCGGCAGGGGTCTCTTTACAAGTGTAAAACAGTGAGGGGCTCTTTGTGTCTCTTACCATTTCTAAAAAGCTTTTTTAAAATGTCTTGCTTTCCTCCTTTGTGCTTTAATATTAGATCCCATGTTCCCAGGGATCTTAGGGGCCTGAATTCCCATTGTAAGCTGACTTTTGTTCCCTGATACCAAATTGTTATTTTGGAGACAGAAGGAGGATTGAAAGCTGGTCTCTGGCCCCAGAACATTCCCTGCCTACTCTGGGGAGGCTCAGGTACTGCAGAAAGACCTAGGTTGACTCTCCGGGGAGTCAGGATCAGCAGAGCATCTCCCAAGGACCTAGGGCCACTAGTCCATCAGCTCTCCTAGGGCCAGGCTCTGTGCTCCATGCGTCATACTCATTCTCTCATTTGATTTCTTCAACTACCCTCTTAGGTTGTCCTTCAGCCCATTTAACAGAGGAGGAAAACCAAGCTCACCAACATTAAGTAATCACTCCAACATAACATAGTGAGCAAGTGGAGAGACTGAATGTGAGCCCAGCTCTATGGGACTCCAAAGACTGAGATCATCACCAAAGATCCTGGAAGAAGAAAAAGGAGCAAGCATTTAGGAACAGGGGTCAGCAAACTATGAGGCACAGGCTGAGTCTGGCTACCCACCTCTTTCACAAAAAAAAAAAAAAAATTAGAAAAACATGGCCCCAACCATCATTTANAACCATCATTTACATATTTTCTATGGTGCATTCCCTCTACACCAGAGGTAAGTTATAACTAAGAACTCATAGCCAGCAGAGCCAAAAATACACACTATGTGCCCTTAAAGGAAAATGTTTGCCAACCCTTGGTTTAGAACATTGAACATGGCAATCAGTCTGACTTAAGAGTCATTTCCCCTTGTCCTCTGTGTTCTCTATTTTTCTCATTTGAGATCTGGGCATTCAAGGGGCAGGGCAGTGTCCTCAACGAAGCAGCAGTGAGGATGGAGTGAAATATTGCATTTTAAGCACCTAGCGTAGTGTTTGGTGCTTAGCAAGTACTCAAGGAAAGATACCCAGTTACCTGCCCAACAAGACTATAGAATGCCCCAGTGTAGTGGGAGAATGCTCTAACTCCCATGAAATGACAAAGGGCATGACTGAAACCTTGGTTGTGGGATGGATACTGAGGACTCTCACAAGCTCTCGAGCCAGCTTTTCTGGAAGACTTGAGGCTCTAGTAACCAGCCCCTACGCGGCAGCTGAACCCCTTCCATGTCAGATCCTTCAGAGGGCCTAGTCTCTGGAGTTGGGCTCTGAGGAAGAATGCCTAAGAATCAAGGTCAACCAAACTTGTTCAGCATAGAGAACATTGTTTTTATTTTTGTTTTCCTCCTTTCAGCCCCACATGAAAGATGACATTAAAAGAAAAATTAAATGGCTCACCCAGGAGTCTATTATCTCATTGATATCCTCTTAACACCAATGAGAACAGAGCAAATAGATAATTTTCTTCATTGCAAAGGTCAAAAGTAAGTTTGTTTATCCTCTGTATTTTAAAGTTATCAGTGATGATTAAACTTAGGTCTGAGATGAGTGGGACATGCTGAATGCATTTTTATTCCAGCTTCCATTTCCTCTTCTTAAAACGTGAAGACTGTCTTAAAAGAAACCACAGGGTTCCAGTTGGCCTCATTGGAACCCACACAGGGGTTCTTTGTGATTATGCTAATAAGTAATCACAGTGATACTTCTCTTAACAGAGCCCAGGGTTTTATCCCACTGAAAATTATCTCACATTAATACTGTGCAGGCACAATACAACATTGGAGATAGCCCAGAGTTACAGGGAATAAACTCACTCTGTGAGTGCGTTCTCTTCCCCAACATCATCACCCGTTAGTTTTCTACACCAAGTTGTTCTAGCCAAGAGGAGAAATTGTGAGCTCAGTGATATATTGAATGCTTAACTCAACTTCATTAACTAGAGCTAAATGCTAACATGCACAGTACCAGCTTCCAGCACAAATTAGCATCCATAATAAAGCATATAATTAGCCACATACCCAAATGCTCTCCGTGATGAATAAGCCCCCAAGAGCCCCCAGCTGTTCTTTGATTTTCCTGAGATGGGTCTGTGGTAGCAGCCTGGTTCTCACTAACCTATTGTCCATCAGCCAAATGAGCATCTGAATTACAAGGTCTGGACAAACTCATCCAAAGTCAATAATGGAAGGGCAAGGAGAGTTCTCTGCTTTCCTGGCATAGGAAGGCTCACAGGGAGTTAAGCTCAAAGTCAGGGTAGAGGTGGAAATAAAATACTGAGTTCTCCTGGTCACTTGCACTCAAACCCTGGTCAGTGAACACCAAGAGACCTTGGTAAAATCAATATGAGCACTGATGCCTCCAGAAATGTCCATCTTCATCATAACCCCTGTGTCAAGGCGGCTGGCCATTTACAAAGGACTTACAGATCTGCCATCCCCTCCAACCCTCACTGAGAAAGGGTATAGGAATTGCCTGGAAGGGAAGCAGAATGTGTCACCTCATAATAAGCCACTTTGGCATGTGGAGCTGAAAGCAATCAGGACCCAGCAGAGCAGGCAGAATTTTTTACCTCCCCCTTAAATGCCTAAGAAATTTAGATAGGCGGCCTATACTGAGAAGAGAGAACTATTTCTAGAGAGAATGTTTTCCTGAGAGACTTAAAATACATGGTAGGGCTACCTTGGTTTACCAAACAGAAGAGGTTTCCTCTTCTCTCCTTCCTATGAATTGCCTTCACCCCTTTAAAGCCCCAGGCTCCTATCATTTTCCATAGCTCAGGATGGTATATAAGCCTCATTGTCTGACTGCCTTTGAGTCTCCTATCTTTGTGGGGCCACCGTAGGTATGTAAGGAACTAAATTTGTTTTCCTCATGTTAATCTGTCTTTTTATTATGGGGGAGGAGGGTCTCAGCCAAGAACCTAGAAGAATAGTGGGAAAATTAATTTTCTTCCCCTAAAGCCTAAAGATGCATAAGAAACAAAGATTGAATTTGCACTTAAAACTCCAAATGTGACTCATTTCAGATCAAACCTTCACTGAACACCTATTTCATGCCGTCCACTAAGTTATCATTTGGGGATCCCTCCTATACCAAAGCCATCACCTTGTTTAGTGCATCTCTGGACTCATAGTCTGCCTCTCTATCTTTCTACTTGTCTCTCTGTTTTTCCTCCTCTACCATTGCCTTGGCCAAACCACCATCACCACTGGTCTGACTTTGGGGACAGTCTCCCAGCCCCTCCTCCTGGCTTCCATGCTCTAATTTATCCTCCATATAAATCAAATTTCACTGAAAGGTATCAGCCAGAGCCCATCATTTCCCACTTAAGACATTTTAATGGTTCCTACTGTGTAGAGAATAAAACCCAAATGCCTGTCTCCAGACTACAAGCTTCTCTACGATCTTGCCTCTGCCCACCACTCTTACACTTGTGTTTCTCTTTCCTAGCCAGGCTTCCCCTTTTACTAGACAAATTTTCCTTTTTATTTCTCTCTCTCTCTCTTTTTTTTTTTTTGACAGATTTTCTTTTTTTCTAATCCCAAACATACCACATCCTCTCTTGCCACAGTGCCTTTTCATTTGCTATCTTCCTTGGTCTGTAATTTTCTTTTCCTGATTCGAGTCTTAGGTCGTTTCCTCTCAAGGTTCAAGTCTCAGCTTAAATACCGCCTCCCCCAATAGATCTTCTGTGCCCACAGTCTAGTGAGGCTCCTTTACAGTGCTGACATTCTTGTCCTCTTATTTTATTCCTTCTTATCACATCCAGAGAGCATCACATGTGTTTACTCTATCTCCATCACTAGACAGCAAGGAAGCTTCATGCGGGCAAGGAATGGAGTCTCTTATTGATTCTATTTGCATAGCACTTAGCAAAGAGGCAATTAGTAAATTCTGAATAAGAATATACTCATAGGATAAATGAATAAAGAACTAACAGCAGTACAGTATTCTCATCCACTTTCCCCCAACTGCCTTTGTACAGTAAGTAGGACACAAACTTGGAGCACAGGACTTAAAGGAGAGAGCAACTGCTCAACTAAACTAAAAAATATATTTTTAGTATAATACATATTCTCTTGTCTTCTCCCCAGGACTGAAAAGCTATACCAGTGCACCCTAAGTGATTTATTCATAAGGTGGACAAGCTCCTGGGTAATAGGAGACATCCTATCACCATTCTTCGCTTGCTAAGAAAACCTCAAGAATCCCTAATGCAATGGGAAGACCAAGCCTAGAGGTTGACACAGGGAGCACGTGAAGGTATAAAAAGACGTGATTTTTATGGTAAAGGTAGTTCTAAAATCTGTGTGTGAGCTTATCCAAAGGACAGGCCATGTCTGAATATCCAGATCTATTTTAAGGAATATCCCCAGAGGTTCCATTCATGGACTCCTCATTGAATGAAATCCTTTCTAGGCTGAAAGGAATTTGCAGAAAAGGCTCCCTCCACCCCCCACCCACCCGTTCTGGCTGCAGAGTCTTTTCTTCAGCCGAGTGCACAGGCTTGGAAAGCTTATCATTCCAAACTTTGGGCCCAGGGAACAGAAAACCCTTCACCCAATGACACAAAGCCAAATCCAGAGCTTTGCCTTCTGGTCTTTCACTGAGGCCACACTCATCAGTAGAATGCATTTTGTTCAACTGAGAGGCCAACCCCAAGCCCCATCCCTCACTCCCTGTACCACTTAGGCCAATTTAAAATCATTTTGAAAAAAAATCCTCGGGTGCCTGGGTGGCTCAGTGGGTTAAAGCCTCTGCTTTCGGGTCAGGTCATGATCTCAGGGTCCTGGGATTGAGGCCCGCATCGGGCTCTCTGCTCAGCAGGGAGCCTGCTTCCTCCTCTCCCTGTCTCTCTGCCTGCCTCTCTGCCTACTTGTAATCTCTCTCTCTGTGTCAAATAAATAAATAAAATCTTAAAAAAAAAAAAAAAGAAAGAAAAAAAATCCTCTAAGTCCCAGGTAGGATGCCCTGTCCTTCTTGTTCTATGGTCAAACCTTCCTAAACTTTGACAAGGTCTCCATAGGAAGAGGCCTCATTCAAGATTCATTAGAGGAGTCCTGGCTTAGTCACAGTCCACAGCAGAGATGTGAGAAAACACAACCAGAAGAAGGAGAATTTTGGCAAGTTTTGGAAAAATTCTCTAATAGTGAGAGCAGTGTCTCTGGCAGGTGTTTGAAATCCAACAGCATATTTTGAGTTCTGAGATTTCCAGAGAAGTGTCTATATGATGTAGTTATTGAATTGGGTATGTGTGTGTGATGTGCTGTCTCTTTATAAGTATTTATTTTAGGCCTGCTTCCCTTCACATTGCTAATAAATCCATAAAACCAGCTTGTGAGCATCAGGAGGGCTCCATGGATAATGAGGTATTGATTTCTCTGCATAGGGATGCTCCCTAGGACAAGGCCAGGAAACTAACCTCTGATTACCTGGAGATTTGCATAGGCCTTCTGAACCGCCTGGAAGGCAAGAAGGTAAGATTTTTTTTTTTTTTCAAAAAATTATTTGGGTACTTTCAATAAGAAGTGTTTTAAAGCTCCCATGCCTCCCCTTGTAGTGAACTGATTTTCCATGGGAAGTTGGTCTCCTGTGTATGATAAGTAGGTCTGAGGAAACCACTGAATATATTCATCTAAAATAGTCTCTCTGCACTGATGGCTGAGAAATTTCCATGGGACCGTTGCACTTGAATGCTCTGCATAATTGAACACTGTGTCTGCAAATAAGACTAATAACCATAGTTGTTCAAATGATTACCATATCATAGATCTTAATAGTCTACCGGAAACGCTTCTGACGGTAATGCTTTTTTTTCACGATCAGCCAACCTTGCACTGATAGTAGCTGTCCATACAGTTAGAATGGTCACCCACTTCTCTCCTGGCCATTTGCCCACTCACCCCTGTACTTGGCCAAATTTCTCCACCTATAAAATGTAGAGATTAGACTAGAAGATCTTTGAAGTTCTTTAAAGATCTGACATCCTTTCTGGGTTTGGAAGAGTGAAAACATTGTTTTAGATACACAACATATATTAAAGGGTGGTGGCCTGCAATGGTCACACAGCTGGTAGGAGGTGGGGCTGGTATTCCACTTGCCCCCAGAGCCCTCAGTCCTAACCAGTGTGTTTATTTGAGCAAAGTAGAGAACACAGACATTCACTGTGTGATCTGACAGAAATATTCAAAAGGCTTGGAGAAAAATGAGCACTTCCTTCAGCTAGCTGGGCAAGTCATATCCTATTCTCGGTAGTGTTGAATGTGGAGCTCCAGAAACTAGCATCACGGGTTTGGCTCCTGTATTACTTGATGTAATTTTCTGTATAGGTGAGTTGTACCATCTTCTGACTACCTATTTGGAAAATAAAGATGGGTCTGGTAGACTCCTAGGATTTGGGGAGACAGGGCCAATAAGTTGGTATAACTCCCTAATAAAACCAAACACATATACATGTGTGTCCATGAATACAAGTGACAGAACCAGTTCAGTATAGGACATTCAGGGAGAGACTTATTTTTTAGTGAACTTAGTTAACACCATCTTCATGAAATGTGATGCCCAGTGGGCACAAGTGAAATATTTCAACTGCTTGCCATGGTTCTGAAACAAGTCTCCAGTCACCAAAGCCTTTATAGCAACGTGACAAATCCATACTGTCTTCCTCATGGCCATGGACGTGGAGCTGTCCAGGCTGAGAGCTCTGCAGGCAGAACATGCCCACTAGCAAAGAAGCCAAGGGATTTCTCCTGGGGCATGGCCTGCACTCTGGTTTCCTCTAAACAATGACCTCTGCAGCTTTGCTGCTGCTGGCACTTCTGCTTGGCAAGAGCAAAACTGACTGATGAAAATCTGGACCTCTGGAGTCTGCACCCAAATCACAGTTTCTCCACTTCTTTTGTTTGGGGGATACCTGACTGTCTGAGCCTCACTTTCCTTTACAAACTGATGATAAATAATGGTCAAAGGGAAGTCATGAAAATGAATTAAGATTAGAAATAGCATACAGGTGTAATTCTCTTCTTGCTAAATAATCTGCACTGTAAGAGTTTCCTACAGCTGCTGTAACAAATTACCATAAACCTGGTGGATTAAAACAACATAAATTTATTATTTTATAGTGCTGTAGGTCAGAAGTCTGAAGTCAATCAGTTTTGGTGGACTAAACTCAATGTCTCAGCAGGCTAGCATTCCTTCTGGAGGTTCTAGGGAGAACCTGTTTCCTTGTTTTCTCACATCTTCTAGAGACCACCTATATTCCTGGCCTTCTTCCAACTTCAGAGATCATCATTAGCACCTCTGCTTCTGTTCTCCCATCTCCCTCTTCTGCCTTTGACTCTCCAGCTTCTCTGTTACAAGGCCCCTTTACGATTACATCAGATCCACCTGGATAATACAGGCTAACCTCCCCACTTCAAGGTCCTCAAAATCATCATGATCTGTCAAGTTTCTCTTGTCACCTAAGGCAATATACTGACAGGTTCTAGGGATTAGGACGTGGACATCTTTCAGGGGCCATTATTCAGCCTTCCACACGCACGAAAGTATGGTTTCCACTGTTATGCTATTTCTGTCTTTTTCCCCCCTTCCATTTAGGCAAAATGCACATATAGCTAAGTGACAAATCTTAAAGCTCAGTTTATGACTATTTACATGTATGCACCCTTGTAACCCCTTTCATGTCAAGATGAGAACATTTACATTTCCTCTCCCACCACCCAAAGACTACCTTGTGCCCTCTCCCACCACCCAAAGACTACCTTGTGCCCTCTCCCAGTCAGTACTCACCTCTACCCTGAGTATTGCTTATGTTTATTCTCATAGATTACTTTTGCCTATTATTGAAGTTCCTATGTATGGAATCCTACTGTACGAACTTTTTTCCTCAATGTACTATCTGTGAGATTCCATCAGGATGTGGAATACACTAGTTTGCTCTTTTGCATGGTCATATAATTGATAATTTTTTAACCTCTTCTATTTATCTATCTGGACTTACACCACCGACACGCTTCTAGCTTGTCAAGCATCATATCAAAAATCACCTGTTTAAAACATCCCCTGGTAGCAATATGTCCTTAGTCATAAATAATGTGTCACCGCCTCCTACACCACTTCTTTGTAACCTGCAGGACCACTCACACTTAGGGGCTCTTCGGAAGTGTGCGTTGATCTCATTAACCACCTCACCTGCTGCTTGTGGACTGAAATATTAGGCTTTATTTATCTCTGTAAATATCAATCTTAGCACCATGCCAAGCATGCAGCCACCAGGGCTTAGTGCTATCTATTTCCTTATCTCCATGATGACCGTTTTCCTCTGAAAAAAGATACATTGCTGTTGCTTATTATTTGAAATCCACATGTGCAAAGCATACCCATTTCCCATGTGTATTATAAGACCCACTAACAGGAAGTGGCCTGGAGAATTTCCACATGTTCCCTTTTCAACACTGATCAAAAAAACAAATGCCAGGAGGCAAAGCTTGTTTTAGGTAGGCAGGATTTCAAACCCTTGACTTCTGTGGCTTCTCCCCGCCTCAAAGTAGAGTAAGAAAGTATGATCAAGAGTCTACGTCCATTCGTGAGGTTTGACACTGATAGCTTTCAAACCCCATTCCTTCCAATTTATGACTTGCCCCACATCTGGGCAAGTCCACGAGGAAGCTCAGACCCTGGCAGGCAAGTTCAGCCTACTCAAACCCCAGTCTTTACACGAAAGCCTTACCCCAACCCTATACCTTAAATTCCAAAAAAAAAAACCTCCAAAGCCACCTGATTCTCCCTCCTTCTTGCCTCATTTTGAATAGAATCTGAGCCTTTCTCAGGAAATCCTTTGGCTATTTATGTGATTAATAAACGTTAGTTTACATGTTCTGGTGTCTGTGTCATTTGTCCCAACATCCATACATTTCTGTGAGAGCCTGTCCAGTGTCCAGCAGGAGATGCTTGGTGCCCAAATAAGACAGAAGACATAACAAGCTCCATTCTCCAGAGTAGTGATAAAAACTTCACCTGAGATGGACATTGGTTATGTTTGCATACTGCATATCCACTACTCCTTTTCTGGAAAGGTCATTTCGATTTTCCTTGGGAATCATTTCTCCTCATTCTTCATTCATGTATTTGGGGTGGAGCTGAGCCTCCTCTAGTTTCCAGGCCTCCAGGGTGGCCTTGACCTCAGCCTAGCCAAGCATTGCACTGTATCTCCTGGTCAGACTGACTTGGTTTGGAGAGGGTCTTATGACCTAAACTGATCTAAGAAAACTCAATCTGAGGACTTGGCTTGGATTTTGGAGAAAGGAGATCTCAGTTTGCACTGGGTTTGCTTGCTGTAAGGCTAATCCGAAGCCAGAGTTGCCAGGGCCCAGAGTTCTGAGGGGTCTCTCCCCAAAGTGACACCGACGTAGATGCAAATGAAGCATAGAGATAGGAACAGAGAGACTCTAATCCTCCTAAACCTGTGCAGTCCCTGGACCTGGTCAAACTCAGACTCAGATCCATTCAAGCTTTTGTAGTTATACAAACTAAACTAACAACTTCCCATTTCAGATTAAGCTGCTTTTAGTTGGGTTTCTGTCACTTGTGCCTGGGAGCACTTTTGAAGGCTCAGACATCAGGTTTTCTTCAATCTGAGCTTTTTGAGGCCAAATATTCAATGGAAACCATATAACCTTGGTCTCCCATTAAACACTGAAAC
Organism: Ailurus styani; assembly: GCA_002007465.1. Taxonomy (NCBI): domain Eukaryota; kingdom Metazoa; phylum Chordata; class Mammalia; order Carnivora; family Ailuridae; genus Ailurus; species Ailurus styani. The sequence continues at coordinate 249,707 of LNAC01000265.1, forward strand.
CTCCTTTTCTAAAGGTAAAAGCAGCAGATGTGTGAGAAATGGCATGACAAATTTTGACTTGAATTGCCACTCTACCAAGACCAAAAAACCCCTAAATAAACAGTACTAGGTCAACAGTTTGCTAGAAATATCAGCTGAATCAGAATGATAGAATTCCAGCTCATTGGAACATCACTTACTCTGTGCACCAGGAGTCCTATGTCAGCAGAAGCTTGTGCTGTATTGGAGGAAGCAAAGACAAACTACAGAATGAGCATGATTCCCCAGTTTCTACTCAGTGAAATTTAATTCTTTGGTAATTTCCATTCCAGTGCTGAAATCAGTAAAGTAAACTAAGCTGGGGCAAAATTTCCATTCCATACAATAGCTAAAATTTACTAAAGGTTGTGGTAGACAGGATATTTCCCCTGCAGAACTCCACATACTAATCCCTGAAACCTATGAACATATTATGTTACATGACAGGGGAGAATTAAGTTCAAACATGGACTTGAGGTTGCTAATTGACCTTAAGATAAGGAGACTATGCTTGGTTATCCAGATGGACCTAATGTAATCACGAATGTCCTGATAAGTAGAGAGAGGCAGGAGAGGAGGTCGGACTATTGCAGTGTGGGATGAACTCCACCCATTGTTGCTGGCTTTGAAGATGGAGCAAGAGGGTCACAGGCCACGGAATGCTGGTGGCTTTTAAAAGTTGGAAATAACAAGGACACGGATTCTCCCACGGAGGTTCCGTGATGGTGTGGTAGGGCTGCCACGATAACTCTGTAGAATGGTATGGCTTCAGCAGTAGTTATTTATTTGCTTGCAGTTCTGGAGACTGGGAATACAAGATCAAAGTGCCACCGAGTTTGGTTTCTCAGGAGGCCTCTCTCCTTGGCTTGCAGATGATGCCTCACATGGCCATCCTCTGTATACAGGCATCCCTGGCGTTTCTCCAGATGTCCAAATTTCTTCTTCTTAGAGGGACACCAGCCACACTGGATTAAGACCTACCTTAGCAGCCTCATTTTAAAATAATCACCTCTTTAAAGACCTTATCTCCAAATATAATTACATTCTGAGATGCTAGAGGTTAGGTCTTCAACATATGAATTTTGGGGGATACAACTCAGCTCATGACAGGTTTCGAAAGGGAACCCAGCCCTTCCAATAGCTTGGTTCTAGCCCACTGAGACCCATGCCAGACTTTTTTTAATTTTATTTTTAAGATTATTTATCTATGGGGCACCTGGGTGGCTCAATCATTAAACATCTGTCTTTGGCTCAGGTCATGATCCCAGAGTCCTGGGATCAAGCCCTGAATCGGACTCCTTGCTCAGTGGGAAGCCTGCTTCTCCCTCTCTCTCTCCCCTTGCCTGTGTTCCCTCCCTCACTGTCTCTCTCTCAAATAAATACATAATCTTTTTTTAAAATAAAGATTTTATTTATGTATTTGAGAGAGAGAGTAAGCACAGGGGAGAGGGGCAGAGGGAGAAGCAGACTCCCCACTGAGCAGGGGGCCCAATGCCAGGCTCAATCCCAGGACCCTGAGATCATGACTTGAGCTGAAGGCAGATGTTTAACCTACTGAGCCACCCAGGTGGCCCCCATGTCAGACTTCTATCCTAGAAAACTGTGAGATAATAAATGTGTGTTGTTTGAAGCCTCTATAATTGTGGTAATTTGTTAAGGTAGCCCCAAGAAACTAATACATGCATTTATTATATGGCCGGCACTGTACTAAGTGCCTTGCCTCTATTAATTTAAGCTTCATCTTCATGTCAGCCTTATGAGAAGACATCATCATGATCTCCATGTAGGTGGAAACAGAGACACGGAGATGCTGATTATCTACCCACTACCATATTGCTAAGGGTAGTGAGGCCCACACTTGAACTCAGACACAACTGACTCCAAAACCCTGGTGATCTACACTACCCCAGCCACTGGAAAACAATAAGGACTCAGAAACTTGATTTTTCAAGCAGGATGGATAAAGAATGGTAACAAAGAGTCATCAGATGAGCAGGGACACCTAGTCCCAGCTTTTCATTTGGAAAATGAAGAAAAAGTTCAGAGAAATGAGGTAGCCTCCCAAGACCCAGAGCCAGCTCTCTAGACCAAAGTGAAGTCTAGGTCTCCTCACTGTCAGCCCTGTGCACAAGCCACTCTTTCTTCTTCAATGATATGAACCATCACTTCATGTCTCCATGACATCTCACTGAATCACATTACAGGGAAAGAAGCTGAGATCCAAAGTCACAATACAGCAAAGCTTGCTCTCAACCCTCCTGCCTCATTGTACCTCTTACAGAAATATCTCATTATGAGAACACAAATTGCATGTTTAAACTTATATTCCTTGGTAAGCAACTTAAGAAACAGGAAGTCCCCTTGAAATTTTTATCTGAATCCCAAACTTGAGTCTGGGGTCTGGGCAAGTAAGACTGTGAAGTGGCTTCATTTCTACTGTTTTAATCTAGAAAAGTCAACAGTAGCAAAGACCTGTGAGCAACAGACTGTGAATCTGCCACAGGGACATCAGGCTAAGTCTTTCCAGGGCACATCACAAAGTTCATGCACTTCATGGCCTTTCTGAAACATCCCAGGAGACAGTCTTTATTTCCCTCCCCAAAACATCTTTCATTTTCATTTCCAAGACGGGCTGGCCACATGGCTGATGAAGCTGGGAACAGGTAACTTCCTCACACAACTGAGACTGAAAAGACCATATATATACTCCAAGCCAGTAACAGTTTCATTAGTAGGATGACCAACAATTACCACAATCCTAACCTGGTCAAGAGAGAGAACTGCTGTCGTTGCATCACTGGGCCTGGAAGAAACAGCCATGTTTTTAAGTCGCTGAGCCTCAGCAGCCCATGGAATTAATCACTGAGTTTCAGCACCACTGCCTGTCTTTATGATCTGGGGAATCTCTGGAGGGGAATTTGCAGGGGATGAGAGTGAACTGGCAGTGGATATTTTTGTGTCATATGTTGGTTGCTCAAATATTGAGAGTGAATATCCCCGAAAGGTCAGCTGTCTTACGCATACACAGCAAAGTTCTCGTGAGAATTGTTTTTGCCAAAATTTAAAGGATGTTATTTTGTGACTTTAAACATCAGTGTAAAGCATAGTAAAAACTGTCATGTTTGATTTGCTTTATGTTAACATCCTTGAGCTTCCATTGCCCACTTAAAGTGACTAAACTAGCAAATCAGAATATCCATAACGTTGCTTAAAATGAAATTCCATTAACACTAAATGAGACCACTCTCTCTCTCTCTCTCTCTCTCTCTTAACAAGTTGATGGTATTTTACATTTGCTTAAAATCTTAAGTGGGATTTTAGTTGCAATGGATTGCAAAACACAGAAAGCACCAAACTGAGGTGATTATTTGTGATAAAATAGTAGTCAAATATAACAAGGCAAACTGATTTTAAATATAAAAGGATAATGGGCTTTACTTGTGTTTGGAGCATTAATGTGCGAATTTGTTCCTTTTTTTTTTTTGAGGGCTTTTATTTTTTCCCCTTCTTCTCTAAAATATTCTTCATTGTGTTATAATATTTCCCTACTGGGCCAAAAGGAGCAGGGAGGGGAGATTAGAAAAGGAAGAGAGCCAAAGGTAATTAAACATTCCATTTAAAATGTTGCGATCACAAGCATCTTACTGTAAGGAGTCCTGTTATCACATTTCCATCCCACAGGCTCAATTCTACTGTCAATATGCTCATATCACTCACATGAAGCTACAGAAGACAGCTTGCTCTAATTTATTGTGTGGTTTAACACTGTCAAGGGATTCTTTAGCTGGTCCAAATCGCTTTGGTTAAACAGATACTCTCTCTCTCTCTCTCTCTCTCTCTCTCTCTCTCTCACACACACACACACACACACACACACACACACACACACACACACACACACACTTCTTAAAGTTTTCTGCATCGGTCCCAAAGCACTCATTTGTGAAAGCTCCCTTTTGGTTTAATTAAACTTTTCATTAAACCAGAGACTAAAAAGGCACATATATGACACTGCCTGTCAAGAGTTTTGGTTTGTCAAATAATAATCAATCATCTCCATTCTTAGAGAATGGCATGATCAAAGGCATTATGGAAGCAGTTAGATTCATTCTCAGAAAGTCGCTGGACAATTACAGTGATTGTCAATTGTTAACTGCTTCTGATAAGTACATAATGACCCTAAACGCTTCCTTAACAACATGGAAATTAAAATCATCTCTCTTGGTCGAGTCTTCGCCTCTAGACAGAATGAGACCTGCAAAAACTAGCTTAGGGTCCCAATGGCTTTCTTGCTTTTTTAAAGATTTTATTTATTTGAGAGAGACACACACAATACAAGGGGGGCGAGGGAGGGAGGAGGAGCAGAGGGAGAGAGAAGCAGACTCTCCACTGAGCAGGGACCCTGATGTGGGGCTCGATCCCAGGACCCTGAGATCATGACCTGAGCCGAAGGCGGAAGCTTAACCAACTGAGCCACCCAGGCGCCCCACAAAGGCTTTCTTAAGGTAGATCAAGATACACGTAAGTTCAAAGTTGGAAAATGCTAATTTCTTAAAGAAATCCACTCACTCACACACTATACAGACCCACCCTGCCATGGTTGTTAATATTACAGTTGATTCCAAAGGTTGGGGCATTTTTGTTTAGCTTCAAAGACAAGGAAATGGGCAATTCATTATTCAAATTTTCATTTGGCCTCTATAGCTGGGATGATTTCCCCTGACTTTATGGGGACTTGGTAATTCCTAGTGAATGAAAGAGGTACCCTCAGGGATCCTCCTCTGGGGAGGGAACCCAGGTTCTGCCTCAGGGGTCCACAGACTGAAAAGCCAAGGTGTTAAGGCCACTCAATATTTTCTATCACCTTTTTTTTCCTGTTTCTTAAAAAAGAAATCAAGATGACTGACTCTATTTTAGCATACCCTAAAAATATTCCGTAGGGACACAATTCCCAATGTTCTCCTCGCTTCTTAGGACTTTAGAAAGGAGATTAGCCTTTTTCATCTCTGTCTCCCCTGAATTCATGTCTGTCAAGTAACAGGTACTCAGTTTATTCAGTGAATAAACAAATACACAAATGGAAGATATCTGATCTCCTAAGCTCTTATCTTAAATTAATTTCTTCTTTTGTTCATCCCCTCTTGTGCTTTCCAGTATTTGCTTGAATCCCTAAAAAATTCTTGAAATTTGATCTTCAGGTATAGTACACTTACCTGGATTGCTGCTTTATCCCTCCACTGTCCTCCAGATGGCCTATCTTTTGATGAAACACACCCATGTTCAATGTTGTTCTTGAATATGGATCAGGTTCTCGTTTCACAGACACATCACATTCACAGTTTGCAAAGAATTGTCAAAACACTCATTCTCTCCTCCTTCCTGTGAGGTAGCACAGGAAATGGCCCTTCCCATTTCATATACCAAAAAACAGGTTCAGAAGAGAGGCAGGCCTTGGGACTGTGAACATAGGATTCTTCCCCCTCATCCTACCCTGCTCTGTAGACTGTTTCTTTCTTCCTTTTTTTTTTTAAGATCTTATTTATCTATTTGACAGAGAGAGAGAGAGAGAGAGAGAGATCACAAGTAGGCAGAGAGGCAGGCAGAGAGAGAGGAGGAAGCAGGCTCCCCGCTGAGCAGGGAGCCCGATGCGGGGTTTGATCCCAGGACCCTGAGATCATGACCTGAGCCGAAGGCAGAGGCTTTAACCCACTGAGCCACCCAGGTGCCCTAGACTGTGTTTCTTGAGAAAGTTTTTCACTCTACAGCCCAAGAGGTTGAGGTTCGATAGAAATTAACAACAGATTTAAGTCGTGTGGGGCTTNGTTTCTTGAGAAAGTTTTTCACCCTACAGCCCAAGAGGTTGAGGTTCGATAGAAATTAACAACAGATTTAAGTCGTGTGGGGCTTCAGGGAGTGATGTGGGATGTGCAGAAATTTAGATGCCCTTTTGAAGACTGCTTGGGCCACATGAAATACCCCTACCCCCTTCTCTGGGGGATGGCAGCACTGAAAAGCAGTCCTCCCAGCTGACCGGGTCTGGAGGATATGTGCTGAATGGCACCAGAAAATCTCGGAACAAGGGCTGGTTGCTGTCCCGATGGCACCCTTGCCTTCTCTGACCAGCCCCTTCACTGACTCTCTGGTAACAGTACTTAGATTTCTTCTGGGGACAACTCCACTGTCCTTTGGGCCTGGGAACCCACTGGGTCAACCAATCTATCTCCACGGATCCTGGATCATAAGTGGCAAGACGCAGAAATGCCCCAGTGGCTGCCCTTCTGCTAACTCAATCTCCTGCCTATTCCAGTCTGTCCCTTCTGAGGTCTGCCTGTCATTTTTCTCAATTCTGAGAGCCACCCCTCACTGGGTTAAAGCCTCTGCCTTGGGCTCAGGTCATGATCTCAGGGTCCTGGGATTGAGGCCCGCATAGGGCTCTCTGCTCAGCAGGGAGCCTGCTTCCTCCTCTCTCTCTCTGCCTGTCTCTCTGCCTACTTGTAATCTCTGTCATATAAATAAATAAAATCTTTAAAAAAAAAATTCTGAGAGCCACCCTTCTCTTCTGCCACTCAATGCTAATCTTCTGCTTAGTTCAGCCAGACTTAGGCTCCGTTGCTTAAAACCCAGTTCAAACACTTAACTAATACAGAAGAGATACAAAGAAAGAGACTTCCTTGAAATTTGATGGGCCGGATACCTGTCACCTGGAAGATGGACCTGACTGGGTTCTGTATGCATTCCATGTCAGCTCCGGCTTCTGCTATGACCTGGACTGCCAGGAAAAAGTTCTTGTCACTTCCCATTAAGGTAGCCCGGGAATAAGGTACTGCTGTCAGAGACTGAACCAGCAAAAGGACAAGGGCAAAGCTTTTCATATTGTCAGTTCGGTCTGAGGAGGGAGCACATCCTCATAGGCTAGCAAGAAACTCATGGGCCTTGGGTCAGGTTTGTGCTTGTGTTTCAGCAGAATAAAAGATAATGGCAGGAGGTAACACCCTTTCATGTCAAGCATGCAGGCACTGAACTATGTAGGGGGTCCTGAAGCCATAGGTTGAGGGGAAAGACTTCTTCATTTCTGAAAAAACAGATGACAAGTGATGGAACACACAGGGCAGAGTCAGTCCTGGGATGAAAGGGGTGTTTGCCATTTGAGATTCGTGGGGCCACTCTGCTCAAATCTCTCCCAAACTGTGGTAAACATCTTTCAAGGCTGAGAGAGGCTGCAACTTAGGGAAAGAAAGGGGGTCTTGAGCTTGAGCCTTATTCTAGACAGACACTCGAGTGTTGGTTTTCCTGGCCCTCAGGGATTTAGGTAATAATGAGAGGAGAATCAGATCCTTAACTGCGTTGCTTTATCTTCTTTCAACTCACTCTCCCCTCCCAGCAAAATCTACTGGAGGAACAGCAATAGCAACAGCTCCCACTAATTAGACACTTAATGTATTCCAGAGACCATGCTCAATGCTTTACATTTATGGTTTCATTTAATTTTCATACCAACCCATGGAGTCAGTATAGGGTTTCTGATGGACCTCAGATTGGCACAAAGAGATGCCCTACCTCAACACACACACACACACACACACACACACACACAGGCCACACCCCTTTCACATTGGTGCTTATATCACCACTTCAAGGAGTATTTAACAACCTCTCTGCTTCTTTTTGTAGAAACGTGTATAAACATTGGAGTCCTCTGGTTCTTGAACCAAACCAGTCTCATAGAAGCCTCCTTGTCATCCTGAATGGTAGGTCTGCCTCAAGCTCTGTTCAAAAGGCTGAGAAACTCATTTTCCCAGCACGGCTGCATGCTGCTATTCACATCTCCACATGACAGAGCTACGAAGGAGCAAATAGGACTTGAACGTGTATCAGAAGACCTCCCATGACACTGCCTAGAACTCTCTGGAGACTGACCCCATCAAAGGGGTGTCCAAGTATGCAGACCCTGAGAGCCTGGATGCACGGGCTATTGTGACAGAACTGGCCTCAATGGCCCTCTAAGGTGCTGCTACCTATGGGGCTGAGGTCCCCTCTTGGCACATGCCCGCACCTGTGATTGAATAGGGTTCTTCCTGGCAAGAGAAAAGGACAGTTATGGGGTTACATGTCCCCATGTCCATAAGATGTCACATGTCCTTAAGATGCCTGGGAGACACACACCCAGGTTTTAGGATGGATTCCTGAAGAGTCTCCCAGACCCCCCCCCCGAATTCCTAACCCTCTGGGGCTAGGGACAAAGTAATAGAACCCGTCTTCAATAGAACCCTATAGGTTCCTGCCGGCGCTGTTCACACCCCACCTGCCTTTCCCAGTTCTGCTCTTCAGGCCAGCGGCCCCACCTCCTGCAACTGTGCCTCCTCCATCAGCATTTTCAAAGCCGGCCCTATCCGGGTCACTCTCCCGTCCTAGCTGCAGATCTGGGGTGCAGCTCAGATGCTTCAAAAATATCTGTGTTACACCCTGCCCCCAGGCAGTTCCAGAAACTAACATTCCTATGAAACAGCTTGCCAGGTGGTTTTACGGATGTGACCTAATTTGATTTTCAGTATCTTCCTCTAAAATAGCCCCTGTATCATCACCTTTATTTTCAGGCAGGAAAGAAACAATAGAAACAATCTGGTGCACTGTTTTCTTTTCCTTGTGGGGCTCTACCCTACTGAGAGGTTATGTTCTAAAGTCAGACAAAAAACTGTGTATTGGGCCAAGTACTATTAAAAATCCCTTAAATACCTAGGAAGTAGAAAATGTTGACTTTATATCATTAACAGTCTATAGCAAATCTTCTACACACTACAGCTTGAAGACCACCAAACTAGAGTAAATACGGAACAAAATAAAAGTCTATATGCAAACGCAGGCATTGTCAAACAATCTAGCTTTCCGATAACTCAATTCTCCAGAGGGGGAGGAGAAATGAACAAAAATGCTGGTGTTCCTGCTTGTTGCCGTGTGCTCCGTCCTATTTTAATACCAGTCCTCGATTATTAGAATGCATACTAAAGATCTATTCATTACAAGGAGTAAGGTAGGTATTCTAATAATGGGCATCTGGGTACATGCTGTTCTAAGACTGTTTACAAGCGAAGTGTCTGGATGGCACGTCTGTAACGTACCGCTGAGAAACCAGGCTCAGAGAAGAAGGGGCCAACCAAGGCTTTATAGTGGTCACGTAGAGCCCTTATGCTCCAATCTCCAGGCGGACTGTCTTGCTAGAGCGTGTCCATCCCATAACTGTGAATCACTAAGTCGACATGGTTCAAACTTTAATTGAACTGGCTGGCATACAACTGGCTGGGAGCATCACTGAACCATATTTATTCCACAGGGATTCTTTGCTCCCCCTGAATGCAGTCCTGAAGACTATTTTAATTACACTGTTTTCTGATATTAGGAAGTCAGTGAAACATTCCCACATCTGTCTTGCACTGTATTATGTGACATACAAGCAAACATCTATTTAGGACATGGGAGGAGATTCTTAAATCATTTGAACAACCACAATTGTGGCAACTGGACCCTTGCAAGGTGCCAGGCACCATGCCAAATGCTTTGTGAGAATTACCATGTTTATTCCTTAATAATGAACTCAGAATTCTTTTTATCCCCATTTAGAGTTGTAGAAACAGAGGCTTAGAAAGGTCAACTAACTTGTTCAAGGTCACACAGCTAGAAGACAGCAGAGCGTGGAAATAAATCCAGGTCTGTTTTGCTCTAACTCTCAAATGCTGAAATGCTGCCTACGTGAAAACTTCACTGTTGAATCAGCAGTCTTGCTGTGAAGACACGGCCACAGGTAGCAGCAGGAGAGACTGGAGAGTCACTTTCCAGTCCTTAGGGACAGTCACCGTGTGAGTGCCCTTGTCATCACAACATGCTCAGTGCACCCTGAGGGGGACAAAACAGGGGTCAAATGCTGTTGCCTTCGCAAACGCGCATCACGAATGCAGCCTGTGAGCCTGACCATGGTCACATCCCCACACCCCCTGTTTTTTGGGTCCCATCTCCTTTGTCTCAGGCCTGTGTTGCTAGGCCACAGTCCACTTAGGATTGCTTATTTAATCTATAGTAATCCAACGTGTCAGATGGAATCCAGAGAAGTGACAGTATACCGCCTCCCACTGAAGTGAGAATATTTCTCGCCAACTCAAATTATTTATGGTTTAACAGTTAACCAGTCACTCAACTTGAGGATTTTGGCACCGTTGAGCTGTTTTATTACCCTCAGCATAAAGATGCCTTGTACATAAACAACATTTACTATGACAGTCTGCTAGCTGGCTTGTTAAGACCATGTTGTGTCAGGATAGCATTGTTATAACATGTTGTGTCAGGATAGCATTGTTATGACTGAAGCAGAAAGCACCTTGCTGTTCTCCTCTGCATGAGCGCACCTGGCTCACAGGAAGTACTCACATATTTTGGTTAACACATTCACCAAACCATTATTTATAGCATGCCTACTATGTACCAGGTTCTTCTCCAAGTACTGGAAACCACAAAGGAGAAAAAAAGAGTCCCTATCATTATGAGGCTTACATGCTAATTGAGGGAGACAGACAATAAACAGATATATGCCAGTGCTTTGAAGAAAAATAAGGCAGAGCAAAGGAGGACTGAGAATAACGGGTGGTACCACTATGGTCTAGGACAGCTTCTCTTATTGGCTGACATGTGAGCACATAAGTGAAGGAAGTGAGTGACTGGTGAGAAGAGTATTCCAGGAAGAACCAGCAATAAGAGCAAAGGCCCTGAGGCAGAAGCATGCCCAATATGTTGAAGGAAAAACAAGAAGGCCAGTGTGGCTAAAGTGGACAAGTCAGAAGGGAGAAAGGGTGAGTGGTAAAGTAAGAGAGTTAGCAGGAAGGTTGGGCAGTGTGAGATTTGATTGGATATAGGACCTTATAGCCACAGTAAAGTCTTTAGAGGAAGGAAGGAAGGAAGGAAAGAAGGAGGGAGGGAAAGAGTAAATGAGTGAATGAAAAGTGCCATGTGTTTAGACAGAAACCATTTTCTGTTTGTGTCTCTGGAACTAATCAAAGCAGCCACCATTTAGCCTACAATGTACCAAGATCTCTGTTAGGCATTTGGCAGACATTATCTAACTTAATTCTCCTGACTACCCCAGTGAGGGACACGTGACCATCCTTTATAGATGAGGGAAGGTAGAGAATGGTTAAGCAACTTGCACAAGATTGCAGAGTGGTAAATAAACAAACCAGAATCTGTCTGAATGTAAGGCTCCTACTTGATCTTACTCACAACAACAAATCACCAGTATTTACCTTGGCAGTCTAGGCAATCACACTAATTCATGGGCTTCCTAATCTCCCCCCACCCACCGCCTTGGGGATTAGCAGATTTGTGGAGTGACATTTATCCAATCAATGTATCACCATTACATGGATCCTCTTAAAAGACACTTAAAACCACTTCCGCTACTGGGATCCTTAGGCAGGACAATCTGACTATAACGTAAGAAAACATTTTCAAGACAGTAGAGCTACTTGAACGTGGACTAGGCCATCTGCAGAAGGCAAGAGCTCCCCAGGATGGAATGCATCCTGGTAGATACTAGATATGGAAGGAGGGGTTTAAGCATCAGGTCAGGTATAGGGTAGGGTGATGTGCAAGCCCTCAGTGATATCTGAAAGTCTCTCAGAGCCTCGAACGTCACCTGAATAGCACTTTCTTCTGGAATGCTGTTTGTCTATACTTATTTTTACGTTGATTACAGTATCTTTAGCAATACAGATGCTTTTAATTCATATGAGGAATTCATATGTACAAATTGGTTCCTTTATTTCCTTGATGGCTTTGGGGTCTCTGCCTTACTTAAAAAATGCTCCTCCACCTCAAGATTATAAAATACTACTCTACACTTTTTCTAATACCTTTAAACATTTTAAAGTTGAGATGGATTTCTTATAAAATTAACCATTGTGCATTTTTGGTGCCATTTAGAAGATTAACAATATTGCACAACCACTGCTTCTATCTAGTTCCAAAATACTTTCATCACCCCAAAGGAAACTCCATACCCATTAGCAATTATTTTCTATTCCCTCGTCATTCCAGCCCCTCGTGATGAGTATTTGCTTTCTGTCTCAAAGGATTTGTCTGTCCTAGACATTTCATGTAAATGGAATCCTATAATATGTGCAAACTTCGGAGTCTGGCTTCTCCTACTTAGTATAACATTTCAAAGTTCATCTAAGTTGTAGCAGGTGTGAGTACTGCATTCCTTCTTATGGTTGAATATTTTATTGTACCAATATTCTTAAACTTTTATTTGACTTGTCTTACAGTTGTAATCTATTTTGTATAGGGTGTGAGGTAGGGGTCTAATTTTGTAAAATCATAGACATTGAAGCGCTATTTTTATTGTAATACCAATACCCAGGAGGAAATGAAAATATATTAGGATTATTCAGATACATCAATATTTCATCACTTACATTAACCTGAGACCCAAGTATTTTCGACATATCCTGTAGTGACACCTGCCAGAGATGAAGCAAGATCTTACTCATGACAACAAATCACCAGTATTTACCTTGGCAGTCTAGGCAATCACACTAATCCATGGGCTTCCTAATGTCCCCCCACCCTCCGCCTTGGGCATTAGCAGGTTTGTGGAGTGACATTTATTCAATCAATGTATCACCATTACATGGATCCTCTTAAAAGATACTTAAAAAATATAGCATTCTATCTCAAACCCACGTGAGCTGGGAGTTCAGAAATAGCATTGGTATTCTGGTTAATTTATTTTCTAAATGTTCATTCCGGAGTGGTGGAAACTTTTGACCTTGATGCTGATTATGATTAGCATAGCAATCACTCTTCTATAATTAAAAGGCAGATGAGAATTTTCTTTGGCTTATTTATTAACTCCCTTATGAATCTTCTTTTTTTATTTTTTTCAGCAATGAGGGCAAAGTGTTTTGTGTTAGTCGTGAGGGATGTGGGTGTAGTTACCCCAAAGATAGAGGCCATGACCTCGCCTTAGAGCATAACCACTGCCTCTTGGGTGACCCTGAAGCACTCTGTGCCCCCTCCCATTTCTCCTCCCCCTTCCCTTGGCCTAGGAATACTATACAGCCACACAGCCCTCATGATTAGCCACAGGAGTTACATTTATTTTAGCTACTGATCTTTTGACAGCCCAGAAGAGAAGGCCAAGACCCTTTCGCAAAAACCACTGCAGCATGGGACAGCCTTTTCCAAATCTCACTTTATGTGAATCTGACTCTGAGAGCCCAGGACCCTGTTCAGCTTTATGCCTCTGCTTCTCCACTTGACACTCAAGTTACAGCTGGGCATGATGTTTGTGGTCTCAATTTTAATAATGACTCCTATTATAGATCACTTGATATATGCAGACACAGTTCAAAGTGTTCATGCTTCCTGTCATGTAACCCTCTCAATAATGTGAGGTAGGTATGATTATCATTCCCATTTTTTCAGATGAAGAAACTGGCTTCAAGTAATGAATAACTTATCCCAGGTCATTCAGCTGGTAAGTGTGAGAAGTGGGATCTCTGCTTGACTACAAGACCCCCACTCTAAACCAACACAATTTTGTTTCCCCAAGTCTTCACCCTGACACTTGACTCTTTGAGAACTCAAGCTTCCTCTGCAGACTTGCCCCTTGTAATAACAATGCAATGGCAACAATGATGGTGCTAGGCTCTTTTCTCACTCTTCATATATGTAGAACACCAATAATCCTAATGAGGTGGATCCTATTATGATTCCCATGTTACACATGAGAAACTGAGGCAAGGAGGAGTCTCACAGCAGCAGAGACAAGCCTGGAGCTAGGGCTGTCTGTGAGCTTTGCTATTGCAGTGGAGATACAGAAAGGCATCTTGGAACCTTTGATGCTACTGTGCAGCTCAGCAGGGATTCGAGTACTGAACTGGGTTTGTAGTTCAATCCCAGGCAGGATCTGGGAATTCCTCTTTCCTGACATCCTTCCAAGGTTGCTTCTCTGCAATACCTCATCTACCACTTCTGTTCTCTAAAGCTCCCTCCCCGCTCAGAATAATTTTCTCTGATGTTCTTAATGTTGAGATCTCATTTCTGTGATCCCCTCAATTCTGTGTTCTAACTGGGACTCTGAGTTCCACCTTGCCCCTGCGAGGTCCTGCCAGCTCCGAGGCCTAACTTGGAGTCTTCAGCTGTGACCCAAACAAACTCTCTGGGGGTATTGTCCAAATCTCTCCACAGAGTATACAGCAGCTCTCTCCACTAGGGGGCAGAGAGGAAACAAAGAGACTGGGAGGAGGTCTCAGCTGGACATGGGACTGAGACACAGCCTGGGGAGCTCCTTGGAGCTGCAAGTGGTCTTCTATAATTTCCTATTAATTTGGCTATTTGTGAACTTTGTTTTCAGAAATAAGTTGTTGAGTATGACATGTTGACTTTTAGGATAATCCTTCTGATATAGTTCCAGGACGATCTCAAATAGGAACTAAATAGGACTAAATAAAACTTGCATTGTGGTCTTGCTTTAGGATGGTTACATAGCTAATAGTAATAAAGATAATGATAAAATTGCAAAAATATTTCAGAGAATTTTTATGTGGGAGACTATTTTAAGAGCCTTAAATATAGTTTTTTAAATTTTTAATTAACATATAATGTATTATTGGTTTCAGAGGTACAGGTCTATGACTCATCAGTCTTATATAATACCCAGTGCTCATTACCCCACATACTCTCCTTAATGTCCATCACCCAGCCTTAAATGTATTCACTCTTTAATTCTTGGGAAGGAAGTGCTATTGTTTTCTCCATTTACAGACAGGGAAATTGAGAGATTAGGGTCAGTGCCTAGGTTACCCAGCTGTAAGATGCAGAGCCAGGATTCAATCCCTGCCAGCTAGCTGCACAAACCATATCCTTATGTTGTGTAGTCTATTTTAATCAAGGGCTTCCAGAGTCAGAGGACATTGCCATGATATGAAGATATGTTTCAAGTCATAACTGCTAACACCCATTTCTTTGTGTCCTGCTGGTGCCAAAGGCTTTTATACATATCATCCCATTTAGTTCTTATAACCATGCTTTGAGGAAAGTGCTGTTACCCATCCCACTTTAAAGCTGTAGAAACTGAAGTTTAGAACATTTAAGATAGTTTTCAAGGTCAAATAACTGATGAGTAGCAGGGTTAGCACTTGAATCCAAGGCCTGCTTGACTTCAAATCTAGTTTTTTAAGGATATGTTTTTCTGTGTTCTTTCATAGTATAGTGTAGAAAAAAGAGGAGATAGTTTTTTTTAATTAAAAAAATGAGTATCTTGTTAAGAATCTACATTAATGACTTCCCCCACTATTTTGTGAATTTTAATGTAACTTCATTCCAATGTCAATCAATAACTGTAGCATCGACCTTGAGGGACTATATAGGTTTTCATTCCTTCTGAATGACTTTCTTACTTGAAAATCTAGAAATTTTATAGTTATTCAGTTTTTTCATTCATGGGAAATTTTTCTATCTTTCTCATCCTTACCTTTCAAGCTACTTTTTTGTCTTTGAACCACTTTTCCTTCTGTCTCCCAGTATTTAAACTATTCTAGTTTCAGTTATTTTTTCCAGCCCAATCTCTCTCCCAAGTCCCATAATTCATTTCTACCTGTCCCCTGTCCACTGATATCTCACACTAGAGATCCACCATATCTGAAATCTGCCAAATAGAACCTTCTCCTGACTTCCTACTTTCTAATTAGGCCACACCCATCCCTGGTCACTGATGCCTAAAATTCCAGGATCATCTTTGGTATTTTTTTCTCCTGCAAAACTCAATCTATTCATAGTTTTATTAAACTATTTATTCACTAAGTATTAGAGGGATAGAGCACCATTATATCCATCCATTTGTTCAAGTAACACATGTCTGCTACTGGAAATGAATACAAGGCCAGGCCATACAAAACCCAAGCAATTAGAGGGTTTTTCCTATACTGTGTAATAGAAGGCAGAAAATGAGAAGTACATGAAGTCAAGTATGTGTGGATTTTCAGAAGGAAGAGATTTCTCTAAGTTGAAGAGCAGCTGGAGACCATACATTATATCATGCCCCCTTTTTCCCATACCCACAGTTGTCCCTAGACCCTATGCACATAGATACAAAGAAAATTTCGGTACTGCATTCTAAAATCAAGGCTACAAATCAGTGGCTTAAAAATCCCTGTACTATGTAGCCCAAGTTCATCTCAGCTTTATATTCTACTCTGTGTTCAATAAGAAGCTTCCAAAAATTTAACCAGAGATGTTTAATTGGAAAGGAGCATAATCATCTAATTCAGGACTAGCAAACATTTGCTATGGATATTGTGCAGGGAATGGACTCTAGGTAAGAGTAGGAGCTGGAAGGCTAGCTATGGGCCTATCAAGGTATTCCAGGTAAGAGACTGACATTTTTCTCCAAGATCTAGACTAGGGGTTGGCAAAACATGGCCATGGATCAAATTTGGCCCATTGCCTATTCTTCTAAATAAAGTTTTATTGAAATAACAACCATGTACATTTGTTTACATTTAGTCTATGGCTGCCTTCATACTACAACAACAGTGTTGAGTACTTGCAACAGAGACCATCTGGTCTGCAAAGCCTAAGATATTTCCTATTTTACCTTTTACAAATTGCTGACCCATGCTCTAGACAAACTACCTCCTTCTAAGTCTTAGAACATGCAAAGTGTTTTCCCACCTCAGAGAATAGCACATGCTGTTGTGTCTGCCTAGAATATTCTTCCCTCATTTTTGGCACTGCATTTATTAGCCTTTAGGTCTCAGATTAAATGACAGAGAAGTGTGTGGAGCTGAAAGAAGCCCTTTTATTCTATCTCCTCCCCCTGTTTGAATGCTTCCTGCTATTTTTGTAATTGGCTTCATCTTTCAGTCAGATATATATTTGTGTATTGTTTGTCTCTCTCATCCTTAGATGGTATGTACCGTATGGGTGGGGACCACATGTTTTATTTGCCATTGCATGCCTAACAGCTAGCATTGTTTTTGTAAAGATAGGGTCCAAATCAATGTTCTGTTCTGAGAATGGATCATTAGTGAAATTGCATGATGAGAAATGTTAGTAGGTTTTACATTTAAAAATAAATATCAAAACTTTAAAAATATTCCCGCCAATAAAATGGCATAAGTAAATGGCTAACCACTCCCTACAAACCAATAGGAAACTGATTCTGACCCAAAGAAAAATAAGCATAATATGTGGATAAGGAAGTGCCCCCAAGAGAATGTCCAAGTGGCCAATAAACATATGAAAAATTATTTCAACTTCATTACTCATTATGAAAATGCAAATTGAAACCACAAAGCAAACTGCAAATTAAAAGTATACACATTCACCAGAATGGCTATAATTACAGAGGCAGAAAACATCAAATACCAACAAGCATGTGGAGAAAACAAGACTGTCTTGCACTACTTATGGGAATGTCGATTGGTACACCTGCTTTGGAAAACTGTTTGGTAGTGTCTAGTAAAGCTAAACTTATGCCTTCCCTAATACAATAAAAAAAATACATGTATGGGCTCGCCTAAAAACCCTATATAGGATATTAATAGTAGCACTTTTGGGAATAACTCCAAACTGGAAACCGCTCAAATCCCTATGAATAGAATGAATATATTGTGAAAGATAAGTACACACATGCAATGGAATACTGTGCAGCAATAAAAAATGTACCGTCTGTCACTCTACACAACAAAATGGATAAATGTTGTAAATGCAATGTTCAAAGAAAGAACTAGGAATAAAATGAGTTCATTTAGATGGACTAAAGAAACAAATGAAGCATATTTATGCTGTTAGAAGTTGGGTTGAGGTTATCCTTGGCAGGGGTTTGTAACTGGAAAGGGGCCACAGGTGTGTTTCTAGAGAATTACTGATGTTCTCTCTTGACCTGGATGCTGGTTATACAAATGTCCTCAGTTGTGACTATTAATCAAAAGTATACTTAGGACACATGCATTTTTCTGTATATTATACCACAACAGAAAATTAAACAGAAAATTTAAATGGTTGATCACTTTTTACAGTCATGAGTGTGTTTTGGGCATAGGAAAGAAAAAATGTGCTTCCTGGAATACATACCATTGAAAGAAGGGTATCTTTAAAAAATCCATAAGCCTGTGGTTTATCATAGAGGAAGACAGACCTTTATTGATCTGCACAATCATATTAGAAATGGACAAGCACATTTTGCATCAGGGGCCATTAGTGGTTTGCAGAACACATTAACAGCAATATCCTCGAGCATGGAGTCAAACAAAAATATCAATGATACCATATTATAAGTTTTTAAAAATACTTGCTAGCAGTTCCACTTCCCCATAAGAGCCTCACTACAAGTTATGTGGACGGGACACTTTATCCCCATAGTGCAGTTCAGGAAACTGATACCCAAGGAACAGTAAGTTATTAGAAATGATGGCAGAAATGGATTCCTAACCCTTATTCAGATGGAGTTTTAATATCTTAATATTCTAGGACTTCCTAAGCAATTTCAACCTGAAGACCTCCCACCTTTTAGAGATGAAAATGTTCCAAAAACCCTGAATAGGATAACACATGAATTTTTTCTATAAATTAAACATTATGACCAAAACCCTCTGTGAATTCCATGATGTTTTAAAGTGGATTTATATTAATCATAGCTATACCTATATGTTTAAAAAGTGGTCATGCAGACAAGTCAGGATATATTTTAATTTTTTAAGCTTTTATTTATTTGAGAGAGAGAGAGAGCGAGCATGAGTGGGTGGGAGAGGTGGAGGGAGAAGCAGACTCTCCGCTGAGCAGGGAGCCTGACACAGGGCTCGATCCCAGGAGTGGAGATCATGACCTGGACTGAAAGCAGCCGCTTAACTGACTGAACCACTCAAGAACCCCATGATATATTTTTAATTTGAAAGATAATGTTGAGTGCATATATGGATTCAAGAATATCAACATAATCTAATGGTCAAATAGTCTAAAGGTCAGGAATCAGCATGGTTTGAGAACTGTGGCAGAGCCTGTGGTTTCTAGTCTTCAGATTTCCTACAAAAGCTCTCAGAGGTGAGCTGTCCTACTCCAGCCTTCCATAAGGAGTGCAAACTCACTACTTATTAGCTTCCAACTGGGTATAGTAAAGAACTAGGTCTTCTGTCTGCCTCCTGTATATGCCCCTTCTGCAAACAGTACCATGTTTTACTTTGAAGAACCTTTTCCTACTCTCAGTTCATATTATAGTGTGGGGTTCACTTCAAATTATCTAAGACCTGCCATTGGAATGTTCCATTCCCCGGGCACAGTGACAGGTACATCACTGGGCAAAAGAAGCAGACTGGACCAAATAATAGTCTTAGGAATTTCATTAAATAATTGGGAAATACATGCCTTTCCACTGGGGTTGCTAAGTCGGTAGGACACCAAACTATGGGACTGTTCCACATTGTATGGAGAGAACCTGCTGGGAAGGAAGCTAACACAGAGAAAACAGCCTAGACATGGAGGATGAATCTGACAATAGCACTCAAGCACCTGGATTCATCTGTGCCTGAAGCCGAGATCTACCCTTGGACTTAATAAATTGCTTTCTTTTTCTCTAGTGAGATGTATTTGTGCTTCAGGATTTGCAACCAAAGGAGTCCTAACTAATACACTTGGGCAGGTAACAGCTTCTATATGATTCAGTTGCCTCACCTCGAAAATGGCAGTGATTATACCATACTCAGAGAGCACTTATAAGAATCAGATGAAGTGATGAGTGCAAAAGCACATGGTAAATTATAAATTTGTAGAAAATGCTTATTAATGTTTGTCATTGCCCTTAATTATGAGGATACTACAGAAAAGAGGATACAATAGAGGAATAGTAACTACAAACAAACAAACAAACAAACGAAAGCCCTTGCTTTTTTTCCCCTCCTGCATAAGGAGATCAGCAAAATGTAATAAGAGCTGGACATATGACAATCCATATAATTCACTTTCAAATTCAGATCTGAAATCCTATAGGTTCAATGGATCATGTGGAGGGAAGATTATATTAAGCTCCCAGCTACAAAATGAACTGCTGACATAAGAAGCAGTGGACAGGTCTCTAAAGAGCTTTCCCCAACCCACCTGCATGTTGAACACAGTGAAATCTGTATTTGGGCAACTATGAAGGAATTATCACAGGACAAGGGTTTATTTAGATCATAAGAACAGCATGGCACTATCAGACAACACATACCTGTGCTGCAAATTCTCGTTAAGTGACCATAACATAAGCCCTTCTTTTAAAATTGGATGGCAAGCCTCGCACAACTGGGGGAATAAAAACCATTGCGCCCAGCTCCTAGATTTAGTTTCTCATGCATTGCTAAGCATAACTCCCTCCCTAGAGTAGAGAGAGGGGAATTATTTCCACATTTCCTAGAAAGAAACATGGTTATTCCCTCAAGGTGGCCATTACTTAGGGAATTCTAAGACATGTCTGGACATTGGATCTCTATGCTGACAGGAAGTTACGATAAATATGGTTTCTAGAGTGCCTGCTCAGGAAGACTCAGTGCCAAATGCGGCTAAGGTGAGCACACACTTTTTTTTTTTTTTTAGATCGAATACTCTTTTTTCTTTGGATCTTAAAAGTAATATATGTTAAGAAAAAAAGACACTTAAAAAGTATAGAGAAGAAAAGAAAGGTACTCATATTTCTCTATGTCTACATTTATAGTTAAAGAATAGTAAGAGTGAGTTCTATTTTTTAATTGGAATAGTCTCACATTCAATACAGTGTTTTGTAATCTGCCTTTGTCACCTAACATTATAGCATGGGCTTTTTTTTAATGTCAGTAAATATAAGCCAACATTTTCCTTTCTGATAAGACATAATTTATGATTACACACATATGAATAGATATTTAAGAGCTTCCCCTTCATTTTTGTATTTTTTTAAATAACGGGGTCAAGTTTGTATCTATGGTTAAATATTTAGGGTAAAAATTTATTTGAGACATTCCTAGAAGTGGTGTCACTTATCATCACATGGTATTCAAAATCAAGGCATTTGTGTATGGCTAAATATCCCCACCAGAGTTGTACCAATTTCACTCCCATTGGCACTACCTAGGAGCACGTTCATCTAGATCCTTAGCAGTACTTGATGCTGTCATCTTTTTGAACCTTTTCTGCACCCTTTTTTTTTTAAGATTTTGTTTATTTATTTGACAAAGAGATAGAGAGCACAAGCAGACAGAGTGGCAGGCAGAGGGAGAGAGAGAAGCAGGCTCTCTGCCGAGCAGGGAGCCCATTGCAGGACTCGATCCCAGAACCCTGGGATCATGACCTGAGCCGAAGGCAGTCGCTTGACTGACTGAGCCCCCAGGTGCCCTTTTCTGCACCCTCTTGACCTTGAACATTATCAGAGGGGCAACCACATAGTTTGGAAAGAAAATCATGGAGAGTAGAAAAATTGAGCTGGGAAGGACCCTAAGAAGGAAAGAAGAATGATGCACATAGAAGAAAATGGAAGAGCCCACTTGGACTTCTCTGTGTCACTAGTCAATGCTGGAATTCTATGATGTGATGGAAGTTTCTGATCAATATACACATATTACCAAATAAGAAAATAGTTAAAACACTTAAAAGGATCAAAAGGTTTTGATTTATCTAATACAAAATGCTCAGATTCTAATACTGAAGCCCTTTCAGACCAATCCAAAATGTCTCAAAGAAATGGTCTCTTGTGCATGAACAGACAGGAAACAGTTTGGAAATGGTCCAGTTCCCGGGGGAAACTTCCCCAGGCTATCACTGGTGGTCACCGTAAACCTCTGTGAGTACACTTGCCTTCTGGAAGGATGGGAAATCAATAAGGACAAGGACTTTAGAAATTAAGTGTGACATATGTTGTCATGGGGGATCTTGAACCAACTCTCTCAATCAACAACAAATGTGTCCAACGGCCTGATTTGGTATAGTCTGCCCCTGGCAGTTGCCCCTTGGCAGGCCCAGTGTTCTCAACACTGGCCTTTCGAGGAGCACACTAGTGCTGGGCTAGCTTTTGCACTCGTTCTCTCCTCAGCGTGGACTGTCCTTGCAACCTCCTCTCCCTCTTGCGCCAATTCCTATTAGTCCTACTTCATTTATGTCAGGCCCTTCTGTGAAGCCTTCCTCAACCCCCTCTACCCTACAGTGCTACAGTTCCTTTAGCGCCTTTAGGACGTAGTATCTACACCTTGAACTCGATTACTGCACTCATCTCACTGTGTTGCCTCTGTCAGTGTGCATATTGGCCCTCCCACTGGACTGACGGTGAGGGTAATATGTGTGCCCTGCTTATTTCTAGTATCCCTTGCGCCTGGCTTCATGCCTGCCACAGATATGGCAGGTAGGGCTATGTGAAACTGAATAGAAAAATGGTAGCTATTAATAAATATCGAGGGAATGTTGACCAAATATTTACCTCTATTTCATTTATTTCCATAGAGCATTCAGAGTACAACAAACAGATAAGTAAATGTCAAATCCATAACGTCTCATTATTGCCTCTATTTTATGATGGAAAATGTAACGGATGAAAAAATAGGTGCTTGCGGAGATTATGCAACCTGCCCAAGGCACACTAGTAAGGAACAAATATTTGAATTTGGGTCTGCCTGACTCCAAAGACTGTAGTCTCAATTATGACATTATCCTGTCTCTAGGTCTCTTGACCACATTAGGAAACTAAAGCCTTACAATCTGGAATCCATTCTGAAAGGCCCCCCAAAACTGAGTGGGGTAGAAAAACACATAGCATTTTTTACTAGTGGCCCACTAAAGTGGAATGGATTTTCTTGGATGACTTACAGAAAGGAAGGAGAAACAATGGAAAAAAAGAAATATATCAGAGAAATTCAAAATGAGATGAACCATCCCAATCTGCCCTCTTTATGCTCCAAAGGGGTCTTGTGGAAGAGGGGTGGGAATAATAGTTTTAAGCGAATGATAAATATGCTGTACTTTGAATGGAAATAAAGCTTCAAAAAACCCTTTGATCATCAAATCACACATGTGAAATTAAAATAAATTAGACTTGGAAATGATAAAGTTGTGATTATACAAATGCTAATTAAATTAGTATTGACAGTGTTCTAGGCTGAGGTCAAAGGGAAGATGGCCCCTGTTCCTTGGCAGAAGGTAAGGCCACTTCATGCACAGTGACAGTTGGAATGGGGACAAAGCCTACAGGTCACATGTGCCAAGACTACCAAGTAGGGACAGGCTACCCTGTACCCTTGCCATGGATAAAGGGCAATCACATCTTCCCTCAACCAGAGGCTCAGCATTCCCACAGCCCCTGCAGCTTCCAGGGACTTTCTGACCCATCACTTCGTTTTGCCTCCTAGTAACACACATGAACATGTGTGTTCCCTTCCTTCTTATACTTCCTCTCTTTTCTGTATGACCTCTCAGGGCTTCATTAGTTTCTGTGTACAGGAATTTGATCCTTCATTCACTTATTAAATAATTTATGTAGATCCATGATGGGGCAGATTTTCTTCTAGGTACTGGGGATGTATCTGTTTTGTTAACAAGCTTGGCCCTCATGTAGCATACATTATAGTGAAAGAGAAGGAGGAGGGATAAAGAAATAGATATAGAACAAAATGTCAGGTGAAAATGGATGATCTGAAAAAAAGATAAAGCAGAGTAAGTGGACAAAAAAGGGTGAGATCTACTAGTTCATATAGAGAAGTGTCAGGAAAAAATTTCTGTGATAAAATGACATGTGAACAGAAACCAG
Organism: Ailurus styani; assembly: GCA_002007465.1. Lineage (NCBI taxonomy): Eukaryota > Metazoa > Chordata > Mammalia > Carnivora > Ailuridae > Ailurus > Ailurus styani. Next base: position 273,513 of record LNAC01000265.1, read on the forward strand.
AATGAAGTGAAGAAATGACCCATGAGAATTTCTGGGGAAAGTGTGTACCAGGTAGAAGTCAGAGCACATGAAAAGGCCCTGTGGCAGGAATAGAGCTATGTATGTCTGAAAAGCAGAAAGGAGGCTAGTAATCTGGAGCTGAGTCATCAGGGCTGAGGATATAAAATGGGTTCTGAGAGTTAGCTGTTGGGCAGATTAAGTAAACATTTCAGGGACAGAAGCAAGAGAAGGAATAGGAAATCCAAGTGAAAACTAATATTGGTTCTGACAAGGTAGTGGGGTGAAGGGAGTGGAGATACTGAGTGATAAATCTGAGATATATTTAAAAATATATATGTATATCTATTTAAAAATAGAAGCCATAGGATTTTCTGATACACTGGATGTAAGGAATAGAAAAACAGAGCTGTGCTGGATGATCCTGAAACTAATCTGAGTTGATCTGAGACTCCTCTATGCTAAGGAATAGTTCATTCAGGATTTTCATGCTATCAGTGGTACCAGAGATACATTCCAAGGGCATAAGGAATAGCAGCTCATTCATTATTTACCCATTCATTTATTCTACCATTTCCTTATCCCCTTCATACATAGTCCAATGGTAAGGGCTAGAGAGATGAATAAGTTTTAGTTATAAGCATTTTAATAAATATCAACATAAAGATGTTGATTTAAAAAAAAAGGATATGGGGGAAAGATATTGTAAGTTAGGTCTCTGAAAGGTACTTCAGAGACCAGAACATTGATTCCCATGGCCTATTTAAAGCATTGGACAGAGGCTCTCAATCTTGGCAATACTTAACATTTTGGGTCCAATAATTCTTTGTCGTGGGGAGACGTCTTCTGCATTGTAGCATATTTAGCATCATCCCTGGCCTCAACCCCTAGAAACCAGTAGAAACACTTGCCCCCACTCCCAGGTGTGACAACCAAAAACATCTTCAAGTTTTGCCCGATGTCTCCTGGGGAGAAAATTGTCCTTCTTGAGAACTGCTACTCTAGGAGACTGTGGGATTGCTCAGGGTGCCGAAATCCTGTGCGCAGGGGGAAACACACCCAAGTGTCTTATGTAGCAATTTGACACACAAGACCTCTTTCTTGATGCAGTCAAATTATTCTTCAATGCCCACTTCTACAGGGGAATTTCATGGTCTCGTCTAGCTGGAAGAAAATGCTCCTTCCTGAATTCCCAGAGTAGTATTCATCATGTTCTACTCCACATAACTTTAAGTACCTCTGTATCTGCTCAGCCGCTGCCTACTCGCTATGTGCCCATAAACCACAAGGTGCTCTGGCTTATCATCTTCCTCGATTAATATCCATCTCCTCATTTGGATGGCAGCTCAACTCTACCCCCTAATTGGGTTAATGCCTACTTGAGGCTCCAATCCTAGGTTGCCCCGCTTCCCCCTGCCACTTTTTTTAATGCCTTCTTCATTTGCAATTTTACTTATACTTGAGAAATCATTTGATTTTGAGTATCACTTCCAGGAATGTGACCTCCATGGAGGTGGAACTCTGGCTATTTTTTTTTTGGATATTAGTAAACCCCAATCGCTAGCACAGAATTCAGGATATAACAGACTCAAAGCTTGTTGAATGTATAAATGATTAGATTAATTAAGATAGAGTTTATAAGGCACCCTGCAAAATGTTGTCACAGTAAACACTCACTAACTGGTGGTTGTGATATTATTCTACTCTTGTTATTTATAGTGAGGACAGGAAGACACATGCTAGGAGGTTGCAAAGTCATGCCCACTGATGTATTTCTTGTCTCTTTCTCCTTTTTCTTCTTTTTGCTTTTTCTTCCTGGTCTCCATTAACCTCAGGTATGCAAAGGTATGCAAAATAAGCTTCTCTTTATTCAAGATTTTGTAAGAGATTAAGTCTAATAGTCTCACAGAAACCCAGAGAACTATTAAATACAATGAGACACTATTGTAGTTTTCTCCAGGTACAACTGAGGTAGCTCCAGATCCACTCGAGTTAAGTTCCAAGGACAGTTACTACAAAGAACAACCTGAGCCACAAAAAAGCCTTTATATCCCAGATTCTCATCAGGCTTTTGCTCCATGGGGCTGCTTGTGGGCTAAGTGATTAAGGCTGAGATGGATGTTCTGGAGCTGAGTGGGGCAGAGAGGGCACCCTACCAGAGCCTGTGTCTCCTTTTCAGAGACAGTCATACGTCACAATTAGATTAGTGCTCAGAGCTGGAAATAATATTCAACTGTCTGTAAAAATAGCCCACATAAGTTATCTTTTTGGCTCTAAGGGAAGCTTCATCAATCCTGGGATGGGTGAGCCAGGACCCCCTACTTTATCTCAGAACTTCCTGGAGCAACCTGCTTTCTCTGGGACACTTACTATCTGCAGACAAGCAAATGCACATTAAGTCCCACTTCCCAGCCTCTGTGATAGTTAAAACGGATTAAATTTTATTAGGTGGCATGGGTGGTACATCTCACCCAGGCAATAATAAGCAATAGTCAGTCCATCCCTGATTCAGAGTCTGAAGGCTGTTGGCATGACTCCTCTTTGCTCATAAAGAGGTCTACTGGAAAAACACCATATGAGGAACCAGCTGCCATATACACTCGAGCATCCAGAAATTCTTCCTTTCCTCCCTGTCTGGATAACATCTAGAAACACCTGTAAATTTAAGACTGACTATCATGACCATAACCACAGTAAGCAGTCTCCTGCTATGTACTTATCTATATTCAACATAAGCATTAAGGATAGCCATATCTTCCCAAACACAAATAATACAGATGCAGAAAGTTCTCACTGACCTCACAATTTGATCTCAAGCACAGACTAATGGTCTTCAATCTATCGTTTTAGCCTTAGGATCTCCTTCCCTCTACTACTTTCATGCAGGAGCACTACACTGTACCAGGTGAAAAGTTTGAGCCACCCTAAATAAAAAGATATGGTCTTGACCTTCTACCTCATTTCTTGTATCAGCCCCTGAGCTTCCTCTTTGGAATGTAAAACAGTCCTGAAGGCCAGTTTGAAAACCATATTATTTAAGAATCTACAAGTCTACATCACCAAAGGTCTTAAGAACCCAGTTTTGTTCTCAGTGGAGAATGTCGGTCCTCAGCCCTTATCCTCATTCAGTTCTACGGGGTCCTTGAAGAATCAAGACTTGGGCTCATGGCTGGCTGCCCCTGGACAAGGGTACCTCCTGGAAGGGGGATGTGGGCTGCACTTCCACTCCTCTTCTGTGTCACAAGCCATGTACCTTGGCAGAGGGCTTCCTGCATCTAGAGGCAGGGACACTTTTTCCTAGTTTGCACAAAGAAACAAAGCAATACTTCCCACTGATGCATGGGGATTTTTGCTGTATTCTGGAAGATTCCTCCTTAATTAGGAGCAAGAAAACCCAAAAACAACAAAGAGAAGTGATAGCAGGAGAAACAGACAGGAAAAGCATTAACTGGAGGGCTGACATCAGATTTGGGACAAGGATCAAGTTCCAAAGCCTTAGAAGGTTTTCAAGAGAAATGTGAAATGTGCTTACTGTTGGTTTTTATCTTTTTTAAAGATTTCATTTATTTGAGATAGAGAGCAAGCAAGAAAGGAAGAGGGAGAGACAGAACATGAGTGGGGAGAAGAGGGATAAGCAGGCTCCCCTACGAGCAGGGGACCCAGGAACCTGGGATCATGACCTCAGCTGAAAGCAGACACTAACTGACTGAACCACCCAGGAGTCCCTTACTATTGGTTTTTAAACAAATGTTTGATGGGCTTACTTTGTACATGTTCTTGGTGCACTAACTGGGTTTTATATAAGTGGATGAATAAATTAATCTGAGTAAAAGTAAAAGATTCAAATCTTTATTTGAAGAGACTGGCCCAGTGGGAAAAGCAATTCTTTCTCTGAGACTTGCCACCCCCCAGGCAACCATCCGGGCCAGTTGGGGCCTGCATAAAGGGGGCTGTACATGTGACTAGACAAGCTCTGTTCACCCAGCTGATCCGGCCACCTCCCAGACCACTGCACTGCAGAGCAGTGCTGCCCACTCACCAGGCAGGGCAAGTGCCCCTACTCTGCTTAGGGGAATTAATAAGACAGAGGTGAAAAAAGTGATTCACAGTGTTTAATTATTCTTTAATTATGCTCCATGCCATTACCTTTGCAAGGATTCTTACAGGGCCTGTCTCTATCCAAGGGAGAGTTAGATGGGAAATTAAAGAATCTCTCTCTCGACTTTGTAGTACATTCCAGGTTTCAAGGTTTTCCCACCAGTCCAGTTGGGCATGAAAAGACAGAAGAATGTCTTTCCCTCAAAAGCCCATTGGAGTGGAAGCAAGAAGGGGACTCTGAAAGTGATAATTAAAAAATCTATCCAGGCCTTTCAAGTTCTCCTCGGCTCAAGAGTCCTTTTGCTTTCTTCCAGCATCTCTACCTTCTACCACAGATTTGGAAAGAATGCCTATTAAGGCTGCTTTTATGCTGTGTGACAACCCAGACCAGTACCTTAACCAGGAAGGCAAGCTTCTTTCTTCGAGATGGTCTGAATATCACGCGGGCATGGAGGGATAAAGTCCAGCACTGGCATACCAAAAGAACAGAGGGTGACATCTTTGGCAGATTAACTCTAGATTCCAGGGATTTGGAAGCAGAAGGGTCTTAGAATTCATCTAGCCAATGGCTCATGATTCTATTACATCTTTGAAACATTTCACCCAGCCTCTGCTTAGGGGTGGGGAAAGGTTTGGCCATCTGACAAGACCATCATGCAGCTTAGATACCTGTTTTCTTTAGCAGGCTGTTTTAATTTCAATGACCCATTCATTCAACAGTTATTTCTGAAGTAGATTTGAATCCTGCCTCTGTCACTTGTTGACTGATCATGAGCAAGAAGGTTAATGTCTCTGAGCCTCAGTTTCCACATCTGTAAAAATGGGAGTTAATACCAGTACTTACTTCTAATTATGAATTCAAATAGAATTTGCAATATTAAAATAGGCTTTATAACATATTAAACGTGTTCATTACCTGCCACAACTGGTAGTGACCTTTTTGACTAGGGATAGGGCATATACTATAATGCCTACTAGATAATAAGTTCTCTAAGGTCCATCTCTGTTATATTTTTACTTTTGTGTTTCTAGGGTACAACACGAGGCATAGCATATAGTAGGTCCTTAATAAGTATTTGATGAAAAGGGAATAAACAAACATGGGAGAAATAGCAGAGTGTGGCCAATGCAGGGACAGATGGAAGCCCAGGGTGGTGTGGGAATACAAAAGAGAGCAACTCCACTTCTGAGAAGCCATTTCTAACTTAGGGCTGAACGAAGTCCATGCAGGTTCCATGCAGGCTATCTGGAGCAACCCCAAGCACTAGGCCCCAGTCTTCCAGAACAACCTTCTCAAGGCATTCCTGATGGGATATGGTTTTCTTCCCCCTCTTCCTTGCTCATGTCCATCATACCCCTTCTCCCCCAGTGAGAACAATGCCCTTATAACTGTGTGACCCAGAAATGGACAAAATATTCGCACTGTGGATGAGCATCCCTGATTTCAGTGGATGTGTTGGCTGTGACTAATGAAGCCAATACTCCCACACATTTTCAGCACCAACCCTACTCTTGGAGTCCATGCAAGATGCCCTCAATTCCACATGTGGTTGATACATTCATGTGCTACTCACTAAGTACTCATTTAAATTACATTGAATCGGTTTCATTTTCTTTGGTGATGTTGAGGACCACTGAAAAATAGGGCTACACTGGCATTTCAAAAAGCCAGGCTTGGGATGGTTGACAGAGTGGCTTCACTATAGTTTGGGAACTGGAGCATCATTTCTTCATAGACTGAGAGAACTCTGACCCCAGCCACTATAGTTTGATTTAGGCATGGATCTTGGAACATGATCGTATATTACAGGGGATGCATACCACCAGTGTCACCTGAGGCAATTCTGGGTGGGACTCAGATGATGGTTCTAGAATGCTCAGAGTATTTCTTTTTCTTTCCATGTATATGAAATATGCCATAACCAGCATTTCAAACCCATGTTTTTCACAGATATACTAGGTACTTATTCAAGTTAAAGTTTAAAGAGGAGTCAACTTACGAAATGGAAACACAGGTGGTACACAAAGCAAACCCCAAGGTTGTTCTGGGAGGCAGTCACTCCCTCTACCCAGGACATCCCAGTGACTGCACCTGTGCCAGGTCTTAGTTTCCTTATCTCTGAAATGAGGGTTGATAATTTCTACTCAACCACCACCCTACAGATTGTTTGTGAGAATAAAGTGACATAAAAAGAATTTTGTCTGCCATTTACTGATTGTATTTAGTAGATTCTAGCATGGGGCTACACTCTTCATACACTTTATTCCATCCTTACAGCAATCTTGTGTGATGGGTGCTATTAATCTTCCTATTCTACAGGAAGGCAAACTGAGATTCAGAAAGAGCTGAAGCAACTTGACCCAAGTCACACAGATTAAAAGAGACAAAGCCAGAATCTGAACCCAGGTCTCCAAGACACCAAAATCCATGTCCTTTACCATCTCAGTTGTGTGTAAGAGTGTGAGCTTTGCAGACTGCAAAGCCTGATAAAAAAAGAACAGCATCAATAACACTGAACACAAGCTCCATGATGGACGGACTTGCCTGCTTTGTTCATCATTGTGTCCCCAGAGCATGTGGAAAACCCCCTAACACACTCTGTATGCTCACTAAGTGTGTGTGTGTGTGTGTGTGTGTGTGTGTGTGAGAGAGAGAGAGAGAGAGAGACAGAGAGACAGAGAGAGAAAGAGAGGAGGACAGTAGAAGCGAAGGGAAAGAAAGAGAGAAAGGAGGGAAAGAAAGAGAAAGGAAGGAGGAATAGATGTAGGGAGAGAGGGAAGGAATAAAAACAGTCTTTGGGAAGACAGAAGTTAGCATATTCTGGTTATGAAAACAAAAGATAAGAAGAAACAGACTTGCTGTGTAGAGGTCAGGAGCTGGAGTAAATGCAGACACCATCAGTACAGGGAAATGGATGGGAAAGCCAGTTTTAACCACTGACAGGTTGGTTTATCTTATGCATGGGCTTGTTCTGTGCCAGAGAAGGCAAGCCATCAGGAGTGTCCCATGAAGGAATGAGGAGAAAGGGATGCAAAGAATAGTACTCTTTTACTGATAGGAGATCTTCAGAAACATCAGTAATAATGCACATTTTGAAGACTCTGAAATCTCTTTTCATTACCAGTATAATATATATCAATACAAATATGTTTGTTTTCTGGTATTATAGTATCGAAAGTTCAGGAGAATCATTGTAAAATAATCTCGTTCTAAGCAAGAATAGAAACAAAATATATATAAATAAATGTAAAGATTAAAGGATTAAAGATCTATATATGGCAAAATATACCATAAAGTTAAAAAAATAGAGAGACCGGGAAAAATTTATGCAAGATATTTACGCAAGACAAAGGACAGCATTAATATCCAGAATATGAATTGTGTTCCTGTGAATCAATAAAGAATAGACAAATAACTTCTTAGAAACTTGTGAAGAGAATATGAATAGACATTTCTTAGAAAAAATACAAAAGTCCAATAAATATTTGAAGAGAACCTAAGCTCTCCAAAAGTTGGGCATTGTAAAATAAAAGAGTAAGATTAGCAAAATTTTTAGAAATATACATTGATAGCAGTATGTCAATTCTTTTGTGAAGTAGGACTTTTAATATTGTTGATGAGGGCTTTTGTAGAAGGTAATTTAGCAGTACTCATCAAAATTAAAAGCAGACAGACCTTTTGACTCAGCAATGCCATTTCCTGGACTCTATATCTTGAAATATTTAGACACATGCATAAAAATGTGACCTCAGAGGTATTCGTAGCAATGTTATAATAGTGAAAAACAGGAAGCAACCTAAACACTCATCACTTAGGAAAATGTTTAAATAAATTGTGGTGCATAAATTTGTGGGATTTGTTCAAAAATATGAAATAGACCTTGGTGCACTAAAAAAAGTTTTTCCAAAATATATTACTGGTGAAAAAAGTTACATAAAAACATATATGATGCCATGTATATTAAAAATAAGAATATACACACAATACCTAATATATGATCAAATGCATAGAAAAGAGAATAGAAAAATGTACTGTACACCAATGACAGTAGTTAGCTCTGAAGAGTATAGTGGAATCAGGAAAAGTTGAAGGAAAATATTCATTGTTTGCTATATATGCTTATACCTGGCTGAAATCAGAATTATTCATATATTACTAACAAAATTTGTCTTTCCTTTAAAGGACACACATACAAAAAGTTTTGATTTCTCTGAGGACTCCTGAACCCATATCATCCTCTATCAGAGATTTTTCTTGCCTTTTGTTTAACTGTTCCTTTACTCCTATCAGGAGCTAATACTCTACATATTTTGTTATGCACACATTCAGGCACCCACACCCACTAACATAATTCACTTGGAGACAAAGAATCATAGAATGTCAGAAACTCCAGAGACCCTGGAAGTGATCTCATCCAATCCTTTCGTTTTAGAAATAAGACACCTGTGGTGTTTAATTTTGTGTGTCAGTTGACAAGGCTATAGGATGCCCTGATATTTGGTTAAATGTTATTTTTGGCTATGCCTATGAGGGTGTTTCTGGAAGATATTAGCATTTGAATTGGTGAATTGGTAGAGCAGATGGGCCTCCCCAATGTGGGTGGGCATCCTCTAATCTGCTGAGGGCCCGAATAGAACAAAAAGGTGAAGAGGGTTCGCTCTCTGCCAGATTGCTTGAGAAGGACATAAATCTTCTGCCCTTGGTGCTCCTGGTTCTCAGGACTTCAGACTTGGACTAGACTGCATACCATCATCTCTCTGGCCTTCAAATTACAGCACTGCTTTTCCTGGGTCTCCACGACCCAGGTCTACAGGACTTCTTAGCCTCGTTTTATCACATGAGCCAATATCTTATAATAAATCTGTGTGTGTGTGTGTGTGTGTGTTTCCTATTGGTTCTATTTCTTTGGAGAATCCTAATACAGCACCTAAAGGGGAGGAATGCCCAATGGTTTGTTTATGGTCTCAGAGTAAAAGAATGGCAGGGCAAGAACTTGGTCCTAGCTCTTTTGGCTCAAAGTCCAAAGTCTTTCAATGACACTCCAGGCAGAATGAGAGCCTAGAGGCCACCAGTGGTCTCAAGGGCTGCATTTCCCCACTGCATGAATGTTGCCCGCTACCCACTCACTGAGCAGGTGGGGTCTGGAGCTACCAGGAGCAGAGGCCTTTCAAATGCATCATGCTTTACACAACACCTGCACTAAATAACCCCGAGCTGCTCCACTGTGAAAATTCCCTGAGTGTTCAACAGCACTTGAAGTTTCTCATTTCTGACTTGAAGTGGGTGAGCTGTAGCTAAGAGGCTGCCCATTATAGAACCAGAGAAGACATATCCAGACCCTTGTCACACATACGTACTGCAAATATTTCAAGCTCTCCCCACACTTCTCAGCCTTTGTTCTTACAAATGCCTATTTCACCATCAGCAAGGTGTTTACTGGAAGTGTTTATAATTGTTGAGCCTTATTTAAAATACTTGATTTAATTTACCTTCAGTGGTGATTTGGTTAGCAGTAATTGATGCTGAAGGTGAGGTTTTACCTGTATTCCATAATTATTCCACTTTAGGTATACCTCCCTCTATGAAACAGAGCATTACTAACAGGCCATAATGTAAATTTCATCTTTATAACTTGAATTTTATTTTAAATGTTCTAATAGAACTCTTACTTTGAAGGATCTTCTAATAGATCATTTTTTAAAAGCAATCAGCTACTAAATTTACACAGTCCTTTGTGGTACCCACTATCTATATGTGCCTACTGAGCACTTGAAACACAGCTTGTCTAGATTGACTTGTATTTTAAAAATAAAAATTATTAATGAGATATTTTACATACATTTCTGTTATTCTTTATATTTTTATTCTTAAAATATATACCAGAAAGTGCACAAAATATCTTGTTAACAATTTTTATATTGATTACATGTCAAATAATGATATTTGGATATAAAAGATTAAATAAAAGATTAAAATAAATTTTCCCTGTTTCTTTTTTTTTTTGGTGTGACTACTAGAATATATAAAGTTTGACATATAACTTTCATCATACTTGTATAGTATTGGTCTAAATAATTAGTTTATAACCTGGGATTTTTTTTTCAAGCCAGTTTTCTTAAGGGAAAATCCATCTATTCTTAGAATATAACAATAACTTGCAATTGTGGTAACAGTGGGCTTTTAAAGAGACCGTTTAACCTTTGATCAATTGTGTGTTTATATAATATATTCAGGATGCAGTGTCCTATGGATTGACTCTTGACCCCAAGGAGTTCACAGTCAAGAAAATGGATTAGGCCATCATGCATATGATTAATTAAAAATGCCAACCTTCTTTATGTCCCCAAACCTCAAAAGAATTACAACAGTTCAAATGTCTAAATAAGGTAGAAATGTCTAGGTAGAAAGATTACAAAACGTCAGGCTGAGACCACAAATGTCTATGTGAAATCTAGAAGTTTCCCAGGATTGCTGTGGAATTTATAGTCCCCCAAATCAAAAACTATAATGAAGTCATAAAACATTCTTTCAAAACTGTATTTTCATGATTTCTTTTTAAGAGAGGACAAAGTCTCCCTTTTATTACCATGTAACTTGTATAGTGGTAAAGGACAATTTGACTCAATAACATCTCACAGTACCAAGTCCACACCAAGGAGTGTACTTAAATGAATTCAAATGTGCATTCATGAAGTGCTATGGAAATGACAGTTCAATAAATGGTGTTGGGAAAACTGGACAGTTACGTGCCAAAGAATGAACTGGACTCTTACTTATACCATATATAAAAATAAACTCAAAAAGGGATTAGAGACTTAAATATAAGATCTGAATCCATAAGACTCATAGAAGAAAACAGGCAGTAAGCTCTTCGACATTTGTTTTAGTGATATTTTCTGGACCTGTCTCCTTAACCAAGGACAACAAAAGCAATAAATAAATAAACAAATAAATAATAAAAATAATAATAAGACAACATCAAACTAAAAAGCTTTTCTACAGTGTAGAAAACTACCAACAAAATGAAAAGGCAACCTAATGAATGCAAGAAGATATTTGCAAATGATACATCCCATAAGGGGTTAAACTACAAAATATATTAAAACTCAATATAAAAAAAAAGTCCAGTTAAAAAATGTGTAGAAGACCCAAGTGGACATTTTTTCAAGGAAGACATCCAGATGGCCAAGAGGCACATGAAAAAATTCCCAACATCACTAACTATCAGGGAAATGCAAATCAAAACCACTATGAGATATCACCTCACACCTGTCAGAATGGCTAGAATCAAAAAGATGAGCAATAACCAATGTTGTTGAGGATGTGGAGAAAAGGCAACTTTTGTGCACTGTTGGTAGTGATGCAAACTGGTGTAGCCACCATGGAAAACAGTATGACAGCTCATCAAAAATTAAAAATATAATTACCCGAGGGGTGCCTGGGTGGCTCAGTTGGTTAAGCATCTGCCTTTGGCTCAGGTCTTGGTCCCAGGGTCCCAGGATCCCAGGGTCAAGCCCCGCATGGGCTCTCTGCTCAGCAGGGTGTCTGTTTCTCCCTTTCCCTCTCCCCTTGCTCATGTTCTCTCTCTCAGTCTCTTTCTCAAAAAAATAAATAAAATCTTAAAAAAAAATCAAAATACCCTATGATCCTGCAATTCCACTTCCAGGTTTTTATTGGGAGAAAATGAAAATACTAATTCAGAAAAAGATATGCATCCCCTATGTTCATCACATTATTTATAATAGCCAAGATGTGGAAGGAACCTAAATGTCCCATTGATAGATGAACGGTATATGTACAGATATATGTACAGACACACACACAGACACACAAAGACTATCACTCACATAAAAAAAAGAATGAAATCTTTTCATTTGTAACAACATGGATGGACCTAGAGAGTATTATGCTAAGTGAAGTAAGTCAGATGGAAAAAGACAAATACTGTATGACCTCACTTACATGGATTACCTAAGAAACAAAACAAGAAAACAAAACAAAACAGACTCACAGATACAAAGAACCAATGACTGCCAGAAGGGAGGGGATTGAAGAGATGGATAAAATAGATAAGGAGGATTAAGAAGCACAATTGTCCAATTACACAATAAATAAGACACAGGGTTGTAATATGTAGAATTAGTAACATTGTTATAACTTTGTGTGGTGACAGATGACAATTTATTGTGGTGACCATTTCTTAATGTATAGAAATATCAAATCACTATGTTGTACACCTGAAAGAAAATAAGGCATATTAATTATTCTTCAGTTGAAGTATCCAATGAAAACCGTTTGCCTTTCTTCCACCCTAGGACCAGTCAATAAAGATAAACATTGCAAACAGTTTCCTGTATTTTGTCCAGAAATTTTCCATGTGCATATATAGATGGAATTCATATATATATACCAACATATATATGTATGTATAAGTATCTGTGCGTGTATTTATATGTCCATTTTAAGTACCATGGCACAATTATACAATATTCTATACCTTGCAATTATTCACTTAATAATAGGTCTTCGAGATCTTTTCATATTATCATATAGAGCTACCATTCTTTTAAATGACTACATGATCTCTCCCTGTATAGACATGTCATACTTAGGTAACCAACACCCCGTTCATGGATATTTAAATTCTTTACAGATTTTTGCCCAATATAAACAGTGCAGCAAGGAATGCCCTTGAGTACATATACAAATACACATGTTGGATAAATTTCTGGAGTGAGAACTCTTGGGTTCAATGATACATGTGTTTTAAATTTTGAAATATACTGCCACATTGCCCACCTGAGAGGGCTTGCAATTTATATTCTCATCAACAATGTAGGGAAGAAAAAGCATTTTATTTAAGGTGCATGTATCGGTGTCAGATAAAGAGGTAGTTTTATATAGAGTATAAATAATGTCTAGAAAAATCAATGCAAGGCCACATTACATAAAAAGCTGCTGAATTTAGTATAACTATTTTACTCATTTATAACAATTTGTAAGAAGGAACTTAAAACTATACAGTAGAGGAGCAAGATGGCGGAGGAGTAGGAGACCTAAATTTCATCCAGGAATTCAGCTAGATAGTTATCAAACCATTCTGAACACCTACAGACTCAACAGGAGATCAAAGAAAAGGATAGCAACAACCCTGTGAACAGAAAAGTGACCTCTTTCTGGAAGGTAGGACATGCAGAGAAATGAATCTGAGGCAATATTTGGGAAGATAGACCATGAAGGGAGGAAGCCTCTGTCGGCCAGCTACTGACAAGTGGCAGAATAGCAGAGCACAAAATCAGAACTTTTAGAAGTCTGCTCAACTGAGGGACGCTGCTCCAGTGGCTAAGTGGGAGGTGGAACCCCTCACTGGGACAGTGTGGTCTCAGGACCTTAGGGGTCACAGAAAGACCAGGGATGCCTGAGTGTGGCAGAGCTTCTAGGTATTGGATCAGGGAGGCTGGCTGCGAAGACGGAGCCAAGAAGTGGGCTCTCAACTTGGAGTTGCCATAAACCATGATCCAAGGCACATTTGGGCCACTGCTCTTTGAGCAGGAACCCCACAAGTGGCAGATCCAGGGAAACTCCCCTTCCTCCCTGGGAGGAGCAGCATGGGAGCACACCACAGGAATCTGCTGGGTTTGGAAACTCCAAATGGGGTCATGTACCAGAGATAGAAATGCTTGGTCACAGTCCGGGTGAGCATGGAGTGTGGCCAGAGACCAGGGAACAGGAGTGATTGATTGCTTTTCTCTGAGGGCACACTGAGGAGTGGGCCCTGAGATCTTGGCTCCTCCAGGCCAGAGATTGGGAGGCCACCATCCTCCTTCTCATCCTCTAAAGCTGTACAGAAAGCATTCAGGGAACAAAAGCTATCCACAGCAAAACTGAGCAGATTGCTTAGACTGGCCACTGGCAAGTGTGGTGCAGTTCCACCTCAGGCAAAGACATTTGAGAATCTCTGCAACAGGCCCCTCCCCCAAAAGGTCAGCAAGAATATCCAGCCAAGACGAAGTTTACTGATCAATGAGAACTGCAAAACTCCAGTGGTAGGGGAATACAACGCATAGAATTCATGGCTTTTTTTCCCCATGATTCTTTAGTCTTTCAAAGTTAAATCTTTTAATTTGTTTTACTTTTTAATTTTTCTTTTTTCCCTTTTCAACCAATATCTTATCAATTCCTTTTTTAAAATCTTTTTTATTTTCATTTTTACAGCCACATTCTATCCCTTCATTGTATTTAACCTTATCTTTTGTATATATATGTTTTTCTTTCTTTAAATTTTGGGATGCAGTTTCTTCTAACAGACCAAAATATACCCTAAATCTAGTGTATGGCTTTGTTCTAGTCTTCTGCCTGATCACATTCTCTCCTATTTTTTTTTTAAATTTTTCTCTCTTTTTTCAACCACCTTATCTTATCAATTCCTATTTTTTAAATCTTTTTTAATTTTCATCTTTACAGTCATATCCTTTCATCATATTTACCCTTATAAGTTTTTCTATAAATTTTGGAAGGCAGTTTCTTCTAACAGACCAAAATATACCCAAAGTCTAATGTGTGGCTCTATTCTATTCACCAGCTTTATCATATTCTTTTTTTTTTCCCTTACTCCCCCCCCCCCCCCCCCCCCNCGCCCCTGCTTTTTGGTCTCTCCTGATTTGTTTAGTGTGTATTTTTCTGGGGTCATCATTACACTTTTTGCATTTTATTCTCTCATTCATCTATTCTTCTCTGGACAAAGTGACAAAAAAGAAGAACTCACAAAAAAAAAAAAAAAAAAAAAAAAAAAAAAAAAGGGGNCCAGAGACCTAATCAATATGGATGTCAATAAGATGTCAGAACTAGAGTTCAGGATGATGATTATAAAGATACTAGCTGGGCTTGAAAAAAAGCCTAGGGAATAGAAGATACCAGAGAATACCAGAGAATCCCTTTCTGGAGAAATGAAAGAACTAAAATCTAACCAAGTCTAAATCAAAAAGTCTATTAATGAGGTGCAATAAAAAAATGGAGGCTCTAACTGTTAGGATAAGGGAGGTAGGAGAGGATTAGTAATATAGAAGACCAAATGATAGAGAATAAAGAAGCTGAGAAAAAGAGAGATAAACAACCACTGGACCAAGAGGGGAGAAGTCAAGAGATAAGTGATACCATAAGATGAAACAATATTAAAATAATTGGGATCCCAGAAGAAGAAAGAGATGGGGGCAAAAGGTATATTGAAATAAACTATAGAGGAGAACTTCCCTAATTTGGGGAAGGAAGCAGGCATCAAAATCCAAGAGGCACAGAGAATCCCCCTCAAAAATCATTAAAAATAAAAATAAAAAATCAACAGTCATCTAACAGTAAAACTTACAAGTCTCAGTGACAATGAGAAAATCCTGAAAGCAGCTCGGGACAAGAGGTGTGTAACCTGTAAGGGTAGAAACACTATATTGGCAGAAGACTTATCCACAGAGATCTGGCAGGCCAGAAAGGACTGGCATGATATATTCAAAGCACTAAACAAGAAAAATATGCAGCCAAGAATACTATATCCGGCTAGACTGCCACTGAAAATAGAAACAGAGATAAAAAGCTTCCAGGACAAATAAAAATTAAAAGAACTTGTGAACACCAAACCAGTCCTACAAGAAATATTGAAAGGGGTCCTCTAAGCAGAGAGAGCCTAAAAGTAACATAGACCAGAAAGGAAGAGAGACAATATACAGTAACAGTCAGCTTATAGGCAATACGATGGCATTAAATTCATATCTTTCAATAGCTATCCTGAATGTAAAGGGGCTAAATGCCCCAATCAAAAGACATATATTGGGTAGAAAAAATAAAATAAGACCCATCTATATCCTGTCTACAAGAGACTCATTTTAGATCCAAAGACACCATCAAATTCAGAGTGACAGGGTGGAAAACCACTTACCATGCTAATGGGCATCAAAAGAAAGCTGGGGTGGCAATCCTTTTATTAGACAAATTAGATTTTATTTTTTTAAAAGATTTTATTCATTTATTTGACAGAGAGAGAGAGAGAGAGAGAGCAATCACAAGTAGACAGAGAGGCAGGCAGAGAGAGAAGGGGAAGCAGGCTCCCTGCTGAGCAGAGAGCCCAATGTGGGGCTTGATCCCAGGACCCTCAGATAATGACCTAAGCCGAAAGCAGAGGCTTTAACCCGCTGAGCCACCCAGATGCCCCAACAAATTAGATTTTAAAACTAAGGTTATAATAGTAGATGAGGGAGGACACTGTATCATACTTAAAGGCTCTATCCAATAAGAAGATATAACAATTTTAAGTATCCAAATAACATGGGAGCAGCCAATTATATAAGCCAATTAATAACAAAATCAAAGAAACACATTGACAATAATATAATAACAGTAGGGGATGTTAACCCCCCTCTCACTGAAATGAACAGATCATCTAAACAAGAGATCAAGGAAATAAAGGCTTTAAATGACACCCTGGACCAGATGGACTTCACAGATATAGTCAGAATATTCTATCCCAAAGCAACAGAATACACATTCTTCTTTAGTGCACATGGAACATTCCCCAGAACAGATCACATCCTGGGTAAAAAATCAGGTATCAACCAGTACCAAAAGATTGGGATTATTCCCTGTATATTTTCAGACCACAATGCTTTGAAACTCTACCTCAGTCACAAGAGGAAAGTTGGAAAGAACTCATATATATGGAGGCTAAAGAGCATCCTACTAAAGAATGAATGGGTCAACCAGGAAATTATAGAAGAATTTTAAAAGTTCATGGAAACAAATGAAAATGAAAACACAACTGTTCAAAATATTTGGGATGCAGCAAAGGGAGTCCTAAGAGGAAAGTATATAGCAATACAAGTCTTTCTCAAGAAACAAGAAAGGTCTCAAGTACACAACCTCACTCTACACCTAAAGGAGCTAGAGAAAGAACAGCAAAGGAAGGCCAAAACCAGCAGGAGAAGAGAAATAATAAAGATCAGAGCAGAAATCAATGAAATAGAAACCAAAAGAACAGTAGAACAAATCAACTAAACTGGGAGCTGGTTCTTTGAAAGAATTAAAAAGACTGATAAACCCCTGTCCAGACTTATCCAAAAGAAAAGAGAAAGGACCCAAATTAATAAAATCATGAATGAAAGAGGAGAGATCACAACCAACACCAAAGAAAGACAAACAATTATAAGAACATAGTATGAGCAACTCTACACCAGCAAATTTGACAATCTGGAAGAAATGGATGCATTCCTAGAGACATATAAACTACCAAAACTGAAGCGGGAAGAAACAGAAAACTTGAACAGACCCATAACCAGTAAGGAGATTGAAGCAATCATCAAAAATCTTCTAACAAACAAGAGCCCAGGGCCAGGCGGTTTCCCAGGGGAATTCTACCAAATATTTAAAGAAGAATTGATACCTATTCTCCTGAAATTGTTCCAAAAAATAGAAATGGAAGGAAAACTTCCAAACTCATTTTATGAGGCCAGTATTACCTTGATCCAAAAACCAGGCAAAGACCCCATCAAAAAGGAGAATTACAGAACAATATCCTTGATGAACATGGATGCAAAAATTCTCACCAAAATACTAGCCAATAGAATCCAACAGGACATTAAAAGGATTATTCACCACGACCAAGTGGGATTTATTCCTGGGCTGAAAGGTTGGTTCAACATCCACAAATCAATCAATGTGATGCAGTACATTAATAAAAGAAAGAACAAGAACCATATGATACTCTCAATAGATGCAGGAAAAGAATTTGACAAAGTACAGCATTCTTTCTTGATCAAAACTCTTCGCAGTGTAGGGATAGAGGGTACATACCTCAATATCATAAAAGCCATCCATGAAAAACCCACAGAGAATATCATTCTCAATAGGGAAAAACTGAGAGCTTTTCCTCTAAGGTCAGGAACACAGCAAGGCTGTCCACTATCACCACCGCTATTCAATGTAGTGCTAGAAGTCCTAGCCTCAGCAATCAGATAACAAAAAAGAAATAAAAGGCATCCGAATCAGCAAAGAAGTCAAACTCCCACTCTTTGCAGATGATATGATACTTTATGTGGAAAACCCAAAATACTCCACCCTAAAACTGCTAGAACTCATATAGGATAAACTGTCAGGATATAAAATCAATGCACAGAAATCAGTTGCATTTTTATATACCAAGAACAAGACAGAAGAAAGAGAAATTAAGGAGTCAATCTCATTTACACTTACACTCAAAACCATGAAATACTTAGGAATAAACCTAACCAAAGAGGCAAAGAATCTATACTCAGAAAACTATAAAGTACTCATGAAAGAAATTGACGAAGACACAAAGAAATGGAAAAATGTTCATGCTCATGTATTGGATGAACAAATACTGTGAAAATGTCTATGTTACCTAGAGCAATCTACACATTTAATGAAATCCCTATCAAAATACCATTAACTTTTTTCAAGGAAATGGAACAAATCATCCTAAAATTTGCATGGAACCAGAAAAGACCCTGAATAGCCAGAGAAATGTTGAAAAAGAAAACCAAAGCTGGTGGCATCAAAATTCTGGACTTCAAGCTCTATTACAAAGCTATAATCATCAAGACAGTATGGTACTGGCACAAAAACAGACACAGAGATCAATGGAACAGAATAGAGCACCCAGAAATGGACCCTCAAATCTATGGTCAACTAATCTTCAATAAAGCAGGAAAGAATGTCCAATGGAAAAAAGACAGTCTCTTCAACAAATGGTGATAGGAAAATTGGACAGCCACATGAAGAATGAAACTGGACCATTTCCTTACACCACACACAAAAATAGACTCCAAATGGATGAACGACCTCAATGTGAGACAGGAATCCATCAAAATCTTTGAGGAGAACATAGGCAGAAACCTCTTTGACCTGAGCTGCAGCAACTTCTTCCTAGAAATATCGCCAAAGGCAAGGGAAGCAAGACCAAAAATGAACTATTGAGACTTCATCAAGATAAAAACTTCTGCACAGCAAAGGAAATAGTCAACAAAACCAAAAGACAACGGACAGAATGGGAGAAGATATTTGCAAATGACATATCAGATAAAGGGCTAATATCTAAAATCTATAAAGAACTTATCAAACTCAACACCCAAAGAACAAAGAATCCAATCAAGAAATGGGCAGAAGACATGAACAGACATGTCTACAAAGAAGACATCTAAATTTCCAAAAGACACATGAAAAAGTGCTCCACATCACTCAGCATCAGGGAAATACAATTCAAAACCACAATGAGATACCACCTCACACCAGGCAGTATGGCTAAAATTAACCAGTCAGGAAATGACAGGTGTTGGCGAGGATGCAGAGAAAGGGGAACTCTCTTACACTGTTGGTGGGAATGCAAGCTGGTGAAGCCACTCTTGAAAACAGTATGGAAGTTTCTCAAAAAGTTGAAAATAGAGCTATCCTAAAACCCAGCAATTACACTGCTGGGTATTTACCCTAAGGATACAAATGTAGTGATCTGCAGGGGCACGTGCATCCCAATGTTTATAGCAGCAATGTCCACAATAGCCAAACTATGCAAAGAGCCTAGATGTCCAACAACAGATGAATGGATAAAGAAGATGTGGTATATATATACAATGGAATACTATGCAACTATCAAAAGAAATGAAATCTTGCCGTTTGCAATGACATGGATGGAACTAGAGGGTATTATGCTAAGCGAAATAAGTCAATCAGAGAAAGACAATTATCATATGATCTCACTGATATGAGGAATTTGAGAAACAAGACAGGATCATAGGGGAAGGGGGAGAAAATGAAACAAGATAAAACCAGAGAGGGAGATAAACCATAAAAGTCTCTTAATCTCAGGAAACAAACTGAGGGTCGCTGGAGGGGAGGTGGGTGGATGGGATGGGGGGGCTGGGTGATGGATATTGGGGAAGGTATGTGCTATGGTGAGTGCTGTGAATTGTGTAAGACTGATGAATCACAGACCTTTACCCCTGAAACTAATAATATATTATATGTCAATTATAGAATATAATAAAAAATTTAAAAACTTACAGTATATACCATTAAAAATAAATACATTTTTACTTAAAGGAAGATATAAAAATATTAAGATAGAAAGAAGAAAATGCAAAATTCCAAAGAGACACATGTTGTGAAAGGAGGGCAGGGAAAAAATAGACACAGAGAAAGATGTCACACAATGAGATCAGCACAGGAAAAAGAGAATGCTAGAGACCCAGTGAAAATGAAGGAGATTGGGCTTTTCTACCAAATGTACACCCCTCTTGCACCTTTCTCTGACTATGCAAGCAACCATTGATACCTGACAGATGAATATGTGGCATATACCACATATGGGTCCGACTCCGTATTCACATGGAACTGAGTGGGTGTGGTGGTTGCATTGTTTGCCCTAATTCTTCAGTCTTCATCCACACCTTTGTCATAGCTTCATCATGGGCAGAATGTGCTTCTTCATCCCGTGACTTGGTGGACAGGTCTTACTTTATTTAGCCAATGGCTTGTGTGCCATAGTGCCAGTGGGCCAGTTCTAAGCCTATTGCTCCACATCACTTGTCATCAGGCCTCATATATTTCTGCTTGTCCCCTTGTGGCTATGCCATTACATTGAGGAAAAACATGTTCTGGGTAGCCTTCTGGTTCAAGGAGGCTGCATAAAGACCAAGGAGGTTGAGAGACTTGTGTTGAAGTCCTGAACCCTCAGACCTACAGTGTCAAGCAGAACCCAACCTAAGTCAGCCAACTCCAGCAAACTGCAGGAATGGGAGCTAGCCAGCCAAGATCAGCAGAGTTGCTCCAGCCAAGCCCAACCTAGACCGTCAACTCTCAAACAACCAGCAGACTGCATGAATAATGACAAAGGATTGTTATGATAAGCCATCAAGTTTTCAGGTAGCTTGTTACACAGTAATAATAATGAACACATTCATCCATCATAGAGGATGGATTTGGCCTAAGTCCTCAAGATCATCCCTTCACTGAACATGTATAAAGCACCCCCACCCCATGTGTCCAGCACTCAGTTCTGAGAATACAAGAAGGAATAAGTGGATCAGGCCCTGCTTTTCCAGACTTCTGTCTAGTGAAGGGGAGATAAGGAGTAAAGGAATAAATAATGAAAACAAACAACAGATGCTACTATATCACAGGATGATTTATAAAATGACTGGCTGGCTGCTTTAGATTACTTGGACAGTGAGGGTTTCTTTATAATGACATTCAGTTTGCATCTAGCTGACATGATGAAGCCAGTTTTAATTTTCAGAAGCAGGATGCCCCAGCCTAGGTTCAGCTAGAGCAATAGCTTTGAGTGGGAAAGAACTTCATGCCTTCAAGGAACAGAATGGAAGCCTGTGGGGCTGAAGACATCTTGCTCCTTTTAGATAGTTAGTGCCTCTTTGTAATTGGAAAAATGTGTTTGCCTAAGTTGGCAAGAGGCCCATGTCAATTGTAATTTCACTATTCCAAAGGTCTAATTGTCTTTAATAAACTTGGCTTGGACTTCAAATAAAAATGAAAACCCAACTTCACTCTGTTCTCATTTAAAACAGACATCCACGGCTAACTCCAATCTTCACTAATAAATGGGCACAAATGAAGTACAGCGACTAACAGTGAGCTAATAATGGCCAAGAGGAGACGCAGGCCAGGCTTCTATTGCCAGGTTCAATGCTGAGAGAAGGAACATAGTAACAATAGATTTTCAGATTTGTCAGCTCTGTGGTTTTGTTCTTTCAAATTGACTTTTAATTTGGCAGAAGAGTTGTGTGTCTAAATGAACCAGAGTTTGCCTTCTGAGACACAAACAGATCTAAGTGGAACCCAGAAAAAGTGATATTCTAGGTTGGACTGGGGCTTGAAGACTTTAGTGAATGTGGCTGCCTTTAAAAGAGAGTATGATTTCTTCTCAGGAACGAGCTTCTCATTTAGATATTGGGAAAGAGGACACAGTTCACCTGGTGGCACTTCACTTGTTATTTTTTACCTTATTTGGATTATTTAACCTCTATGAGCTACAGATTTGTTTATGAAGTGATGATAGTAATGACTAATCAGCCACAAGTGTTAAATAAAGGGCTGAATAAGATGATAGGGTTCTGAGTCTTGTATAAACTGTGAAGCACCATGTAATTGTGAGGTATTTAAATTACTGAAGACATCATGCCCCACCAAGAGACTCAGTTGCTCTTGCCCCCCCCCATTGGACAGGAAACCTGCAGTATAATATTTTGATGCATAAATGTAACCTTTTGAAAAACATGGCATATGCTGATATTGTCCAAGTGGTAATACTATTTTATGACTATTATATGTGGGTCCAAGTAGAAATATAGTAAAAGGATTTCTTCCCTAAATATTCCTATATGGAAATTCTGACTGCATCCCATTATACATCAGCCATGATGAGCCTAAAATATGCAAAGTACAGCATTTATCTTTGGACTATATTTATACTTTGTTTATATGATGGTCTGACATATGAGCCCAAAATAAATATTTTAGAAATCTCCCAATGTCTTTAAATTCTTTAACTGATCCTTTTCCCAGCTAGTCATCTTTTTCAGTATTAACTTTCAACACCTGAGTTATAATTAGCAGCACACACACACTGTTCTCTTTATGAGAAAATGCAGTTAATTTCCACAAACCCAAATGCTTAGCCCTAACCATCCCATGTATGGTCCTGGCTGCTGCTGGTATTTAGAAGTTGTGATCTAGATCTTATCCTTGCTGTTGGTGGCACCACCGAGACCAAGCCATATCCCTTAGCCTTTGGCTTCCGGGTTTTCTTCATTGACTTACTCTAAGAAATTAATGCCAGTGTTGCCGACCAATTTAAAAGTGTATGACATCAAAACCTCATTCTAAATGAAGTTTTCCTTCTAGAAATATATTCTTCCTATGCTGATGGTTGACATCGCATAGTCAACCATCTGGTTAAACATGTGTCTCAGCACACCTAGGGTAAGAAGAGAGAAGTGGATCCAATATCTACATTTATCAATCAATAGATGTAAGACTAATGATGTAAGGATTTTCTTCTTCACCAGATTTGTCATAAGACTCCTGTAATGAGCTTTCTAGGACTGTATGAAATGTGATCCAATTTACGAAAAATCAGTTGACAGGTTGTTTTTTGAAAATGTATTCAATGCATGAAGTGCTGTGCCTTAGAAATTGTGCCTCCTGATTTTTTAACAAGATTTGCCTGTCTGGAGTGTGTGAAGGCAGGATTTGGAGGAGGTTATAGTGTGTATTCAATAATTATTTGATAAGTACATGTTAAATGAATGGAAAAACAAATGGATGATTGTATGCATAGGAAGGTAGTTCCTGCTAATTCTTCTGCCCAGAGTGATCTCCATATTCTTTTCTTCCTAGTGAAACTCCATCCATCTCTGAGACCTGAAAGTAATAGTTGCCTCTCCCAAAGCAAATCCTGTTCCATCCTCCAGACTCTTTCCTACCCTTGGGTCCCACCCCTATTCAGGGATGGGAGCAGTAATAGGAGTAATAAAGGGGAGGAAGAGAAGATAGATTTACCAAGCATTTACTACTACAAGACGCTGGGGTAATTCTTTCACACTCATTATTTTACTGAATCCTTACAAGAACAATTAACATCATTGCTCTGTAGATGATGAGCCTGAGGCTTTAAGAAGGTATTTAAATCACCTGGAATTAGCCAGTTAGTAAGTGGTGGAAGGTGAAATTTGAAACCTGGGCCTAACTCAATGTGGAGCTAAAATGCAAAACCACTACCCTTGCTGCCACATCATACTTTATTAGAATTAGTAGACTTTATTGTGTTTCCATCTCTCCTACTACCATCTTGAGGGCAGGTAAATGTCCCCGTTGTTCTAAAGTTTGGCTAGTACTGAGTGTATAGTTCATATTAACTGGGTAAGAGAAGGTGGTATATTTCCTAGAGTAAGAATAGGCTCACGGTGATCTCGACTGGGCCTCTGTGGGCAATTTTGGAGGGGGCCAGTGGAAACCAGGTTGGGGTCTGACCTAAATGGACCTGCCAATCCCAATACACCATGGGAATCAAGCAAGTGTCATTTTAGTGTTAAATCAGGCTGGTTCCAGTGTCAAGAGGCCCTTCTGCCCTGGGCATTTCACAATTTCTTTACCATACTTCCAGGTGCCTGATATATTTAGTTGGATGTTTACATAGCAGAGTTTACTTGAGCAAAGAGTAAGTGTGCCCTTTCTGTGGCAAGCAGGTGAGCTTATTGAGACTGACACAAGTCAGGTTTGATCTAAGTGGCTCTTTCATCCCCTGGTGGCACTTTGAAAAGCCTTATTTACTCAAGAGGAACCCTGGCTTTCAATAGCAATGGGAGCACGTCCCTCAGTTCACTCTCAGTGAATACTGGGGATAGCTCAGTCCCACTCACACTCCTGCTTGTCTTTGTCGATGCCAGTTCAAGACAGTCACCACCATCTATCTATTCATTGCATTTCTTGGTCCCACACACTCCCTCAGATATCTCTATCTTTCAGTAGTCAAGAAATGTACATGCCCTCGTCAAGTTGCACTGCAAATAAGAATGACTCCTAATAAGGAACAACAACATGTCTCTGCATATGTCTTTGACTTACCAAATGACCTTTTTGTTTAATTACACTTTCCATGTATAGATATACTGTATTTTATCTTGGAGAAAAACCATTAACTCCACTTAAATCTTTCATATTTAGAAGATAAGAAGCGTACAGGATGTCACTAGTCTTTTATTTTTAACAAAAGGCACTTAGCATCTACCAAATACCTGTTAGTGGGCTAAGCACAGGACTATGGAGATGACTGGGACAGTATCCCTGCTCCTAGGGCCTGATGCTTTATAGGAGGTCAAAAGTAAATAAACAATTGCAAATTGATTGAAATGAGGAAAGTGTTGGACTTACACACCCACTGCTAGGGTTGATTAGAGGTGGTGAATCATGAAGTCAGGTGGGCATACCAGGGATAATCTCTCAGTATAGCAAATACATATTGAATGCCCATCACATTCCAGGCACAGAGAATGTGACAACAGATGCAACAGTGCCCCTGCCATTGAGGAGCTTACAATCTAGTGGACAGAAAGATTAGCAAACAAGTCATTACACTTCAACCCAACAGCAGCTGCAAAAAACTCTGATTCTTTGAGACTTAGGCCACTGAATTATAACATCCTCCCACTCCGGCCCCACCACATCACTGTTGTATAGTTGTACTGGCCATTCCTTCCCATTCATCAGAGATTTGGATATCTGACTCGTGGACTTCCACTTTATCCCTACCTCTACCTTTTATGTAGGCACCCACCTCTCAGTTTCTAACATCCTCATCCCTTTCTTCCATTTTCCTCCTGACACCTGCTTGCAGAGCATAACCAGGATCCTGTGATGACTCAAAGCTCCATGGCCATTAACCTAAATTCCAGTGTTTGGTCTGACTGTAAACACCTCTCCTCCTGATATTTTTGTTGATATACCCTCTACGACTCTTTATTGACTATTCCTAGGGACCCCTGGCTCTGTGAGCAGAAGGGGTAGGTATTTTGCCATCCCAGACATTTGAGTATAAATGACCTTGCTGCCATTCCCTGCCAAAGTACTTAATACACTGGATATGTAGTGGACATCCATCCATTCTAAGTAGAACTTTACTGAGCATGTAAGTGCCAGGTACAGTGGTAGACCAGACAGGCAGAACCAACAGAGCTCAGACCTTATAACCTGAGGGTGACCAAGCATCTGAATCCATTATCCAGAGGTCACCTCTACACTCATTCATAAGAAACAATTCTTGTTGTTGGGAGTTAAATACACTTGCTTTCTGTTCAATTCTCTCCAGGCTCCAGAAAGAAGAAAATCATTATTTCTCCTATTATGATTCTGATTTGTTTGATTCCTTTCTATCGAAAACTGCTAGGATGAACTGGCTGAGAAATATCTTTGCAAGCACCATCTACTTTAGGTAGGTGTGTCTTTCCTTGTTTATATGAATTTTCTACACTTCATATTTTGTACAGAACTCCCTAAATTTCCAATGGAATTGAAGAGTTTGCCCCACCTCTGGGAATGGGGGCCCAGGGAAGCCAGGAAAACCAGGAAAACCCAGTATAAGCACATGGTTTTTATAGTGACTGGGTAATATTAAGGCACTGAATAATTATTTCAAAGTAAGAGGAAAAATAGTTCATTTTTATGTCAGTCTTTAGATGAGGATCAGTGGAAGAAATGAATCTGGGTATATGTATGAGCCCCCTTACCAGGGTATTACAGCAGTCAGAGTAGCCTGTTAAAGACTTTGATTAAGCCAAGCACATGCCTATTCAAACCCTACAACCTTTTCCTATCGCCAAGATTAAGCCCCATTCTTGAGCAGGGCCTACTTGGCTCTGTGTGATCTAGCTCTTGCCTGCCTCCTCCTTACTCACTAGATAGACATCAGCTGCAATGGTAGCCTCCTGGTCTTTCTCACAGGATTAAGTTCATTTTTGTCCTCATACACTCTCAATTTGTTTTTCTCCTGCTTAGAACTCCTTTCCCCCAGATCCTCCTATTTCTGGTTCATTCCAGAAACAGGTCTCATCACCTATTGTAGTTACTCCTAGCCTCTGATTCCCCATTGTGTCATTCAGTTTCTTCAAATGCTTGGCATGTATCACAGTTGAAATTATCTTTTGACTTACCCATTTCAGTTAATTTATTATACTCATTCTACCCCCTCTTAGATTATAAGCCCTTTGGGAGCAGAGATCTGGCTTATCTTGGTCATCATTGAATAATCAGAGCTTAGAATGATCTCTGGGATATGGCTGAAACTCAGAACATATTTTTGGAATAAGTGAGTTTGGAAGAGATGAGTAAGTTTTCCATCAAAATGCCTTCCCATGCTACAGCATTTAATCCATACCTAAATGTGGCTTATGGAGTAATTAATCAAAAACTTTGCTTATCAAGCACTGCCAATGGCAGGCCAATATGGAATGCTCACAACACTAATGAACATTAGTCCTCCTCGACAACATCCAGACACTTTTTTGGCTCAAGAGTTCCTGAGGTGCAATTAGGTGGGGAGAATACCACCAGCTACCCTGTGGTCTCTAATCACAAGTAAGCACAGTACTGGTAGGGTTCCCAGGAGGACAGAAGCTAGAGGGGACCCTCCTCTTTGGGCTGCACACAGATCATTAGGTGACTGTTTCTACAAAGAACAGCCTAATTTACCCAGAGATGGTGGTGAAGGAACAATGGAGAATGATTCCACTGATAACAGGCTAAAGAACTGTTGATGTTGGCAGAAAGAAAAGTGTTGTTGTTTTTTTTCAGAGTGGTCCAGAGTTTGAAATATCCAGTCTTCAGCCAAATGTTCAGGCAGATTGTAATTTTTAATGGGCAACCCCAGAGGGAAAAGTACTATACGGAGACACATGTATATATTTCAAGGATGTGCTCAAGGCACAACACACATGCACCTTGAATGAGCTAAGTTTTTATTTGCGTATTACATGTGGCTACAGACACCAAAGCCTGCCTTTCAAATGCACTCTGTACATTTTACATTTTTTTCTACTAGCTAATGTAAACATACCTTAAGGGATCATAAATTCTTGGAGTAACATCAGCCATGATATCTTGAGCACATATAAATTTAAATGGCTGTGTTGATTACATTTCCACTTAGATAGTCAAAAACCTGACACATTAAAGGAGACAAGGATTTAGGGAGAAAAAAAAAAAGTTTGCCCCCAGGATTTGTTATAGTATCTGAAAAATAGTATCTGAATTTATTTTATTTTTCAGTGATTCAAGATTCATTCTTTATGCACCACACCCACTGCTCCATGCAATACGTGCCCTCCTTAATACCCACCAGCAGGCTTACCCCTCTCCCCTCCATAACCCTCAGTTTGTTTCTCAGAGTCCACAATCTCTCATGGTTCACCTCCCCTTCCAATTTACCCCAATACACTTTTTCCTTAAAAATTACTAGCATAGAGCTTACTACATGCCAGGCAATTTATATGCATGATCTTGTTGTATCTTCCCAGTGACCCCAGAAAGTGTTTTATCAGCAAGGATACAGTCAAGGCACAGATTCTGCCCAAGATCACACAGCTGGAGATACTGATGTAGATTCTAGGCCAGACAGTCTGAACAAAGAGCCCATACTCTTAGTTACTCCACCTCACTGCCTCCTCAAATTCCTGACCATCTTTTGTCACCTGCGGGTTCTCAAACGCCTGTATATTCTGTGTCTCGGAGTATCACTAGTGACTGCTTCCTAAAGCTAAATCAACACCATTGTTAATATTATTCTTTGCAAAAGTCAGTGGATGCAAGCGTAGCCCCATGATAACGTAATTCTCATCCTTAGACAGGAAGGTGGCAGGCCAGCCCATGGGAAATGTGCATTTCTCCATTCATTTCCTCATCCAACGCCTAATATGTACAATACTAAATGCCAACAATGTCATGGTGAAGACGTTTACATTCTAATATCTAATACATACCAATCCAATGGCAAATTAATATATTAAAACTGTGATAAAGGGATAAAGGGAAAACTATGGCACAAGGGGCCTTCCGATCCTGTCCAGGGGATTCATAGGTACCTCCCTGACAACTGAGATCTGAAAGCAAAAAAAAAAAAAAAGGTAGTCTTGAGAGTCAGGGTATAAGCACAGGCAGAGACAACAGCCTAGGAAAAGTCCTTGGGCAGGAGAAGCTGAACCTGTTCCAAGACTAAAGGAAGGGGGGAGTCGCCAGAGTGCTGGGGGAAAGTCAGGAGAGCACAGGGCAAGGCTAAGAGGAAGGTAGACATCCAGTGCAACTCATTGGTCTCTGCTGCAGGCCATTCTTAGCCCTTTCCCTGGATTAGCTCATCTGAGGCTTCCAAGCACCCTATAAGGTAGATACTACTGTGATCCCCTTTGTACAGATGAGAAAAATATCACCCAGAATTAGTCAGTCAATTTTGCCCATGGTCATACAGCCAGTAAATGGGGGATTGAAACCTAGTCACTCTGGCTCTGAGCCTTCACTATTAACTACTTGGCTAAACTACCCTGACACCAGGAAATCAAGGCACAGAGAAGTTAAATAACTTTCCCAAAAATCACGCTATGAAGGAATGGTGGAGCCATTCAAACCCAGAGCCTGAGCTACTTCCCACAGCCCTAGGCTGCCCCATGGTTAATTCTTGATGACAACTACAGGGACCAGGGGCTCTTCAGAGTAGTAGAGGGGCACATACCAACTTTGCTACGTGAACAGTGCCTTCCCCAGGGCTGGGAAGACATGCTGTTGACATAATGGCAGAAGAAAGAATGACTTCCAAGGTCTTTACATGCTCCAGCCACCCTCTGAGCCTGATAGAAATGCTGGAGGAGCACCTGGCCTGAGCAGAGTGCCCAGTTCTTTCCGTGGACCTCAGCATGTTTCTCTTTGTGAAGGGCGTTCTTATTATTCCTGTTTTTCTGGTAGGAAGAGCAGCATCTCAAATGTCTTCCAATTGGAAACCCATGGGACAGAAAGATTTTTCCAGAGACAATTAAAATAATATGGCCCAATCTGAACTTTTTTTCCCCAAAATGTATATGTTTTTACCATGTCTTTTTTCCCTGTGTAGCTTGCCAACACTTTGCTTGTGGAACAAGGGAACTGGGTCCCTCCTTACAGCCTGATATTTGAGATGGCAAAGATCTCTGCCAACCACTTTGCCAGAGATATTCTATTAGTCTTGGTTGTTTATGGGCTAAGGGAGAGCTCCCTTCATGGGCATCTAGCAAGGTAGAGGAAGAAAAAATTAAAAAATATAGCATGCTGCTTCTGCTGTTGCCTGGCACTCAAAGTCTGTCATGCAGTCTGGCATTATGTCTAGGCAATAAGACTGGCATCCCACCAGCCAAGGGAGCAGGAACAAATACTTCTTTCCCATTACCATCTCATCCTTCTCTCTCTCTCTCTCTCTCTCTCTCTCTCTCTCTCTCTCTCTCTCTCTTTTGGCAGGGGGGTGGCAGTTCTGGGCAGGGGAGTGTGTACCAGTAGACCACCAAATGGGCTCCCAGGGCAACACTTAAATTTCTTCTTTTGTTTCTGCAGATACCAAATAAACCTGTCTATTGCAAGTGGCCTCTGGCCTTTTCTGGCAGGAAGCTTCCTCCAACTGCAGACATCTCAAAGCACCATACCAGGATCCCATGCTAAGCCGAACCTCCTGTTTAGCACTTAGCAGAGAAATTCTTGATTTTGCCTCTAGGACTCTGGAGTGTCTACTTGCCCTTGGACTAATGCTAAGAAGCACTGTGGTGAGAAAAGCCTGTTGTTTCCTTTGCGCTACTAAACCCCTGCCTGGCTAAAAAGGTGTGGAGTCTTTCTCCTGCTGCATGTGAGAGCAGAAGCTCCTGCCCCTTCCTCTAATGAGGGCTCTCATCAAGGACCTGAAGACATGGCTTCACACTTCACCTGCCTCCTGAACGCATCATACCCAAAAGTGTTTATATCTTACCGTAGCGGTAGGACTGCTCACCTTAGAGCTGATAAAGTTGATTTTTTTTAAATTCCTTATCTCTATTTTCCTCCTCTTCTTCCTCTCATGTTTGACCATTTCTTCTCTAGGTACAAAAGAATGAAGAATGGGGAGGAGGGAGACAGGCAGGGACAGTGCTTCCTCATGTCCTTCCCCCTCCCTTCCAGCTTTGGGAGCCCCTACTGTTCTCACTCAGAAAGTTCCCAAAGGCTGGGCCCATTGCCTCTTACCAGAGTGAAGAGGGGACAATTCCTCCTTTATATTTGATTCACAGATTATAAAAGTCATAGAAGATGCTCCCTTGGAATTCTGAAACATGTATTCAATTAAACATCAAGCTCTGTCCAAATATAGCCCATCTTCTGGGTCAGAATCCCCCTGCTATCTGGTTATTTGGATTTCAGCCATGTTAGAAATCTATCCAATTAGGTCATCTCACTCCCTCCCTTCACTGCTGAACCAAGGATGTTTGGCAGAACTCAGATGACATTTTATGGCTCTGTGGAGCTGCTTGATGCTGTAACCAGAGGTTTAGGTTGCTACTTAGAATAACAAAATGACTCAACTGCCTCTCACCCCCAGGAAGCTAGCAGAGTACAGAAGTATAGCTCTGTCAAGTCATACACTTCTTGTACAGGCAAACTTCCTATCCAAAGGGACAGACATTACATTGGAGGTTGCAGATACACAATTATAAGCCTGATTATGGCCTTTGAACTGCAGAATCACTCTCATAATGTTAAGTCACCCTCATATATGCACATGTGTTTGTAACTCTTAATTAAAGACAAGGCTAAGTAAAATGAAGAGACAACCTATGGATGGTAGAAATATTTCCAAGTCATATGTCTGGTATGGGTTTAACATCCACAATGTATAAAGAACTCCTACCACTCAACAAATAGACAGCCAGCCCAACTAAAACATGGCAAAAAAGACTTGATGAGACATTTCTCCAAATGGTCAGTAAACCCAAAAGGAGATTCTCAACATCATAGGTCATTAGGGAAGGTAAATCAAAACCACAATGAGATACTACTTCACAGCTGCAAGGATGGCTAAAATAAAAAGGACAGGCAATAAGAAGTGTTGATGAGAATGTGAAGAAATTGGAATACCCCCTTCCCTTTCCCTGGCTGCACGCTGCTAGATGGCTGGTGGAAAGGTAAAATGGTGCAACCACTTTGGAAAACAACTTGGCAGTTCCTCAAAAAGCTCAACATAGAATTGTCATAACCCAGGCATTTCATCGCTGAGTATATATCTAAAATAACTGAAAGCAGAGACTCAAACAGAGAACTGTATGCCAGTGCTCATTGTAGCATCGTTTTGTAATAGCCAAAAGGTAAAACCACCCAAGGGTCTAATAAATGAACGGATAAACAAAATGCATTACGTACATAAAGTGGAATATTATTCAGCCATAAAAATGCGGTTCTGACAGATGCTACATGGTTGAACTTTGAAAATATTATACTTAGTGAAATAAGTCAGACACAAAAAGACAGATATTATATGATTCCATTTATGTGAAATGTTGAGAATTGGTAAATTCAGAAAGACAACAGAGGTTACCAGGGGCTGGAAGGAGGGGAAAATGGGGAATTACTGTTAACAGATTAGAGTTTCTGTTTCAGGTGACGAAAATGTTTTAGAAAGAGTACTCATGCTTGTACAACATTGTAATGAAGTTACTGCCACTCAACTGAACATTTAAAAGTGGTTAAAATGATACATTTTATGTTATGTGTATTTCATGAGAAAAACAATCTAAGAAAAAACAACAAAGCTTAAATATTTTCACAATCAAATTTCTTGTGCAGTTCCTTCAGCTGTATCTCAGAGTCAGAACTGAAAATCAGATCTTCTGACTTTGAAGCCTTAGTCCATTACAACATTTTGTTTTTAAATTACACATTTGTTGATCCATTCAAATCATCTTTCTGTTCTTCAGATATTTATCGAATACCTAGTAAGTGCTTGGTGGTCGCAAATTGGTGGTGAGGGTTGGGGTGGAAGAAACAGATTTCAATATGTGGTCTGTGTCCTGTTCCTTGCTCGAGGGCCCTTTCCATGTTATCCCAATTAATCTTCCCCTTATGAATCATTTTTAATTCCATTCTATGGCTGAGGGCATGAAGCTAAGGGAAGCTAAGTGAATTTGTTGGTAGCAAGCAGCAGATTTGGGACCGGAACCTAGATCTGCCAGATTCTAGGTCCTCCCTGCTTTATGCCATTTATTCTCTCCCTCTCCCCATCTCTCTCCCAAATTCCCTTGGATATTTGGCTCTCCCTATTGTTTTTAGGAATGAAGGACAGCTTCACAGGGGGAAAAAGCAGCCCCTTGGCAATGGCTCTAAGTTCTGGGTCAATCAAGGTTGCTCATATTCCAGGCAGGAGAAAGGCTCAGGTTTTATAGCTGGAGGAGGAGCTACCCTAGGGGTCTGTTGGCAAGTGTGGCAAACTGATGATGCCAGGAGCAGGGGAAAAAAAAAAAAAGGCAGCCGCCACAGGTGAGGGGAGCTGGCAGACCCCCAAGGCCAGGATCCAGGCAAGCAGCAGGTATGCCCTCTGCTTTCCACAGGTTACCAGACAGGGACAGCAAGCAGTGGGTTCTGCGAGAGGCTCAGCTCCATGTGTTTGTTAGTAGCACATTCTGGAGTCTAAGCAAGCTCATTCTGGGACAGGAAATGACCAAGGGGCTGCAGAGAGGGCCCTGGAGGTCAGGCCCAGCCAACCATAGGCCTACCTCACTCCAAGGAGCAGGTAGACCCAGGAGAGCGGGGAGCAGGACAGGATAAAGAAAGGTAGAGGTGATTCAGACTCAGGACAAGAGCCAGAGGCAAGTCTCTTCTTGGCTTCCGCCCAGCTGTGCCGCCCCATATCTCTCTGCTGCTGCTCCTGAGACTGGGCTGAAGCATTCCTGTTTTCCCCTGCAAGCATAAAAAGCTTGTTCCGGCATTCCTAAGAGCTTTATTATCGCTGCATTTGGGGAACCAGTGCATTTCCAAATCAGCAAGAGTAGTTCTTTCCCCTTCCACTTACCAGTGAATTTTCAGGTCGTTATTGAAACAGAAAGCTCTGCCTTCATTTACTCCATCACATGAGATCTTAATGCACTTCAGTCCACTGCTCATTAATAGCGCTAAGGAGCATTTGCGGAGTATTTAAAACAGGCCCGCTTGCTCCCTCTCTGCTCACTCCCTGTGGTGCAGTCCAGTTTCTGGGATGAAGCTCAATCAATAAACACGTTCTTTCTGGCTGTTGAGACTCTGCGTCCTCCAGTTAGAAGACAGGGGCAAAACATGCTGCTTTATTATAGGGAGACAGCAGTCAATTTTGGCTCGATGCAGAGTGGGAAATGCTGATTTTTCATATGTTTGTGTAACAGAAACAACAAAGCATCCGATTGGAAAGCAACAGGATTTTTCTTAGCCAAACTGCACACAAATAGGCTTTCAGCAACTCAAGAAGGCAGAAGAAAACAGGAGTGTGGGGCTTGGGGGAGAGTAGCCCGTTACTTACTGAGGCCTGGGTGTGGTGATGCAATACGGGGTGGCCCCGGGAGATGGCCTTTCTCCAGGTTATTAAAACCCTGCTTGGCCCAGGGGAGTCACCGAATCCCCATGGGGTCTGGATTCTTTGCTTTTGGAGGCAAAGGGCCTAGATGCATCTACTACTATACAGGCTGCTATTCGAGGCCTTCCCACTGGAAACTGAAAGTGTAAGTCCTCTGGGTCTTCATATCTTTAAAAACCATCAGCAGGCCCTCTGGTTTCCCAGAAGACACAGCTCTGGACTCTTTGCGACTAAAATTGTCAACTGAAAGCCTGGTGGTGTATCAAGGGATGTCTTATGCTTGCAGTTTGCTGCTAACAGTAATACACAGGAGGAGAAGAGGGAGGAGGGAGAAGAGGGCGAGAGAGAGGAGGGAAGAAAGATGGGGAAGGAGAGAAGAAAAAGCCTGCTTGTCTCAGTGACAGGAAGCTTGGATTTTATTGACAGCTTGCCCATGACGAACTCAGGGACACAGGGCAAGACCCAGTCTCTCCTTGTTCAGATAGGAGACAAGGTAAAACGAAAATCTGATGAGTTTTTATCACAGATAGGTGCTACGAAGGTCAAATTGGAAAATGAATAAGAAGATACTTTGTCACCCATGGAACCCCCATTAGCCACCTTAAGACCAGCCTCAGCACAAAGATATTACACACATACACACTTTAATCCAAAAAGTCTTGAAAAGCAACGTATGTTTTTACTGAATGATTCCTGAAGAGGGGACAGGGAGGATTTATGCCCCACAACATGGCAAAACTCTTCTCATAGAGCTTAATTATCTCTTTTCCAAACATCTCTTTATTCAAGGTAGCTGTTCAATTACCTCTTCTATCTTCAACTGGTTCAGCCCATACTGACCACACCCATACTTCCACCTTCTCTTTAATCCCATCCTCCCGATTTCTAGGTATTCCGCCCTCCCCCAAATTGTTCCATATGCTATGTAGGGAAATCTACTTCTTCTTTAAGTTTCTTTGCCAGGCCCTCTCTACCCATACCCTGATCTGTCCAACGAAGACACAATAGCCATGTAGTATCCACACAGTATTCTCCCTAAAAGCTGGGAGCGTGAAAAAAAAATCGGAGGCACATACTGACATTCTTCTTGTTGTTATCCCTGTTATACCTCTAGTAAGGGATTCTTATTTAACAAGATGTAATTACGACTTAGCGTACCCCAACAGCACAAAATCAGTGACATTGCAATCCAAGTTCTCATTACTGAGAACCTGTCATGCCTAAGACTCTCTGTAAGGAGGGCGTGATGGCCATGGAGGGGGATAAAGTTCAACTGTGTTGCCTAAATTAAAGGTATCACCCTGGCCCCTTAAAATAAAAAAACAAAAACAAAAACAAATACTCCTTCAGGGATTTTCAAGAGACTTGGCCTGACCTGTTGCTATGGTCTCACTATTGTATATATATCATTCAGCAGGTGAGGAAATAGGGCTCAGTAAGCTTATCCACACCCTCACAGTGACGTGGCAGAGTTACGAGTTGAATCTGGACATTAGATTTCAAAGCCCATGCCCAGGCTTAAGTTATAGTCCCCACTTCTTGTCTCTGTCTCTCTGTATGTCCTTCATCCAGAGACTGTCCTGTTTCTAGTCCTGAGTCCACTACAGGGTGGTCCTTACATATGGATGGACTTGGCTTATGGCATGTGATTTGATGGGTCACCCTACCCACAGCTCATTTCCTGATGTCTTACAAAAGCCCTTGAAATCATCCTAACTCATCTCTTTCCCCTGTATCAGACAAGGCCATAAAATACACAGAACTCTTGCCCAACTTCGCACACGGTTATCACCAACCAATCATAGTAGGTTCTCCTGTCAAGCCCAGGCAGAGCACTGGAATACTTCTCATCACTGAACTCTGGGGAGCCACTACCAATTAAGGGAGAGAGAAGCTGAGAAGAAACCTATTGGCCTGGAACACTAACTCCCCAGTGAAAATGCATATAAGTTACTTGGCAAGAACTTATTTTGATATGGTGGATGCCTCCCTGTTTAGAGAAAGTCTTCCTTCTCTTAGATTCTGAAACACCACACTCTACTGTTTCTCTCTCACTGTGTTTGCCATTCTGCCTCAGTTTCCCTCACTGATTCCTCCTCATCATCCTGATCTCTCTGTGTTGGTACCTCGAGGTCAGTTTTGGTCTTGCTTTACCTCTCTATTTACACACTCTACCCACATGATCTCACCTAGTTCCATAGCTTAGATACCTATGTGTCAGTGGTTCCCAAAGCTAGATTTCCCACCCAGATATAGCCCTTAATCTCAGACCTGGGGGTCCATAAGCATTTAAAATTTAATACGACAAAGGGAAGGCCTCTTGATTTCCTTTCCAGCTTGTTCTTTCTCCATTTCGGCGAACAGCACCAGTATTTTTCCAGTGGTTCAAGCCAAATCTTCTCTTGCATTCCCTCACCACAATATCTAGTCCAGAAACAATTAACATTGACCTTATTCCATGACCTATTCTAAGTCCATCTACTTTTCCCTGTCACCTCAACCACTACTTTTAGTATAAGTCGGAAACACCTTCCACCTGGCCCCTGTAATAGCATCCTAACTAACCCCCTGGTAGAACCCTGTGTTAGGGCCTTTCCACTAGCTGTTCCCTCTGCCTCAAGTGTTTCTTCCCCAGATCTTCATAAGGAGGATCCTTTTTGTCATTCATATATCAGCACACGTGTTACCTCTTCTGAGGTTTTCCTAACCACTCTATCTAAAGTAGCCATGAGTATTAGTTCCCTGGCACTAATATAAGAAAGGTCCATAAAATGGGTGGCTTCCAACAACAGAAACTCATTCCCTTACAGTTCTGGAGGTCAGAAATCAGATGTCAGGACACCAGCAGAGCCACACCAGGCAGGTCCAGGCATTCCTTGGTTTGTGGCTGCATCATTCCAATTTCTCTGGGTCTGTGGTCCCACTGCCTCATGTTCTTCTGTCTCAAACTCCCTCTGCCTCTCTCCTATAAGGATACTTGTAACTACATTTAGAGTTCATGCATAACCTAAGAAAAGCTCTTTTCTCTCAAAATTCTTAAATGATTCTATCTTTTTCCATATAAAGTAATATTCACAGGTTCCAGGAAATAGGACTCAGACACATCTTTTTGGATCCCACCATTCAGACATATTGCTTGATTTTATCTATTTAACATTTACTGTTACTGTCCTCATTTCTATTACAAATTTGTTTAATTCCTCTCTCTCCATCAGAATGTAAGCACCATGAGAACATGGACTTTGCCTTTCTTCACTTCCCTGATGCTGAAAACATGGCCAAGCACAGCGCACACACTCCAAAACATTTTTAGATGACTACACTGAGGATGAAATTAAACCAATAGTTTTTAAGCTTCTTTTTCAGTCATTTGTTCCATAAAATCCTTTGTTTAAGGGCAGAAGTCAAACAGGTAGATGGAGAGAAGTTGAAAGCTGAGCTCTTGTGTCTGAGGCAGGGGTGGGAAACGGGGATCTCTGGACCTCATTGCTCTCATTCTTTCTGATGATGTGCACTAGAGATTGGAGGAATGGTCTGAAAAAAACACTTCACTATCTTGGCTCAAATAAGTTGCTCAGGAGAATGGGGACATAGAAGAACTTGGAAGAAACAGGCCACTGAGCAGACACATCTTGATGTGTGAACTGGTGCAGGGAGTAGAGACGGGCAGTGTCCCAGGTCCCACAGGAGTAGCAGGTGGTCACTGAAGGGGAGCCGTATGGGTTACAGGACTGAAAAGTTCACTTGTACTTGAACTTGACTGTGGATATTCAATATTACGTGGCCTGTCTTTCCCGAAATATATCCTTGTGCACTGAAAAGAGTGAGGCTGTTTGGGGTTTTCTTTGATCCTCAGATGGGGATAGGAGAGGTTGGAGAAAGTACGTACTGCCTTAAAGTACAGGCTGTACAAACAGACCCTGGAACCAATCAAGGATCACATGGCTTCGTGGCCATGACTTTGAGCAGGCTGCTTCACCTCTGCGCACCTCATTTCCCCACTCTGTGACATGGGGATAACAATGCATCCCTCACAGGTGTTGAGTACTGTGAGATAATGGACATTAAGCCCTCAGCATATGATCAAGACACACGCAGTACGTTCATGGGCAGTACACTGGGATAATTACCACTTATTAAGTATTCCTCTTATTTAGGTATTTGTATTTAATTATTTCTGTTATTTAGGTATTTTTAGGTGGGAAGCTGAGACCATTCTTGGGAAGTCCCTCACTTCCATATCCTGACCCTCTAGCAAAATGACCCTGGAGTCAGGCCAGAGAAGAATTCAGTCATTCATTCGCTCAATCAGGGAATACCTATTAAGGAGCTACAGTGACTCAGAAACTACTCTAGCTGAAAAGGACAAAGAAGTACGTAAGACAAACTTCCTTTTCTCACAGAATTTGACTTTCGGTCAGTGGTGGAGACAGATGGTGAACGAGTCTGTTCTGCGGGGCAATCCTAGAAATGTCCGTTCCTTTACTGTGTTTATTTCCCACCTTTGGGTCATTCCCCTGGTATAATGTACACCTTAGGAACTTAATCTGAGCTCTGCTCTGCTGTTGCAAGAGTCTGGTGCCAAAACAGCCCACCAACACTGCAGAGGTGCACCCTTCCCCTCCCCCTTTCCCTCTGCAGGCCTGAAGTGATTTCCTCAGGGGACTTCAAAGCCCATTCTCATCAGCTTTTATGATGGAGATGCCCATGATGATACTGTTAGAAGGAAAGACCAGTTTTAGAGTCCCTACTACGTGTAGGCGCCATTGTGAGATTTTATACAAACAGCCTTATTTAACTCCTCAAAGGAACTTAGGAGCTCAAGTTCCATTTCAGAAATGAAGAAAATGAAAATCAGACAGTCTATGAAACTTCTGAGTGGCCCAGCTGGGATTTGACATGATTCCAGAGCCTCTAGCTTCAGTCCCTCGCTCTGCTCTGTTTCATGGGTTGCTGGGAAGAGTTCTATGAGCCTACGTGAAGCTTTGAGCAGAGGGTGCAAGAAGAGCTGTGGGGTGTGTGGCCGGACGGTCGGCCCACAGTTGACCAATGCCTCTGGGGCAGGACTCTGTGCCCTATAGGTGTGGCACGGCTGGGCCCAGGCAGACTGAGGCAGTGTGCCTCAGTTATTTGCTTGCATGAGGAGGATTGTCTGTGCTCCCTCAGGATTCTCTGTGAGAATGAGAATTTGCGACCTACCCTCAAAGCTATACAGCCTCATAGAAGAGAGAAAAAAATTGTCCCACAACTTGCAGTTGAGAGACGACAGGCAAGTCATTTCCCATCTCTGTGTCTTAAATTTCTTACCTGTAAAAGGGTGCTAAGAATAAAACCCACCTCACAGGGAGTTGGCAGGATTAATGGAAGTAATGCAAGAAAGCACTTAACACAATGCCTGATGTGTAAAGAGAACCAAAATGCTAAGGACGAAGGGAGGATCTCTTTTTACCTTCATATCACTGTTTAATCCTACTTGCCCCCAATAAGATGTCTCCAGTCTTCTTGCCTGAGTCACAGCTCCCCTCCCATTACAGCTGCTCACAATAAGGTGGACTTATCTTCTTAACAGTTAACATTCTTCCAGACCTAGTAGTATCGACCCATAGCTGACACTCAGAAAATATTTTTTAGAACAAATAGACATAGGAACAAAGGGGAAAACTCTGGAAAATTAAAGACGGTCCCAGTTCTCAAAGTGGGGACCTGGCATTGGTCTGGGCAGCCCTCATAGCCCTCACACACCTGTCTTCCTGCTTTCTTCCAACTCCATCCCAACACCTTACCTTCTGCACCCTGGGGCCTGGCATATGCTCTCAGGCCCTCCATCTTCCAGGTGGGGCCTGCAGTGAAAGCAGGAGGGGAGAAACTACAAGCCTTGCTAGGGTTTAAAGATGTGCTCACCTGAAATTGCACAATTCATCCCGCGGGCTCAGCAGGAATGTGACATTTGGAGAAATTACACCTCTGAGCTGCCAGAATACATTCAAACAGCTGAGAACAGAAGTTGGCCCAATTGGGACATATCCAGAGAGCAGCAAATACGCACAGTGAGCTCGCCTGCAAAGTGTCTTCACTTCTCTGGGGAATGTCCAAGAAGGTCTACCTACCTGTCTGTTGGACCCTTCTCCTTGGGTCTAGGGTAATTCTTATTGAATGGTTTCCAAAACCAGTGTTGGGAGGGGAGGAAGGAGAGGAGCTGTACATGTAAATGATTGCCAGAACTTTGGGCTACCTTCCTCCCAACTGTTACTAGTTGACTTGGGGGGTGGGGAAGAAGGGATTATTAGAGCACAAGCTCTGGGATTTGCATACCAGGGTTCAAATCGGGGCTCTGACACTTACTACAGTATAACCTTGGCCAAGTTTCCACACCTCAGTGTGCCTCAGTTATTTCCTCCATCGAACAGAGAAGATCATAGTTGCCTTCTTCCAGCATTAGTTTGAAGACTTAAAAAGTGAACACATCAAAAAAAATAAATAAATAAAAATAAAAAAGTGAACACACACAAGCATTTAGATGAATGCTTCACATGCAGCTGGTGCTCAATAATGAGACAAAACTGGCAGGACATTTCACTGGAATGGTGATTCTAGGTGGTTTCAATGTCATAGTCTCATAAAAAGTTTTCTCCCCCTTATTTTGCAAATTTTATTTTGTGTATTAAGGATATTAAAATGATCGACTACATCATTGAATGATATGAAATAGAGCATATTTTAAAGCCTCAAATGAAGGGTGGACATAGCTCTGACAAAAATAAACACATTTAGCTTTATAAGAAATTTAAAAAAACATATCATAAATTTATTGCTATTTAATGAAGCCATGTTAAATTACGAGCTAAGAAAGTGAGGCTGTCTGGAAGCTTCCACCTCCTTGATGGCCTCTCCCTGATATCCCCTGCTCCCACAGCACTCCTCACTCCTATCCCAGCACTGGTCATTTTGCAATTTGTCTCTCTACTTCTTTGCCTCAGCCCCCGTCATTTGCTCACATGTGTATCTGCCATCTCCTCCATTGGAAGGTAAGCTCCATGGGGGCAGGGACTTCGATTGACTTTTTCCTCTGCTGCATTCCCAGCCACTGACAGTCATGCAGACAAGGGCAGGTGGCCAAGCAGCATCATTGGAGAAAAGGCCTAGAGAGAGGAGCAGGAGCAGGTCCTCACTTCCCATTGCATTCTGGATCAGCACACAGTTACAGCAAGTTTAGAGGTCAGACCCAGTAGGAGAACACTGACCTTCCAGCTGTGTGGTCTTCTAAATTGTCTAGTTAGACAGACAAAGAGCTGATATCCAAGATCTGTAAAGAACTCCTCAAACTCAACACCCCCAAAAAAGATAATCATGTCAAAAAATGGGCAGAAGACAGAAACAGACACTTCTACAAAGAAGACATACAAATGGCCAACAGACACATGAAAAAATGTTCATCATCACTAGCCATCAGGGAAATTCAAATCGAAACCACACTGAGATACCACCTTACACAAGTTATAATGGCCAAAATCAACAGGACAGGAACCAACAAGTGTTGGAGAGGATGTGGAGAAAGGGGAACCCTCTTACACTGTTGGTGGGAATGCAAGTTGGTGCAGCCACTTTGGAAAACAGTGTAACGATTCCTCAAAAAATTAAAAATAGAGCTACCCTATGACCCTGCAATTGCATTACTGGGTATTTACTCCAAATATACAGATGTAATGAAAAGAAGGGCCATATGTACCCCAATGTTCATAACAGCAATGTCCACAATCGCCAAACTGTGGAAAGAGCCAAGATGCCCTTCAACAGACAAATGGATAAAGAAGATGTAGTCCATATATACAATGGAATATTACTCAGCCATCAGAAAGGATGAATACCCAACTTTTGTATCAATATGGATGGGTCTGGAGGAGATTGTGCTGAGTGAAATAAATCAAGCAGAGAAAGTCAATTATCATATGATTTCACTTACTTGTGGAACATAAGGAATAAAATGGAGGACATTAGGAGAAGGAAAGGAAAAGTGAATTGGGGTAAATCAGAGGGGGAAAAGAAAGATGAGAGACTGTGGATGCTGAGAATCAAACTAAGGGTTATGGATGGGAGGGGTGGGGGGATGATTGAACCTCGTGGTAGGTATTAAGGAAGGCACGTATTGCGTAGAGCACTGGGTGTGGTGCATAAACAATGAATCTTGGATCACTGGAAAAATAAAAATAAAAATAAATTTAAAAAATGAATTGCTTAGTTAGGGAAGCACCAGCTCCTCTCCTAGCATAAAGAGAAGCAAGGCTACAGTAACATTATAGCATAGCAGAACATCAGGTCCAGCTTAGTGTTCACGGCTGTGGAGCATGATCTGGAGGCTGAGCCCCAAACTTTCCAGTTGTAGCTCTATAATGAGAAAAGCTTGAGACATAATTCATCACTCCAGAATTTTTGGAGGGGTAAGAATTGGTCTCTTACCTAGTATAGTGGGGTGGTGGTAGCAGTGGGGGATGGGGTTCTAGACTTAGAACTCACCAGGACTGATTTCTGAAGTACTAGGTTGTGGCCAGCTTCTGCGGAGTACCGAAGGAGGCCAAGTCTTTTTCTGGGAGGCCATCTGGGAGGAATTGTCCTGGACAAGTTAACACTTAACCTATCACTAGCACATAATACCTACTCAATAAATATGGTTTAAATGAATGAATGGATTTTGTCCTTTCACTGTGACATGGAATAATCATTAAAAAAAATTGATTTGCACTGAGTGAGCAGTAGCCAAAGAGAAACTCAGCGGTATCTCTCCACCTTCTCTTTGTGTCTGTACACACCATGCGTGCTCTTGCCTGTCTGTCTCCTGCTCTTCTTTTCCTAGAAGGAAAGCCACCCAGTGCACACGATAGCCACCCTGTACTTTCTGGTCGTTATTCTTGTTGTTTTTGGTGCCCTTTACAAGGCCAAACTCAGTTTAAGGACGACTACCTAACACAACTGCCCTGATTCTCAAAAAAGAAAGAAGAAGAGTGTCGGACCTTATCTGCATCTAGGCCACCTC
The DNA here is from genome assembly GCA_002007465.1 of Ailurus styani. Classification (NCBI taxonomy): domain Eukaryota; kingdom Metazoa; phylum Chordata; class Mammalia; order Carnivora; family Ailuridae; genus Ailurus; species Ailurus styani. Next base: position 316,773 of record LNAC01000265.1, read on the forward strand.
TACCACTTGACGTATGAAGAATCTCAGAATGCACAAGGTGGAAGTGACCTGTGCAATTAGTGGAATGTGAGAGGAACAAACTGAGGTCTCTACTTCTGAATCCCTAATAAAATTCAAGCCTAAGTAGCTGCAAATTATTTTGTTTTAACATGCCTTGTCTTGGTCTGTAGGTACTATTTCTCTTTTTCAGAGGTTAATTGCCCCCTCTAGTGGGGCCAGGTACATTCCAGTTCACCATAGTCTACTCTACTCCCCATTTCCTCTCAAGCTGGCCTGCTTCACTCCTTCACATCACCTAACTGGCCTCTGAGGCATCTGACTTTTCAACCCCCATCTCTATGCCTGTGCTTAGAAAATTCAATCAGTACACAACTGGTCCCCGTAGGCTGCTTCCCAGTTAAAGAGTTGGCTGCCTTCAAAACTCCAGGGAAACTGGCCATTGCCTAGTGCTTAAGGCAATTGATGTGAGTAATCTGTAAGCCTGAGGTCCTGCTCCAGCATCATTCCAGTTTTTAAATTATTGTTTAATGTGTAATAATCTTATTTTCTGGGATGGAGACTTACTCTTTCATGTCTCTGTATTTTATAATAAGACTTAATAAGGATCACAATTCTGTGTCTTCAGAAATTCCCAGGGAGCATGCTAAAAGAAAGATTCCATGGAATTTGTGATTTGGCTGTCCTGGGCAGGGGCCAGAAAGGGCATATGGTGATTTTGTATGATTCTGATGTGAGTGATCCAAAATGGAACTTCGAGCCACACAACGCACTAGGCCTATAGAAGAGGTCCATTAAAGACTTGTAAATAGAGTTAACCCCACCAGAGGGACACATTCAGGACTGTAAGATCAGTTTCCTTCTGTTCTCTCCATGTTTACGGTGTTTATGGAAACACAAAAGGAAACTGAATTATAACCAACATTCTAAAAAAAATTAACATGTCTTGTCAGATTTGTGCCTTCTCTTGATTAAAAAGAAAATTCAGATCACATGAAGGCCCTGATGTCCCCCTTTCTGGGAACAACCAGCTGGAACTGTGCATGTGCTATACCCTTCCCCTCAACACACTTGCACAGGTGATCATGTCTCCCCAGGCCCTCCCCCTTCTCTTCTGGCTCATGCAGACATTTGCTTTTGTGACCCCCGTCTTCAGGGCACATTCACACCTCTTTGGCAATGCCATCATTTCACCAGGGTAGAAGCCATCTTGTTTAAGATCTATGTGACCATGTCATTTGACTGGTAAAGGCATAGTCTATGGTCTTTCAGATCAGTGGAGAGGGAAGGGAGAAAGTCTAGCACTGATGATGCTGCTGAAACACATGCCCATGTTCAGATGGATGTTTGCAAGGATTTAGAAACCCTGGGGTGAGGTTTTTAGAATGGCACCTCAATCTAAAACTTTGGGGGTGGGTGGCAGAGAACTGGGAAGTAGATTAATTCACATCCCTTGTAAGATACCACAATTGAACTAAGAAACTGCCAAGTGACATTATAAGTCAGATCAAATAACTGACAACCAGCCACAGCCAAAGCAGAATGGCTATTAATAAGAAATATTCCTTCCTGGTGGGAGGGGGTTCCTGCAAAGAGCCTGGTGGTCAACTGAAAGTGTGTGAAGTATCATCAGTGGGGTAGCTCAAATGTTTCTACAGTGATTCATTAGGATTGTTCGGAAACTATTTGATTACATAAATCTGGGACAACATAGTGTTTGTAAACAGCAATCGGGCCCCAGAGTCCATCTGACACAACTTGCACATTGTAAAACTTTGGAATCTGAGGTTTAGTGAGGAGAGCTGCCATTTATTTGTACCCACGATTCTTAGAATAATTTTTAAGGTAAAAATCAAAACATCATAGACCAGTATATATAAGTAACCTGGGGCCTTGTTAAAATACAGATTCTGATTCTGTAGACCTGGGTAGGGCTGAGATACTACCCTCCGAGGAAGACCCCAGGTAATGCTGAAGCTACTGTTCAAGGACCACACTTCCCCAAAAGCACGTGGCGGATTTAGATCTAATGTAACTCCTTGAAGGTAATCTCAAAACTAACTCTTTTGGGTCAAGAGAAGCAAGTCTTGGGGAACCTATAGAGAACAATGAATGCTAAAATGCTTGAATCCTTGAATGCTAAAACAAACTTCATCTTGATAATTTTTTTAAAAAATCCCCCAGCAAAGGATTCCACAGGTCCCCACTCTCCTGCAGATGTTTCCTGTAAAGTCACAGACTTTATTTCCTAATGATCCTACTTAGAAAGCTTCTCATACAGAGGATGGGGTGGGGGCAGGAAAGGGGAAAGCAAGGAAAGTGAAAAAAAAAATTGTGCCGTGAGTGCTTTCCTCTCATTCCCTCCCATGTGGTCTTGAGATTCCAAACCCACGTCCCTTGTGATGGCTGGCTTAGGCAAACTCAAGGAGCTCCCCCTGCCAAATTCAGCCAGAAGTGATGCAAAAGGCCGTTCAGGAGAACCTTGCTCCTTGCACTAGAGAACAGAAGTGGAGTGGCTCAGCCAGCCACTGGAGGATCAAACTATGTTCACAGCTAAACATTTGATCTCACGTTGGATATCCAGTTCTCACCTCCATCATCCTGCTCAGCACCAGAACTGTGAGAAGTGATAAGTCCAGGGCAGGGGTTCTCAGCACTAAGGACATTTGGGACTGATAATTTTTGTTGTTAGGGTGAGAGTGTTTACCAGAATCCCTCAGCTCTAACCACTAAGATGCCATTAGCAGAGCCCACAGCCCAAGTTGTGACAGCTAACAATGTTTTCAGACATGGCCAAAGGTCTCCTGGGGGGCAAATCACCCCTGATTGAGAACTACCAGTCTATAGTCGAATGCTGGGATTTAAGTCCTTGCTCTCATGTGTATTAGCTGTGAGGACCGGGCCACATGATCTATCTCTCTAATACCAGTTCCCTCATCTGCAAAATGGATGTAATAACATTAATACTGTTATCACCTTGTAAGATCATTGGGAGGACTGGATGAATTAATGAATGTACAGCACTCAGAACAGCACCTGGAACAGAGAAAGGGCTGAAGGAGTGTCGCTGTATGACCCCTTTCCCATCATTGTCATCAAGCCTGATGCTGACCCATCACTCAAACTGCAAACCTTGTGGGGCCAGTTTGCCAAATTCTACAAATCTTGACACTTAAGCCCCTTAGTTATTTCTCTTTATTATCTGAGAGCGAGAAAAGTGAGCGGCATCAGAAATGCTTTCCCCTCAAGTTCAAAAGAGACAGTGAGAAAGGAAGCAGAGAAGAGTGTAAACTGAATCCCCAAGGAGTCCATATGTGGGAGGTTCTTTTCATGCCTAAGGATTTTACATCCAGCCTCTCCTGGAAAGGTGAACAGATCAATTCTCCCGAGTAACCTGAAGCCATATCAGCCCCTTCTAACCCCACTGCACCCTCCCCAACCCCTTGTTGTTTGTGGTCTGTGTCTGTCTGTCTGTCTCTCTCTCTTTCACACACACACACACACACACACACACACACACACACACCAAAGCAGGAAGAGGAAGAGATTTAGACATTTGTTTTGGTAAATCTATCACTAATCTAAGAAGCCAAACACTGTTGTTGGCTTTAGAACCCTGAATGGGAAAAGGTGCCCTGAGTCATTTATTTGTTTTTCATGCATCTTTTTTAATTCTGCTTTTAGAATCAGTCAAGGGCAGCAAATGTGTGGCATCAGTTTGCAGGGCAGCTTTGTATCCATGATACTTTCATGGTGTCAGCACCAACTGTCTCATTCCTCAACCTAGAAAGAGCAACCTCTGCACAGCTCCGAGGAGCCTGAATTCTGGGCCCTTCCACAAATGCACAGTGGGGAGGGGACATGATGGGCTGAGCACACTGTGACACTCACATAGCTCAGTGCAGGGATCCAGGGGTGAGAAATGAGCTGGCAAACACCACCCTGGCAGCATTTCCATCAGAGGAAGAGAGGCTATCTCAAGAGGGCCTGGGAATATCAACACAATGCCTGGGCATATTTTCTAGATGGGCAAAATAAAAAGCAAAAGCAAAAAGTAAAAAATAAATAAATAAATAAAAAAGGTTTAAGGAGAATAATGACTCAAGAAACAATATCAGCACAATAAACAAGAGATTGCCAAGCTGCAGTTGCAGGTTGGAGGTTAGGCAAATCCTTACACATAACAAACAAGCAATTTAAATGACTCCTGGACGGTCTCAGAGGCATCATTTGAAGCACCACCTTGAATTTATTTTGCAGCAGTTGCCATGCCAACAGTAAGACTATATTCCAAAGGGTAAATGGACATTCCACCCCGAGGCTGCCTTGCATCTGATGTTCCAACAATGCTGGGTTTCTCACTGCTCCCCAGGCCTGCCGTGCCTGCTTCCATCCTCCCCAGTGCCCTCACATGTTATCTGGGAGGTGAAATCTTTCATACCCCGAATCCCTCCTTTGCCTCTGCGATCAGAGCACTCTCTTCGAACCCTTGCAATGCTGCATGCTGATGCTAGGGCTAGCCCATAAGTCCCTTATCCCACCATGGTGGGAAATGCATTCAGCCCATCCTCGAGCCTAGCTCAGTGCCTGCAATGCAACAGGCGGTGTGAATGGTTAGACTGGCAAATGCCAAAAACATGCTTCAGAAACTCCATCTGCTATGTACCGTGGTTTTTAGGTTGCATTAAAAAAATACATAAAGAACTGAAGAAAATGCCTCACATCAGAGTAGATCCTTAATATTTGCTGAATGAATGAACAGGTGAATAGATAATAAATGAATAAATGTCAGATAAGGTGAGTTTTTACAATAATTCTCTTCACTCACAGCTGAAGTTTAAAGACTGGGCACTAGTTTTCAGCAGAATTGGTCCCACAGATCAGTTTCTGATTCTTACCATCTACCTGCCAGGTGCTGTTTTAAGGTCCTCGCTGACATTCTCTTCCATTGTCACAACACCCTGAGAGGTTGGTTCTATTTGCAGTAGGAGAAACTGAGGCTCTGGAAGGGAAAGCAAATCCCTACCACCACTACCAAACTATATTAAGATGGGAAGTAGCAGAGGTGGGCTTTGAATCCAGACCCTTTCCCCAGCCCTAGCCCAGAGGCTAAGTGCCCACACTCCAGAATTAGAAGACCCAAGCTCTAATCCTAGCCTGCTTCCTACCAACCCTGTAATAGTGAACAAATAGCTTATGTTCTCTCAGCTTTCAGTTGTTAGAATGTAAACCAGTCACCTCTCTCACCTCCCCGTTCCTGGTGTTGATGAGGAGAGGGGAAAGAGATCTCACTCTTGGCCAGAACAGAGAAGTCAGCTGGTGAATAGAAAAACAAGGATTATTGGTGACATTGCTAGGGCTTGAACAAAACAACATATTTTGTTTTGGGAAATGTACTTTGGGAAATGTAGGTTGTAGACCACTCAAGGACTCAAATCAGCTCTACACTTGTATGATTCCAAACACGGGGCACAGCCACATGGACATTGAGACAGCGGGTTCTCCTGTTCGTAAATGTCCCTTCCTCTCTTTTTCTCTTAAGTAAAAAAGGATAAATGCCCTTATATCTGAATGTGCTTCAACTTTTATATAAATATCAACATGTAAGTTTGTTTATATTTGGTTTATTTATATTGTTTTTAATGTTTTAGAATCCGTATTTTTCAATCATTGGTGAACAGAAGGATCTCTGTTCTATCTTTAGCTGACCTCATTTCTGCCTTTCTTTACTGGAGCTTCTGTTTGCAACACAGATGTGTATCAACATTATTTCTGACTTCTCTCTTAATTACTGGCCTAGTTTGAAAACAAAAGGCAAAGCAAATATCTCGGTAAGTGGACATAGAGAGAAAAAGGAAGTAAGGGGGGAAGAGAACCAGAGTCCTCAAACTATCCCTCTGTTCCTACCAGTTGGGCCTGTTGGTGAATGCAGGCTCACTTTGGAATGTGGGTGAAGGGAAACTTTTAAGACCATTTAGTGCTGAAATTTTCCTCTAATGTATCTCAGAGTCTAAGACTCTGATGTCCAATGTTCTTGTACCAATCCACTTGGGAAACAACACTGTTCAACGGGCCTTGAAATCTCTCATTTTGGATACAACTCAAATGGAGCCGCTGAGAGCTCACACAGCAGCACAAAATTTTGATAGGAGACTCTTAGAGCCTTTGTGACTAAAGATACCTAAAGTACCATGTGTAAGGACCCCCTGGATGGAAGGACCTCCTGCCTGATTTCTGCATCATCATCCTACTGCCTTAAAGAACACCGAGTGGGAGGAGGAGCAAGTGAACTGTTTGTGGGAGATTTAAGAGATGAGTATCGAGGCCATAAGAAATTGTCCTGGATTTGGAGCAAATGAAGCCCAAATGACGTCAGCTGTGACAAAGGTGTGGTTTGTGTGGGAAGTGAGTCCTCTTACCACAAAACTGGCAAAGGTGATGGGGACAGCCTCGAGCACAAACGAGCTTGGAAACCTAGTAAGCTCCTGAGAGTCAGAGGCCACTTCGTAGACCTCTCATTGGACTTGTCCCATGTCCCACAGGGCATCAGAGACATAACTGGTGATCAGTAACTGTTACCAAAAATATATCCTTTTTGAAGTAGAAACTTTCCTCCATATACATTTTTAAAGGAAATATAGAGAAGGTATCAGAATCAAGAGAAGTTCTGCATTCAGATCTCTCCCTCACCCCTTCTTTATTGCACAACCTTCAGAGTCAGGCTACCTTGGTCTTTCCATCTATAAAATGGGATGACATTGGGACCTACTTCACAAGGCTGAGTTGGGACTGGAACATGACTAAAGCACATGGCGTGGTGCGTAAGATACAGTCATGCTTAAACAGCACTAACTATTGCTGGTGGTAAGAGTAAAGAAGTAAGGGGCTAGAACTGCTGTGGTCTGCCTGAAGAAACACATTTCACTGTTTATGAAGTAGAAAATGTGCCCAGTTTTGTTTTAACTGGAAAATAAGTCATTTTTCTTTCAGAAAGGCAGGTATAAGGTTGATACACTAATACCTACGTGTTTATACAATAAATCTCTTTCTCACAGAAGATTATAGTCAGAGGTATGCTGGTAAATATTTGACCAAAAATATCCATGTATATAAATTTTTAAAATTATTATAAATTTTACTGATACAAAGGCTATGCAGCACACAATTTATGAATTATAAAATTTACAGTATTTTTTATGTTAAATTCCAACTGATTGGCATAGAATGATTTTGTTGATTTTTACTGAAGCTTTGCTTCAGAGCCATTCACCTTGATTTAACAGTAGTTCTAGGGAACTGGCTGCTGACACGACATACTTTTAAGCAACAATTGCATTGTTAACATTTTCCCATCACCTTCCTGGGTCTAAAAAATCAGCATAACAGCGAATCCCACCCCACTGTGGAGCCTTTACCAGTTTGCTGGTATAAATATCCCAACCGCAACCACTTTCTACCCGCTCACAGAGTGTCAGTGGATGTGGCATTGGGAAGGAACGCTCAGTGGCATGCCATCACAAAGCACTGCATTATACAATCGATGTGATGACCTCAGAAACAGAGATAATATGAAAGTGGATTAACACAATTAGAAAATGATGGCTGTTGAGTCTTTTAATCTTTGTTTTTAATGTAAGTTTTTAGATTATAAGTTTCATATTTAAGTTTGGTTAGGTTTAACAGCTAGCTCATAAAATTCCCAAAAATTGGGGGCATCTGGGTGTCTCGGTCAGTTAAGTGCCTTACTCTTGATTTTGGCTCAGGTCATGATCTTAGGGTTGTGGGATCAAGACCTGGGTTGGCTCCATGCTCCATGGAGAGTCTGTTTGAGATTCTTTTTCTGTCTCTCTGGCCCTCCCCTGGCTCTTTCTCACTCTCTCTCTCTAAAATAAATAAGTCTTTTTTTAAAAATTCCTGAAAATTGAAGACTCGGTGCTGCTTGTGATTGGAGCTGGTCACAGCATGTGCCTTGAGAGAGAAGCTTCTGTCTGACCCACAGCTCCATTGTCTCTATGCCTAAAGCAACTTTTTAATGAATTGAGTCACTTTTCAAAATCTCATCTCACGCAGTTGATTTCCTTCCACTCTTCTCTCATCGTCTAAGGACAGTTCCCACCCTCTTCCTCTGTCCTTTCTCTTCACCAGTGCTGTCACATCCTTGGTCAGTGCCTTTGCCACTTCACACCTGGGCCACTGATGAGCCCTCCTAATCATTTCCTTCCCCTTCTTCTTTCTTACTCTGTATCATTCTAGAGTCTCCTCCCAAATTTATTTCCCCCACATCCTTCTTTAGGCCAGTTTTCTGCTTCAAAGCCTTCCATGGTCCCTTCAAGCCTACAAGGGTAGAGTTCAAAACCTCTAGAAATTCTGGAGATAATTGCAGAACAATGCAAATGCACTTAATGCTATGGAACTGTTTACTTAAAAATGGCAAAAAGGGTAAACTTTATACAATGTATGTTTTACCACAATTTAAAAAAAAATCCCTGGGGCTCCTGGGTGGCTCAGTTGGTTAAGCATCCACCTCTTGATTTCGGCTCAGGCCATGATCTCAGGCTCATGGGACCAAGCCCCACTTTGGGCTATGAGCTCAGCGTGGAGTCTCCTTGGGAGTCTCTCTCTCCCTCTCCCTCTGTCCCTTACCCTACTTGCACGCTCTCTCTAAATAAATAAAATATTTTTTAAAAAATCCTTAGAAAGACAACCTGGGCCCTAAACGATCTGCCTTTGTTTAGAGCTTACTAAACCTGTCTTTCATTTCTATCATTGCTGCTACTACCTTTTTATACTCACCGATCCCACGTGCCGAGCACTGTGCTGCGCCACCTACATTAATCCTCAGTACAATCTCAGACAATAAGACTGTTCTGGCCACCAGTTTGCAGAGAACACCAGAGGTGAAGTATCTGGAAGAAGGTCACACCTGCCAGAGCACTGATTTGGTGTCTGCATTACTAGCCATGCAAATGTAACAATTCAGACATTGTCATTTCTCTGTGACAGCTTCCCACTGGGCCAGACTCCAGGGACAGAAGTGAGGCACTCCCCGTGCGTACAAAAATTAAGGGAACAATAAAGATAAATGATATTTAAGGTAATATCTTCAATAAAAATTAATGCAAAACTCCCATGAGGAACAAAGTATCAAAATTTTAAATAAGAACAGTACCTGACCATGCACTTAGAGACTCTCTCTCACCTCATCCTGTTCCTGGCCATGATTCCAATGAAACCTTATTCGCCACAGCAGGTGAGAGCCCAGGGCTCACAGCTTGCCAATTTGACTTTTTAAAACATAGTGCCTTAAAATATTATGTATCTTTATTACTGAGTTTCTTGGAGTCCCCCTAAATCTTGTGTGTGAGGCAAACACTTCACTTGTTTTACTCAGTCCTGGCCCCACTATCCTGTCAGCTAGGAAGAAAGGGCCACAACTTTCTATTTATACCTCCCTTCCGCTTCTCAGGTCCCAAGTATTGACCTTCATGTTTATTCTACTACAGGGAAATGTGGCTATTTGGGGCCATAGGACATTTGTTTTTTAAAGATAGAGGAGAAAATCTGTAAGAACAAACTGTTCTGTTATTGTTGTTACAATAGAACATTTCTGGAACCCAAATTATGTGTCTATAGATTAAGAACTATTGAGATGCCTGCATATCACCATGTCAGTAAGAAATGGTGTTGGCCACAATTTTCATAAGGATTTTGTAACTGATGTGCCACTTGGGCACTCTGATAACATTAGCCCAACAGTGATGTGATCTATTTATTGCTGAAAACACAATCACTGGCTTGCAGTACTAGGAGGAAAACAAACTGCCTTCATTTAATCTTTTAGATTTTGAGATAATCTGGAACTGATTTGTAGAAAGGAATGTATTCTAGCTTATTCTTTAGGTAAGGAGGCATCTTAATGAGAAATTGCTCTTTGTATTTTTAAATGATTAAATGCCTCGGGCTTTTACACACACACACACACACACACACACACACACACACACACACAGGAATTCAAGACACATAAAATGGGTGGTATAATTTTGTTGTCACTTTATCCAAAGGTCCCAAGTTTATAATCAAAGCATCGAATTAGTCTGGGCTCAATTCTTTGAGTGGGCACTTCTCACAGATTAAGCCAGGCAGGCCTGAGCCATGCTCTCTGATGCCAGGGCAACCCAGAGCACCAAACATAGAAGGGTATCCTCCTGTTAAAAACAAAAGAATGGCAGAACAAAACATAAAAAGCACAAAACCAGTAAGTCCATCCATGACAGAGCTTGCAAGGGAGGTAATATGCAGGTGTCCAGAAACAAAGAGGGCCACAAAGTCTGGATGAACCTGAGATCATGGTGACTTTTTGGAAAATGAGAGGCTAGAAGCTAGACTTGAACCCTCAACAGAAACGTGGGAGCCTTTAAATATTTTCCTTTCTGTGGGAAGAAGGCCAGAAACCCTCCTCTGCTTGCCTAGAGTTGCAGTATATGACTGCAGTCTACCTGGAGGTACAGGCGGGAAAAGCATTACATACAAATCCACCATGTATACCACATGATGATCAGGTATATCACATGTACATCACACGATGATCAGGAATAGGTCCATGACATATGGCATGCAAACCCCTAGCTGAGAAACAAACACACAAATAAGCACAGGAGAATCACATGTTCAATTGCCCAGATGGGATATTTCTATGGTCCAGGACATAAAGGACTCGTAAAGAAGTCTCCACCCCACCACACCCTCAACACCAATAATGATAAACCCAATGATATATTTTTTCTTCATAAGATGACCTGCACAAGAACACAAGATACCATGAAGGAGAATCAGCTGATAACAGCAAGTGGGAGAATTAGCACCTCAAGAACTAAAGATCATCATCTGACTGAAACTATAAAATAAACGTGTTCAAAATCTTCAAAGACAAAAAAGGCATTGAAGCCCTAGTGAAAGAACAGGACATTATTTTTAAAGGATTCATAAATATCTGAAAGAAAACCAAATAGAGTATTGGCGACAGAACATCTAGTCATTAAACTTAAGACTGCAATGAGCAGGTTGAACAACATGCTGTACATTCCAGGCGCTCTGGAACTGAGGAAACCACTCAGAATACAGACTCAGATAAAGAGACAACATAAAAGCAGCTAGCTATGAGACAATAGGGACAGATTACTAAGTCATCTATGTTTCAGAGAAGCTGCAGAAGAAGAATACGGGGGAGTGCAATTTTCAAAAAGATAGGGCTAAGAACTTTCTAGAATTGAAGAGATACTAATAGTTTGAGAATCTACTTCAAATCCAAGCTGGATCTCTCTATATAAATATATATTATATATATATGTATATATATGTATATATATATATATATATATGAATTGCTTAGAGTTTTTTTTTAATTATTAGCAGAAAATCTTTCCCACAGTTGATTGAATCCCTAAAACTCAACCCAAGGCCAGTATCTGTAGCAGCTGACAGATTTCTTCAGAACATCATGTCATGGTTTTCCAGTGGGTCAGGGCCCTGGAGGAAGTAGGATTAATTGCAGTCAACCTATTTGGAATGAGCTAAGAGATCCAGCTTAGATCAATCATCTATAGTATTAAAATCACATTCAAAGAGGTATGCTAATGTGGATGCCAGATTGCTCTTCAGATGCTGCTCAAGATAGCACCTTTGTGAAATGTGAAACTACTTATAAATGTCAATAATGTTATCTGATCATTGGTTTAGCCACTGATAATAATTAATATGCCCTCCACTGTGCTAAGCACTATATGAGCATTTTCTCATTTAATCCATACAATAACCTTTCAAGATAGGGGTGTGTGTTTAAGTACAGATGAGTAAACAGAGACAGAAAAAGTCAAGAGTCTTGCCCAGAAGCTCAGAGAACAGTAGAATAGGGACTCATCTCAGATCTGCTGGATGCCAACTACTTTATGAGTTTATTACTCAATGTGTATAACACAAAGGAAGTAGATTACCACTATTAAAGTAAATAAGACTGTCCATTAAGAACATAAAACTCTAAGAACTTTCCTTGGTTATCTTCAAGGCTTTCTGTCCTGGATCTGGCAGATCACCAGGAGAAGATCAGCCTTCCTGATGGCCAATGACTCCGGCATATAGGTGATTCAGAGAACAGAACTAAGCCATTACACAGCCCGGTCTGGGATACTGATGGTGGCAAATATACCAGCAATCACAGCCTGGAGTTCATAAATATTGTTCGATAGGGAAAGGGAAAGACAGCCTGTTTATTTTGAGCATGGAGTGTGTTACATTCGTTTTTAAAAAATGTCAGGCATATGCACGTAAGATGTGCCTGTTTTCCAGCAATATGCTTTTTCCACAGAACACTGAATTAAAAATAAATTGCTAATGGAGAAAAAAGTGAATGAATCAGAATCAAAGGGAAATACCAACACTACCTCCAGCTGAGCACAGGCTTTTTCCAGAAGATTCCGGCAGCTTCATGGAAGCCAAAGTAGGCTTCTCAGTACAGGTGGCACCAGGAACTATTTTTTCAATACTCTCCCCAAATGTACGATAAGCACTATTTTGAAGTCCATACTTTTAGCTAGCCTTCTATTTCTCAGTGCAAAGAAACCCAATTTATTCTCTGTTCAAAGAAAAAGTGGAATCACAGGCCGTCTCCACAGGAACTGATGAAAACACTGGCAAAACTTTCAGATAAAAGAGATCAAATTGTTTACCAGTCCTCTTAAGAAAAAAAGTATATACATATATATTCCATTTTATGTTCTCTCACAGATATTTTGAAAAGAAGAGAGCAGGTTGGTGGGGGTGGGGGTGGCTATGACATTCTTCTGGTGGAAAAACCTTTTAAAAAAGCAATTCAGCATTTTAATCATTATACCAGGTCATCTGAAAAAAAAGTGTTTAACTTTCACTCTGGTTTTCATTTCTTCCCTTACTCCATGATGGTTTTTCCTGTGCTGACAGAAACAGATTTCTGACCCTCCAAAGAAACCTCATACACACAAGGCCAGCTTCCTGCTTGCTTTTTCACTGGGTAACAATCAATTTTTTAAAAGTTCTTTCTCTTTGTCGGAGGTACCCATATGCTTGGGTGAAGATTATAGGTTAAACTCCCGTGAAAGTAATTGAATTAGTTTGCCCTTACATTTCTGGTCAATACCCTTGTCTATGGATTCAGGCTTTCTCCTGAAAATTGTGCTTTTCCTAATGCTACTTCCAGACTCAGTTGTGTACTCAGACTTACAAGCAATAAATCGCTGGTTTGGAGGTAAATGGAGGTAAACAGCTTGGAGCAGAGAAAAATTAAAATGCTATTCTTTAGTTTTTCAACTTCAAATTTCAGAATAAATGTCAAGGGCTACCCCCAGGTACCATGATCCAATTACTCTCAGTTCAGCATGACTTCTGTCTCCTTGTCAGGGAAGGTTTTTGTATACATACAATGCTCAGAACTTTTTGCTAGTGTCTGCTCGTAACAAAAAATCATAAGCTGGTGAGGGGGACAGAAAGGATATAGCAAATTTTCTTCACCACCCAGGTTTAATACCCTTCTGCAGCTCATTTTTAAAGGCATTTGACCTGACAGGGACAGTCACAAAGAAAGCGGAACTTGACTCTACCCTGTGAGGACAACCAGCCTGAATTCACTTAAAAGCCACCACAACTTGACTGTTTTACATCCAAATGCATGGTGCGTGTGCCTTAACTCCCAATCACATACTTATGGCAAACATTAGTAATCAATTACTATCATGTTTTCCAGTAAGTACAGATAGGGCCTCAAGATCCTTCTCCACAGAGCTCTGCAGGCAACAATTACTAGTAGGATTTACAACCCTCCTGCCGATTCTGATTTAATACTCTTCCTTTTCTAGGGTCTTCATGCAGATGATCCATTCATCTTACTAGGGAATGAGATATAGTAAAAATTTTAAATAGAAAGATGGAAGGACTAGGTCTGTGCCTCCACTCTGCCAACAGCAAGTTCCTTGCCCTTGGTCAAATCACTTGCTCTCTTTAAACTTCAACATTCGAAAATCTAGAACAAGTAGCTCCAGTTTGATCAGAAGATGTCAATCACAACTCAAGGACTCCTGGGACGTGCATGAAAATTGCAAGAGGACCTGGAATTCATGACATTCAAAACATCATTTAAATATTAAATGAATGGCATGGCAACTACTTTTCCAAAGTTGATGGACGTTGTTGCAATGACTGAAATACCAACTTACCCAAAATCACTGTTGAATTTATAGTTGTTTTGTCATTATTTTCTTAATCAATAGGCACCCCAAATAAAATGGTTATTCTTTACCCCTTCAAGTCAGCACCCTCATCTGTTAATAGCATTTTAAGAAAAAGAAGTCTGTCTCAAGGGACTTTAGTGAAGATCAAGTGTGATAATGAAAAAGAGAGCTTGAGGGGCACCTGGGTGGCTCAGTGGGTTAAAGCCTCTGCCTTCGGCTCAGGACATGATCTCAGGGTCCTGAGATCAAGCCCCGCATCAGGCTCCCTGCTCTGCAGGAAGCCTGCATCCCCCTCTCCCTCTGCCTGCCTCTCTGCCTACTTGTGATCTCTCTCTTTCTCTGTCAAATAAATAAATAAATAAAATCTTTAAAAAAAAAAAAAAAGAAAAGAAAAGAAAAAGAGAGCTTGATACAGACCCTGCCTGGCCTGGGGCGTGGGGGTGGGGGGTAAGTGTTCTGTGCGACACAGAACAGGACACGGGCTTTCCACGACACAAGGCTACGGTGGTGTCACTTACCCTGGGCATAGACTCTGCCTTCTTCCCTGGATAGAGATCATAAGTGTAAGCCAGAAAGTAGGAGACTATAATTTTTTTTTTTTAGAACACTTCCTTGAATTTAAGTGCTTAGGTAGTTCTGGGACACAGTCTGAAAGCTGATTATACCCTGGAAAGCAACAGTATTGCAAAACCCATCACTGTTCTCCAAACTCTAACAGGATTCCAAGTGCTGCAACTTTCCCTATCTTGTGGCTCACTTTTTTTTTTTCCATTACATTTCCAAATTCTTAGCTGGCTAAACTGAAAGTTTAGTCTAATCCTGGAGAAGCTGTGTGTTTGGCAGCTTTCTCCCAGTCCATATCCCATTCAAAGGAAGCAGCCAGCCTGTACTACCATCCTATGGAGATCCATATGTCATTGTTACAGAGGAGTTACACATTTTAAAAGGTTGGGAACAAATGGCCCAGAAGATTCCTTCTTATTTCTTCAACATGTGGACTTTAGAGTTAAATGTAGCCAATACATAAAAGGCACTTTCAAGAGATAGGTCTGGAAACACAAACACATCAGTGCTAAATGGGGTGGTCCAATTCAAACCTGTTGTCATCCAACCTCCCATGATCAAGGAAAACGAGTACATACACAAAGCCAATAGAGAGTTAGACTAGAAAAAGAGATTTCTGTTCCATTCCCATTATTGCCAGTGATGCCAAAATCCACCAGTCTCTTAGCCCAGAAAGCTATGAATGACCTGTGATTCCTCCATTTTATTCTTACTCCAATATTCAGTCTGATCTCTCAGTTTCCCTAAATCATTTCTGAATTCTCAATTCCTCCTTTCACATCTAGACTCATACCCTGGACTACACTGCCACTTGCCTTTCACTTTTTGACCACAGCAACCTCCTAATTGGTGTCCTCACTCTCCCTTCTGGCCCCCTTCAAGTCACTCTCTTCTTTGCAGTCAGAGTAAACTTTTTATATTCTCTCTCGTTGATGTCATTCTTCTGCTTGAAATCATCCCAAGACTTTCCAATGTATTCTACCAATGTACAGAGCCCTGTACACTTTGATTCCTGCCCTACAACACCAACATGCTCTTGTCCATCTCTGTTCTCCACTTGCCTTGTGTAGCCATGATGGTCTTCATTTAGTTTCTTAAAGGCATAAAGTTCTTTCCCCATTTTGGTGTTTCCTTGTAGGATAATCCATCTGCCTAGAATAATCTTTCCTTCCCACTTTTTAAAAAGATTTTATTTATTTATTTGACAGAGAGAGAGAGAGAGAGAGATTACAAGTAGGCAGAGAGGCAGGCAGAGAGAGAGGAGGGAGCAGGCTCCCTGCTGAGCAGAGAGCCAGATGTGGGGCTCAATCCCAGGACCCTGAGATCATGACCTGAGCCGAAGGCAGAGGCTTTAACCCACTGAGCCACCCAGGTGCCCCTCCTTCCCACTTCTCTTTGAACTGAAGCCTGCACCTCACTCTCAAAAAGACCTGACATCATCACTGTCTAAAGAAGTTCAGTATATCTCATCGCTTTGTGTGTTTCTTGAAAAAACAGATTATTAGTAACCGTTCATTTATTTGCTTATTTTTCCTTTTTTTGGTTCTAGAAAAGATTATAAACTCTTTGAGAACAGGGGCCTTGCCAGGCTTTTTCACTGAGGTATCTCTTGAGTCTAGAATGGGTGCTGGCACTCAGAAAGTCCACAATAAATATTTGTTGACAGAAGAGATCACCATGATAATTATTTCTAGTGATAACCTTTCACTGTTGTATACAAATACTTCAATGTGGGTTATCAAAAAGCTGCTCAATCTCCCCCACTTAAGAGCCTCTAGTGTTAGGTTGTCCAAGATGGTAGCCACCAGCTACATATATCTTCTATATTATAGGACATTTCCACCATCCCAGAAAGTTCCATTAGAAAACACCACTCTAGGGATTGGGTTGAGTTGGATCAACCCCTTCCATAGGAACTAACATGAAGAAATGATTCCTCATTTGCTTCCTAGTTCTAGTAAGAACTAGTTATAACCTAAGATCTTAAATGGTTATCCTCCAATGTGAAACTATTGCAATGACAGTCCTGAGTCAGCTTAGTTTACCAGGTATGAAAATGTGATTGACAGTGGGGAGTGAGACTCTTGCTGAGAAACATGAAAACCAGAACTAACTCCTACAACTCCATTCAAAGGGTTGCTTTGCTTTTCAGCTATAAAAGCTCTGTGGAAAATGCCAGTCTTTTATTACTAGACCATTGTTTAATATTTTTCCAGTACCAAAAACTATGCCGAGAGCATGAGCTGGAACTCATGCTGGTCTCTGTCTTTTGGGACTTACCATTTAATTAGACAGAAGGGGAAAAATACCCAAGTATGGTTCCCAATCACATTTACGAATAATAAGCTGGATCACTGCTTCTGGCAGGATGTCACACTGACAGAAGATGCAGCGCGAGGCACGATGAGCCCCCGCCACCCCTGCTCCATGCTGGTTCCAGGACGTGAGTGCTGCTTGTACAACAACCATCTCTGGCTCACACTCAATTTGGGCTTTCGACTCTGGCTGAGACCCTCCTCTCTTGGGACTAATTCACATTTGATCCAGTTTTCCTCTCTTTTTAGTGCTTTTAATGCCCTACCCACCCTGTAAGGACTGGTCCACTTAGTTTGATTTTGCTCATTCTTCCTTGAGCTGGGGCATTCGTCTGAGTGGCCTACATTGAGGGAAACTGGTCACATCTTTGCCAGGTGATCAGGGATACTGCTCTAACCAAGAGGAGCAGAGTCTAGGGTTCAGCCTGTCAGGTTAAGCCCAGGTCCCATTTTATTATCCTTCTTGAGAGGGTACAAACTTCCATTCCTTCCTTTTCACCAAAGAGGTCTTCTAGTCGCATCTAGAAAACATCATGCTCCTTTTCTTTTCATGTTAACGGATTGAGATAAAATTTACATACCACAAAATTCATCCATTTACATCACAATTCGATAATCATTTATTATATTCAGAGTTGTGCGACCATCACCACAATCTGATTTTAGAATGTTTCTATAAGTCCCTAAAGAAACCTTGATGCCCACCCCCAACCTTAGGCAACCCTTAATCTACTTTCTGTCTCTATGGATTTGCCTATTCTGGACATTCTATGCAAGTGGAATCAAACTGTATATGTTCTTTTGTGTCTCACTTCTTTCATTCACCATAATGCTTTGGAGATTTATCCACCTTGTAGCGTGTCTTGAGTATGGTGTTCCTTTTTATCTCAAGACACTATTCCTATATGGATATACCACATTTTGTGTATTCATTCATACCCATAATGTTATACAAAGATGTAAATTATATCAAGGTCTTTACTGAGAACCCTTACCACCTTTTATTTATTGGAATACAGCTTAGAAATTGATTTCCTTCATAAAATTGTCCTCAAACTTCTACACCCTAAAAGATAAGCCCTTCCCCCTTAATATATGCATATAGCTGTACATCTTTTAGGATCATTTAAAAGCAAACACACTCATAAGTCTCCAGTGTTTACCAAAAGATGGCAATTATTTTCATGGGAGAGATCATCAGGCCAGTTGCTGACAGGAATGATCACCGGTGATATGACCAAATACTGTCAATCTCCATAAATGACTCATTTTAGCTGAGGGCAATGGCAAAAGTGGCAACAATAAAGTATTTAGATTTACAGTGAGGGTATAAAATATGGCACCTTCTCTGTCTGCAGCCATATAAAATATTTACGATGATATGGGTTATTTATATTTAATAGGCTGCATGCTCCCCAAGTCTCCTGCTTCTAGTTTAAGCAGATGGACGCTGCTTGGTTGCTCATGTTCCCTCTTTGTTCAAGTAGCACTGGCACTGGTGACTTCTTCACAGGTGTTTCTTCTGAAGCACCAAGATGAATGCTTGGAAATCTCCAGAGCCTTATTTATACCTTTGTGGTGGCTGTGGACTCTTAGATGCCCTCCCTGTAATGGTCTATATTCTTTTATTCCCTTCTTTGGGTCCATCCCGGATGTTAGAATCCTTCTTTCTCTCCAATCCCCGTTTCCCATAGCTGGAAATATTCTTTCTATCTCTTACCTTCATGGATTTTTTTTTTCCTATCTACATTCCCAGTTTGGTTGAAAAAGACATAACTACATACAGCTCTTCTTGGTGGTCTAGAATCTCTAACTTTTTTCCATTTACGTAATTGATTAACTTGTAAGTATTTGGGAGATGATGCCATTTGTTTCTAATACATTGCTCTGGAGAATTATACACAGTGCATGCTTAAATAATTGTGACACAATTTTAAATGTCATAAGATAATCTAGAACTGTAGGTTCTTACCCTGTTTTAGCTCATTTGTGGATTCTGATCCCAATGACAACTCCTTTGTTTCTAATTTCTTGTTGAATTTTATTGTTGTTAACACAGACTGATAGAATTAATTGAATGGCAACACCGCCAGATAGTTTATCAAGTGACTGACACATTCCTTAGCCTTACAAAGCTGGCATTGTTAGCCCCACATTATACATGTGGAATTGAGGCTGCGTGGCTTTGCTAAGGTCACAGAGATAGTCAATAGTGGAGATGAGATTCGAGTCCAGGCTTACTCTGATTCCAAAGGCCACACACTTCCCACAACTGTCTCCCAGCTTTCAGGTGACACAATGACCAATTATGTCACTTATTTAGAGTTAGGGTTCCAACCTCTTTCACCAACAGCCAAGAGAATGACCTGGGTTCTGTCATATTGGTTATATTATGGGCAAGTCATTCAACTCTCAATGCTTACCTCGAGGTCAGAAAAATGGCCCTGGAGTGGACAACACAAAAGTGTCTAAAGAAAAATCCTCCACCATTGATAGAGGCCAGTGTTCTAGTTCTGCAGCTCCATCTGTATCTGTAGAGAGTATCTTCTTCACAACCTACTAGCAGGGTACTCATTCCCTTGCTCTCTTCTTGGGCAGCCAAAACCCCACTTCTCCATTGCCTCTAGGGCTTTGAATGCCACCGAAAGATCCATGCAGGATTCTGAACTTTTGTGAGAAAAGTATTTCATTTCCTTTGTCTCTCCTTGGGTATTCCATAAAGTCACTTGCAACTTTTCTGTCTGTTGTACATAAAAAACAGTCAGGCAGACAGTGTGCTCACCAGTGGTTGTGGTGATGAACTCTTTCATGTTTTGGTAGGTCTGAGAGCTGCAGCTGCTCTTACAGTCTCCGGAATTTACTATCTTGCTTCCCATCTGTCCCTTTTGCACTAAAGATCCTTGGGGTCAGGCCCTTGGGTGACTGCCATGCTGAGCTGGTTCAACCAGGCTCACCTGAGTCCTAAAGACACACCTGACATGATATGATGTCACTACTGCTATTTAATATTTATCAATGGCACTCAGCACATTTGGTACCACTCAGACAGGCAATGTTCCCAGCCTCTCCTCTTTCCTTCCTTGCCACAAAAAAATTGACCCTGTGGGACTTAACTTGCTCAGAGATTCTGTCCTTGCTTATTTCCTTAACCTTGGAGCTCTGTCCCCTGCAGGTGTCCAGGGACTGTCTGGGTGGTGTAGGCTTCTGACACCAACCATCATGATTATGGATATGACCTCAAACACAGACCTCCTGCCACCCCAAATTAGGCTGAGCAGGCACCCACCAGCTGGCCCTGTGGGAATGTCACAGACCCTGGATTTCTTCCCCTGCTTCTGCCCTTGGTATTTGCAATCTGAGCTCAGGAGTCCAGCTTCCTGCTATTTGTGAGAAGTCACACATCCAGTGTCAGCCTCTGTACCCAGCTGCCTTCACTCTCTCAGCTTCCTTCAACCATTGTTTCTTAAAAGCTCCAGGCGAGTGTCACCAAGGCCATCTTTTAAAAGTTTGTTGGCCAACTTGCTTGACACTCCACCGAAGCTGTCTGCTGCCTCTAACACCTAAGGTGAACTCTGCTCTAATCACCTTCTTGGCTGCTTGGCTGCCTCCCTACCTTCAGCAGTCTCTTGCTTTTAACAGCTTGTTTAAGATCCTTGGAACAAGCTGTCGGCCTCTAAAGGAGGGATGGTGCTAGAAACAGTCTGGGGAGCTAAAAATAAACACCTCCCACAGATAAGGACAGACACGCTGTACAAAGAAATTATCTGGCACCCTCCTGACCTGACTGTATCGGGGGTCTTGTTGTTTCCCATTCAGAGATGGTGAAGTGTTTGCATGGGTAGCTCTGCATTGCACAGGTGCTAGAAACCATTTTTTAAATTGCCCATCAGATGGGCAGTGGCAGGCAGAAATCCATCATTTGTAGAATGGGTACAGGCTATCCAAACGGCTCCTTGCAAGTTAGTCACCACCAAGGACAAGAAATCCTACTCTAAAAGAGAAGACTAGGGTGTGACTTAAAAAAAAAATCAGGGTTTAAAATTTTTATCTTATATATTTATTTACTTCCATCTGTGCAAAAGCTAACAGGCTCTAAGATTAGTAAATACATTCGTCTGAGGACACTAATGTAGTTATTAAATAGGATGGTTTTTAGATTATTTCCAGGGCCATATTTATCAAAATAGCCATTGTAAGTAATAAAAACACGTGCAATAAGCCCACTCTGTGGTTCATTCATTATTGCAGTCAGGGGAATTCTTATGGTTTCCATCTGTGGGGTTCACCCTGTACTCTAGGTGTCATAGATCTGTTAGCTCTTTTCTCTCCAGAGTCCCCACAAAGTCATTTTTTCATAGTGAAGAAATGAGATTTTTGAGTGGTTAAGTGACTTGTCCCAGCCCAGTAGCAGAGGGGTAGAGCCTGTTTAAAAAAGACTAACCACTCATAGAAGGTTAATTTTATGCCAGCTTTATGCTAAGGGCCATATGGATACCTGCCATGATGGAGCAGGAAGTCACTGCGGACCAGAGCACAGCCATCTTTGGAACACCAACAACTCCTACCTTCTCCTGGTTGCTCAGTGCTGACTGGAGGCAGGAGAGGACCAGAGGTCCAAGCCAGAGCTTGGACCGGGTAAGGTCAACTTATTTCAGGCTCAACCAGGACACACACTGTGCTATTTTTGCACACAGGTCATGGCTTACAGAACTCTGAGGAGGAAACGATGTTAAGAATCCTGACCCCAAGAATGACTGATAAATAGACTTTGCTATAGTAACAAAAAGTTACTTTATAGCATAGAAAGTTCTCAGTGATGAAATTCTTTTTTTTTCTTTTTTTTAAAGATTTTATTTATTATTTATTTGACAGAGGCGG
The DNA here is from genome assembly GCA_002007465.1 of Ailurus styani. Lineage (NCBI taxonomy): Eukaryota > Metazoa > Chordata > Mammalia > Carnivora > Ailuridae > Ailurus > Ailurus styani. Next base: position 338,785 of record LNAC01000265.1, read on the forward strand.
GGGATCACAAGTAGGCAGAGAGGCAGGCAGAGGGAGAAGGGGAGGCAGGCTCCCTGCTGAGCAGAAAGCCTGATGTGGGGCTCGATCCCAGGACCCTGGGATCATGACCTGAGCCGAAGACAGAGGCTTAACCCACTGAGCCACCCAGGTGCCCCTCAGTGATGAACAGCAGCAGGAAAAACAGTGACTACCATCCCACCTGCAAGGCAAATGGGCTGCCTCTTTCCTGAGAAGAAGGCTCGCCTGATTTCATACCTCTACTGCAATTTCCACCATGAAAATGGATTAACTCCGAAGCACTCTCTATTCTGATTAAACATTTCTGTCTGTGGCAGTGTCAAGATTGTAAAACACCTAATACAGCAGTTAATTATAATGCCATGAACCACTTTAACCTTTGCAATTATTTGTGTTTTGGGAGGCTGACCCCGGCCCCCCCCCCAGCCTTTCCAGGGTAAGGGACGTGCTGACTAGCAAATAAAAGTGGGGCATACTGAAGAGGTCAGAGACCAAAGTGACCTCTAGAGTGTGAGTGAGGCACAACCACCACAAACTATTCTTGTTTTAATGACCAAATGAGGTCACTAAATGGTCTTCCCGGTGCCAGCTCATGCCTGAAGAGAACAGAATGTCTCTAGAATCTTAGAAGCGGCTATAGCAAAAGCCTCATCAGAAGATGAAAAGGAAAAAAATAGTTGAATTTCCCCTTTCCCGTCACTGCATTTGCCACTTGGTACACAGACGGCGGATTCAGCAGCAGCAAGAGAGCTCATACCAGTTACTGTGCTCAGGATTTTGCTGGATGCTAGCTCAGCGCTCACAATAAGACTGTGAATCGGGCATTCACATGCCCGTTTCATAGAAGAACAATGGAGGCTCAAAAAGGTTTTAAAAAAAACCTTGCGGACGCCACGTAGCTACTAGATCATGAAGTGGACAATAAAGACCTTCTGACTCTGTAGCTTGTCCTCTTAACCAAAGCTCTGTGAGGTGGAATATAGTCCGTTTACCTAAGAATCCAAGAAGAGTCTCTGAAATGAGCTTTTGCCAGTATGTGACCTCTTTCTGCAGCTGCACACCTGGAGGGATTCCTGCCCACGATATGAGCCACGGCAGCCCTTCCTGGCCTTCCTTATTGTTTCCTCATAACTATAAGGACAGAGCCTTAAAATAATGTCAGACCCTCTGTGGCTGTCCCCAGCAAAGGGGAAATGCTCCTTCTGGAGCAGTAGGTCAAGGCCACTGGGCTGCTTCCCAAGTAAGCCATTTGCTTCATTTTCTCTACGAAGGTTTGATTAGATGCTCATCGTCATGGGCAGGGAGGGAGCCAGGGAGGGTCACTGAAGGATTTAAGCAGGGAAATAACAAATAAAGAGTCCACATTAGAGAGATCACATCTATTCTGGTCAAGGAAAGGCAATGAGACAAACCATAAGAGACTCCTAATCTCACAAAACAAACTGAGGGTTACTGGGGGGTGGGAGGGTAGGGATAGGGTGGATGGGTTATGGACATTGGGGAGGGTTTGTGCTTTGGTGCATGCTGTGAAGGATGTAAGCCTGATGATTCACAGACTTGTGCCCCTGGGGCAAAAAAAAAAAGAGACTTAATATTATCAGACTGCAGAACTCTCCCTTACACCACCTCTTAATTGCTATGCTTACCTCTATCAATATAGGTTAGTTTTGCCTAATTTTTTTTACCTTCCCATAAATGGAATTATACGGAGTGTACTACTTTGTATCTGGTTTCTTTCAGTCTATGTGTGTGAGATTTATCCATGTGATTAAGTGACTCAGCACGCCATTCTTTAATTTATTGCTGGATAATACTCTATTGTGTGAATGTATCATATCCATTTATCCATTCCACTGTTGAGAGACATTTAGAAAGCTTTCAGTTTGGGCTAATATGACAAGTACTGCTATGAATATCTTGTACATGTCTTTGATGTATATATGTATGCGTTTCTGTCAAAGGAATTATGGGAAGTAGGATTGGAATTGCTGGGTCCAAAAGTCCAGTAAATGTTTAAAGCTGTTAAAAAGAAAGAAAGAAAGAAAGAAAGAAAGAAAGAAAGAAAGAAAGAAAGAAAGAAAGGCAATGAGGACCCCAAGGAGCCAGAATTTCTCAAGTACTTACTAAATGCCAAGCACCCTGATGCGTGCTTTATGTTCATTATCTCATTTAATCCTCTCTAAAATTATATGATTAGGCACTAATATTAGTATTTTCATTTTATAGACAAAGAAACTAAAGTACTCTGCAGGGAATGTCATTGCCAAAAATCACCCAGGTGGTGGCAGAGAAGAGGCAGAGGTTGTGCTGGCCAGTGTTTGAGGACTGGCTGGAGGGGAGGAGGGGAAAGGAAATAGACCAACAGCAGCAGGAGCCCTGCTTTATAGAACATGCCAACTTCCAAGGTATAAATACTCCTGTGGTGTGGCCACTTGCAAACACTAGCCCAACAATGTCCGGATGAAGCGGTCCCCAAGAAAGGGACGAGCTACAGAGTCAGGAGCACGCAGGGACAGAGATCGCTGGGCCACAGTAGTTCTGCAAGACATGTTCTATTCCAATGAATTGATCCGCTTTCTTTATCCAGCTGATTTTATAAAGGGTACAGCCCTAATGAAGGACTGAGAGAGACCCCCCAGTGGTGCAGGTGCAACACCTCCCAACAAAAGACTTTGAACCTGCCTGACCCCCTTACAGCCCGTGGCCTACTTCAGAAACCCCCTCCCCCCAACTCCTGCAAGACAACAGCCGGGATACACTCTGCCCAGGTTTGCTGCTTAAAGAATTTTGCAAATCACAGGTCTACCGCGATCTCTTCTAGCCCAGCCAGCCTCTAAAATCATTGGACTTAAAAAACCGTGTCCATTAGAGTATGCCTCAGGTAAATGAATTGCTGGGTAATCTAACAGGACACTGCTAGGTGATATTACTGCCGTTTTTACCCAGGGTGGCAGGAGGTTACAGAAGCTTCTCTCCGCCTCCTAATATTAGCATCAAACCCATTTTCCGACTTAGTCTATTCTTCGCCTCCTCGTTTTTTTCCTGTGGGGCTGTCTTGCTCTGGCCATCTTATAAGGAACAGGAGACCTGTGTTTACAGAATGGTTTCTTCATGGTTAACGACACCATTGTTCGTCGCTCTGAGGGGACCTGACTGGAAGGCTTGTGTTGTCTTTGCTGGGCAGCAGGCAAGTTAGCTCACGAATGAGCTGCACACCCTCAGTTGCTCTCTCCCCAGACTCATCTTCAACTCCTACTTTGAGGAAACATCCAGCTGACAACAGCCAACGCAATGAGATGTGGGCCTTCATTCAGGTAGAGCAGGGGATCTCAACCTTCTCATACTTGAGGACCAATATATTTTTTAAATACTGATTTTTTAAAAAATTACTCAGAAATGCCCTTATATAAAATTTCATCTGGGAAGGCAGCAGAGTCTAGAGGTGAACTCACAGGCTCTGGTGTCAGCTGATCTGGGCTTGAGTTCTGGCTGCCTTATTTAACATCCATGTGATCTTAGACCAACTCCTTAATCTGTGTTTCACCTCCTGACCTATCAACTGTGGATAAAAATAGCATCCATAGCACTGGGCTACTGTGAGGATTTAGTGAGTGAGTCTAGTCAAGTGTTTAACATGGTGACTTCTGCCATATAATACTAGTAATAACTATTAAAATATGCAGGCAAGACATCTATTTTTTGACTGTTAGAATGCTTGGGTGGGCACAAGTATTTGTAAACCTGGCAGTAACCCCAAGGTCTGCAGTAGTCCATGAATTGGGAATTACTGAGAGAGAGTGAATATCTACTACCACACCCTTCTCTCAACCCCCGTACCCCGCCCCCCCACACTTCTAGACATCCCTTGGCCAACAAAGGGATTTTATATTTGAGTTTCAAGTAGTATTTGGTTGGCTGTTTTTTTTTAGAGTGCATTTTTAAAAATGTAAATAGAACCCACCCTTCCCCATGACAAGAAAATGCATATTTTAAAGGCCTTGTCTGAAATAATAAATCAGAAGATCAAACTTGTTTCATATTAGATGTATCTTCAAGTAGTGGTTGAAATGAAGAATTTGCATTTAAATGGAAAGATTAATGACTAATACACAAAGCTCATATTTAATCACCATTTCCTTAACACACATAATTTATATTTTTATACAGATCATTCACCTTAAGTCAGCAATCGAAATGATAGGTGTAGTATTTTATAAAACAATTTCTGTGCCACCAATCATGCATCTCAGTTATAAACACTTCTGAGGCTGCTGGTTTCACACTGTTACTTGCAAATGATCTAAATGTTGGTACAGTAATTTGAGTGTAAATATTTTTGAGAATGTGTGACTCTCACCTCATAGAAATATCTTAAACTAAAGAGAAAGAATCATTGGGCAATGGCTTTCTATGCACGATCTGTTCTTTCGCACTTTCCCCTCAAATATGAGCTAAGCATGATTTGCACCCCCTCCGACTTTAGGCAATTGTTCAAAGAAAATAATCTGACTTTCCTCTTCTGGAATAATTAATAGCGAAAACACAAAAAGGATATATTTTCCTTCAAACAAAAATGTGAAGGAATGTTCTGAAAACCAAATGCTCCTTCTACGAGTCTCAGAAGCCCCTTTATTGGTACCTTTCCCATCAGTGGTCATAATGCACTTTTGTTTACCAACTGGCAGGTCAAGAAGCATCCTTGCTTATTCTAAACTGTTCTTCTTCAGAATCACACCCTGCTACCACCATACCACTTAGTCCATTCTGGGGTGCATGACCTAAATACAGAGGAGGCTCAATGATTCTGGGACTTCCTTCCTAATGCCTGGCCAGTAGGACAGCCAAGTTGGACAAGTCCGTCCTGAGAAAGGAACCTGATAGAGGAAAAATTACCCCAGGCATTGAACCCTATCTGTTCTCTGCCTGTGGCTTTAGGCTCAGTGTTGCGCAAACGTTGACATTTGATTTCCACTAGCTGGAGAATTATAATGAAATGACACATTTGCATTAAATAATCTTTCTCAGTCAGGACTGGCCAATAAGCGTCAGCAATGCCTACCCCGCTAGACTATTTAAAGCTCCTCATTGGTATTATGTCATCCTCTACGCCCTGATCATTTATAGAGTTTTTCCAGTTCTTTTCTTCTCTCCCCTCACTTCGTCTCTCTTTTTCTTTCCACCACCCCTCCCCTAAGGAAGCAGCAAGAGCAAATTACATTTAGCAAGTGAGACAATAACATATTGGAAACTGGAAAGAATAAAAAGTTATTAGACCCAGTTTTGCCCTTAAAACTCGATATAATTCCCGAGTTTGGCATGCTATTTAAAAATAACACCTCCTCTACAAATTGGCACCTGTGCTCTCTATTGATCTCTTCTGATTGCTGACCAGTAAAATTAGCACCACTTCCTTCGCATTAAGAGGACAGGGTGAAATGTGGGGGGAAATATAAGCACTTTACTCAGAAAACTGTGCCAGTGGAATCCTCTATTAAGCTTGGACTTTTTTCGCTTCTGAGATCCTTCATTTATGCCAATAAGGCAAGTATCAGGAAAGATGCTTGGATTTTGTGGGTGGTGGTATGAAGGTGGGTGTTCCCTCTGCTGGGAGGTTGGGTCCAAGCCCCAGGGGAGAGGACTGTGTGTGCATTAGGGAAGTCTAGTTCGAAAGCTTTCTGCAATTCCAACCAGGACCAAATCATCCCTGAAGAGAAAATCTAGCTACATTGTACTCATTGTGTCAGAGCTGACCTATATGAAAAAAGCTAGCACCCAGGTAAGGTTAATTAAAAACACATATAATGCCTCTCGTTTCTGAAAGCTGTGACTCCACCTGGTTGGTGAGAAAAAAGGCTAAGAATTGGTGTCTAATGGGCCTTCCAGACTCAGCCAGTGGCTGGCTGCATTCACTGCTGTTCTGTGTAGCGATCCCTGGTGAATAATAGAAAAAGATGTGGTCCAGTGGCTAATGAAACCAGAACAGTACAAAGAACACATATACTTTATCATCCCTCTGTTGCATTCGGATTCTTATCCAAAAGACCTTTTAATTAGAGCGCTCTCAGGTGAGATTTGTCCGCCTTTTCAATAACAAATGGATAATAGGAAAAAGGCAAACAAGCTCTTTGTTTCTCCCCAGCACTGAGTTCACTAATCATCATTCCCAAATTCAGCTCAGGCTTCCGCCCGAGCTCATTCCATCTTCATCAGCATTGCCATTTTCGATCTCATATTTCAAAGAGCAATTGGAAAGCAGATATTTAATCAGAAAAGTTTGGGATTCATTTTTTGGACACCCAATCTGTCTTCAGAGGCTTTGAGACAGACAAAATTGCTGTTGACTACAAAAACAACTGATGCCTGTGTCCTTGAGAAACACTGAAGCCTGATGGAAACTGCATGGGCTTTGGAGGTGGCCCGGTCTGGTCGATACCCCAGCTCCACCATTTATTAGATGTTTGCTCTTGGATGATTTGCCTAAATCCACAGAGCATCCCTTTTCTCATCTACAACCTGAAGAGAACTCTCTAAGATGTCTGTTTGTTAAGGCTGCTATCTGTATTGGTTCTAATGTAAGTGAGAAAAACCAGCTTGAACTAACTTGAGAGCACAAAGGATGTTCTCCTACAAGAATGAAGGTTCCACAGAAATACGATGTCTGTGACCTTATTGTGTAAACAGTGAAGGGGAGTAGTAGTATAATCGAACGGGACGAACCAGATTATGCTGTTACCCTGCATGGAAATCAAAGTCGGGAATGCAGCCAGTTCTCAGGAAAGGTTGACATTGAATCCAGGATGATGCCAGGAATTCATACCATGCTCTCTCTCTCTGTCTCTTGTTTCTGTTTCTCTCTGTGAATCTCCATCATTTCTCTCTGTCTTTGTAGGTTGCTTTGCCAGGCTACCCAGCAAAAGACAGCTTCACTGGTTCCTGAGTATAAATGTTACATCTCCAGCCATATGCAGACAGACGCCCTGGTTTCTATTCTCAACTCCACATTTAGAAGAAAAGGATTCTGATTGGTCTAGTTTGGGTAAAATGGTACCCAAACTTGGTCTAATCTGGAGCATCTATCATACTGTATAGGATGGCTGCTAGAGAAGGAGATTCATTGCTTTTGATAATGAGATTAAAGGGGGACTAGTGACCCAGAAAGATACCCCAAAAGGTATTCACAACAGGAATAGGCTGGCAGGGAGTAGGTGTTGAATAAAGATAACTAGAAATGTCTTAGTCAATGAGAGAGCTTTATAAAATGGATAAAAATTGACTTTCCAGTTTTCATATGCATGAGCCACCTGTTTCTGAAAGGATCAATGCAATTGATGATTTGAATACTAAAAGTTTCACTACTGAGATCTTGACACTCAAAATCTATTCAGCAGCCCAAACCTGGAGCGTTATAGTGCAGACTTCTGCTCCACTCTCCAAGCACAACAGGGGATGCTCTGCCCATCCTGGAGAGTAAGCCATAGCTCCGCATCACCACCCTGGAGGACAGTGAGGGGCTTGGGTCTCTTCTGGAACCACCTTGCACTTATTCCAGGAGACATCTCATTTCAAACACAGGATGACTCAGCTTCACTCAGACACCTTCGACTAAAGGCCCCCACATCTCATGCATGTGAAAGGGAAAATAAAATGAGAAGCAAAACTACAATGCTTTCTAGTTACAGAGCTGATCAATAGGCCTGACATAAACTGTCTGTCCTTTGATGAGTTGGCTTACAATGGAATACAAATAGTCATTTGGGGATGGAGGAAGCTAATGGTCCCTCTGACCACTGAGGGATCCTATGCAAGACAGCATCTCACAAACCTAAAGTTTTTATAAACTATATGTTCTCAAGAATCACTGGGCTGCTTCCCTGAAACCAAAATAATAGCTCTGGGCCAGAGACCAGGACTCTAACTGGACATATTTCTTTGATCAATTATGACTCTCAACCAGAGCAATGACCCATCTTCTCAACAAATGTTTCTCAGATGTTCCATTCAAAGTCTACTCTTGTTATGATTTTTTCCTTTTGTTTCATTTCTCCTCAAACTCTTTCTAACTTCTGCCAATGAATTTCTCTCTTCTCCATCTCTCACAAATATTTCTTTTTTTTAAGAAGCAAGGAGCATGAGGAACATCTCTTTACTTCCCCAACATGTAGCAACATGCTTACAAGTCTATGTAGGAAAATGTTACGTTGGAAGTTTTGACTGAGGCACTGAGATGTGAGAAAGATCAGATTACTAAGAGGTACCTAAGCAAAAAGGGCTTCAAAAGTAATGTCTGGAAAGTGGTTTCTTGACTCTTGAGTCCCTCATCTTTGATGAGGCTATAAAAGGGCTAATCAGAAAATATGGAGAAGGTATTTTGGTAGAGAGCTATACGCATCAGTGGAGAGCCAGACATGTTCTCCATAGCTAAGGGGCCCGGGTGATGCAGATCTGACTCCTGCCTGAGAAATTGAGCAGATGGGAGCTAAACAAAGATGGCTACTTTGGGATTGGCCTCTACTTGGGCACAAAAGCAGCATGAGTCTTTTCCAGAAATCAGATGTGAATGATATGGGGTTGAAGATGTGAGCTGGCCTCAATTCATTTTACCTCCTTCCCAGGAGCCTGTCTGAAAGGGAGGTCTAGTAGAGTACAGCTGCCAGAGGGACAAAATGCACTGCTCATGGCACGAGGGGCCCAGCTGAGGCAAAGCCCTCACTTGAGAGTCAGCTTGAAAGATGTAAGGCTGTGATGTCACCTTGCCGTCCTCTGATGGTGCCCCCCCCCAAGCGAGAAACTTTCTTCCATTTCTTCCAAACTTTCCCCCACCCCCAGACCTCCTGTCTTCTGAGGCTACAAACCTTCTGGGGGGAGGGACAGTAAAGATGGCAACTCTCAGGTGGCAGAGAAGGTGAGAAATAAGACCCTGCTCTCTCCTTTCCTAAGTAGCAGCCTTGGCGTGGCAAGTTGTCTACCCAGGACTGAAACATTTAAATTAAATAATTAAGGTTATTTGGGTAATTTTAAAGTGACCATGGAGTTTAATCAGGAATATGAGACCGGTTCAGCTTTTGACTCGGGACACTGGAAGAACTTCTACTGAATAAATTTTACGTGATTGTGTAAGACAAACATAAAGTTGCTCCAGTGATTATATCCCAAGAAACCTGCTTGTTCTACTTTCTGATTGCTTCTCCAGATATTGCCATGGAAATGAAAATTTAGAGACACATTCATAGCTCAGAAATAATGCTACTGATTCCTCTGGTGAGCTGAGGTAGCAAGACTAGAAATAAAGATGCTTCTTATGTTTAATTTCTTGGGATTTTCAACTCTTCAGGTTAAAAAAATAGTTCTTGCAAAAGAGACAAACGTGTCATCCAGCAAGTCTGATTGACCAGTGGCTGTGGACTCAGGTCAACCACTTGGATCTTTGGAAACTTCTTATCAAACTGTGTGATATCTTGTGTTTCCTTATTTCCTTCTTTCACCACTCTCCAATTCTTTGAGGTTAAAAACCCTTTAACAAGACTTGCAATGCCTTTCCTGATATGCCCTTACCAGTCTCTCCACCTCCATCTCCTGCAGCACTGGGGCTCCAGGTTGACCAAGCACGTTCAATCCAGCCAGCAGGTCATGCACTCCCTAACTGTGGGCCTCTGAACATGAACCATCCACCCACTCCTTACCCAGCTGAATCCCACTTATCTTTCAGGCCTCAGTGTGGATCCTGCCTCTTTTAGAGAGCTTTCTTAGACATTCTATACCTCTGAGAGGGTCACCCTCCAATGTGCTCAGACAATCTGATGTGGTGGTTGTCACGCTCTGTAGTGTGGTGGTTCATTTCCCTCTTTGTCTCTTCCACAGACCGTCAACAAAGGAAAGGCAGAGACATATCCCCAACTCCTACCCCAGGGCATTCATAAATGTTCTAGAATGACTATCCAGACCATAAGTGACCCAGAGTAGAGCCACCAGCACATAAAAAGCACAATTAAATTTTGGAAGAAGATTTTCAATAGATGACAGAGAAGGTCAGAAGTTCAAGTGGGTGAAAGCATAGATAAAGTAACAGGAGGTTACCAAACCGGGTGAGGCCATGGTGTGAAATTCCAGATGTGAAAGGAACAGCAGGACCCTCACCATCACTTTCCCATATGATGTCACTATGATTGAGGTAGATCTACCTCACCAAGGAGCTCCTTATACGGAGAAGCATGTTTTATAAAACAAACAAACAAACAAACAAGTAGTCCAACCAGAAAGTTAGCTTTGACCTCAAAATTAATAAGTAGAGGAATGCAGAGGAGGCAAAGCAATAACTATCAGTCAGTCCTAACACTGGGTCTTTTATTAACACCTAGGACATTACTGGTAATGATGTTAAATAAGAAGTAAAACATTAGCTGGGTATTTCATCCAATCTCATGGTCTAAAATTTCAAGGCTTTCTCCCAGACCAGAAAACAATAATAAAGTACAAATGTCCTTAGTCCCTTAAAATACCACTTTGCCAGTTCTTAATTTTAAAGGCATCCTTGTTTATCCATGCACTTAATAAATTTTATTGGGATAAAGTCCTCACTCCACAAAGTGTAGTATTATGATTGGATGGCTTCACCACTACATATGGGTTCTGCTGAGAATTTCTGCTTTCAATTCTACAGTTCTCTTCATGACTCTGTGTCCTCTTGCTCTAGTTCTGTTGGTCTACCTCTTTAGATAAATGGTTTCTCATTTTTGCTTCTCTCCTGCTTTCTCTTTCCCCTCTAGCTCCCCACCCCCACCCCCATCTTTGTCTAAATAGTTCACATGGGGTATGCCAGCCTCATGCATAGACTGAGGTACAGATTCTAAATTTAATTTGAAAATTCACAAAGAATGAACCTGGTTGGCCCACATGGAATACATGGTCAAACATCGCTGTAAGTAAACCACCTCCATGAGTGTCAAAGAAGGGGTAATTTTGGGCAAAGGGCAGTAATCAAGAACTAGACAGACCTTTTAAGATGTGTCTATCACAGTTAGGTATCTCCTAAAGGAGTACTGAAAGGAATAGAAGTCAGAAAATTGGGATAAATAATTTATATTTAATTATAAATTGTATTTTCTTCTTGAGGTTACCTAAATGTAAGAAACAGAATAATTATAACAGCATTTTCATAAATTAAGTAGTATTAGGCTTAACCCAAGTCACGGCTGGGTGCCCAGCCCAGCAGGGGTTTAATAAAGGCTTCTTAACTGTCTAGAACTCTGTCGAATTTAATTTAGCTTGATTTAGCATTTCCTATATGCAAAGTGCTTGACCACATTGTATTTCCTGATATTTGCAATCTTCCTGGGAACCCGAAGCGCTATAAAGCTGTCTCTCTATTCTATAAATGAGAAGATACTGTTGCCCAGATAGACTCATTTCTTTGTGTGTGTTGGGGGAGGAAGAGGAAAATTGGAGGCCACAGTGGCAAAGGACACTAGACTAGGTCCAGATCTTGGCTCCTCCACTCACTAACTCTGTGAACAGAGTTTGGTCAAGATAGATGATCTCTTTGAGCTTCACTTTCCTTCTAAACTGATGCAATAGAATTTACCATGCCAAAATTTTATGAGGATTGAGAGCTTTGGTTGTAGAAAGTGCTCAATATGTTAGCTTTTCATAACTGTAAAAGCTACTGTTGTATGAAATTCTACAATGCTAGGAAACAGTTCTTTTCTAAAGAAGAGTCCCAGGAATGTTATGACATGAATGGCCTAAGAGCTCATGATGCTATTTACCTGAGAGTTCCCTGTACTTGGTACTCTTTGGTCACAGGTCCAAGTCCCCCCATTTTTTTTTCCTCCTAAGTCCCTGAGTTTACCCTTTTTCTTGGATGTGAGTCTATGGGACCCTCTTTTTTCAAGGAATAGGCCAACCATTGGAATATTGACTTGAAGGGCTGGAGGAGTAATTGCCTGAGGTGATTCCTACTTGAAGAGCAGCAAAGTAAAGGGTGTGTTACATAGAAGTCATACAAATTGTTTAGGTAAGGTAGAATATGGAAGCATTGTATGAGCACTGGAACAGGTTCAAAAGAAGGCAGAGCAGAGAGAGAATATCCAGGGCCAGAATGACACTGGAGTGCCCGGTGCATGGTGTGTATACTCTGGAGGCAATGGTCAGCAGCGGGCAGTGGGGTAGGGGGAAGGGAGCTAGTATTAAAGGTACCAAGCTGGGGATGAGGCCAATATGCAAGTGTGCCACTGGTCTTAACGGTGACCAGGAAGCCTTTTGCATGGTAATTATTATAATCACATGCTAATTATTACAATATTGGTCTTGTGTTGATTGGCTCCCTCACCACCAAATGGAAGAACTCAAAGTTGTTGCACTGTTAATGTGGTTCATGGTGCTATCTTCAGAGGAGGTAAGTTAAATCAGACCAGAGTCAGTGCTGATACATCCGTGCGGGGTAAAATCCTTGACTTCATCATTAACCATGGGTGCAGAGCCATGTTAATTTACCTGCATACCATTTTTTCATTCACTTATCACTTCATTTATTCCACCAACATTGTTGAGCAGACCCCAATGAAACCCAAATCATCTCAGCCCGACAGTTCAGAGGGAGAAGTAGTTAAGTGTACCATATATGTAAATAGTGGATGTTTTATGCTCCTTAAACTCGCTTCTCACTGATTTGGGAAATAAAGGAAAAAATGCAGGGAAAAGTACACAAAATACAGAGAAGTTGGCAGATACAATCCATGCCTCCTTTATCTGTGCTGTCAGGGCTAAAGACTCTTGACTGAGCTACAGAGGGTCAACAGATGGCCACAGCATCAACCAGAGAAGCAAGTTCAGCTTGAACTCAGCTCATCAGGATTCTAGGTCAGCCCTCAGGCAGGATGCCTATACCCACGGTTTCGTGAAACAGACAGGGGTTGATGTGAGTGCCCTTGAACATTAAGACCTGATTGTTACTGTCGTGGAGACTGGCAGCATGGAGGGAGGGAAAGGGCAATGGTACACTTTTAAGCTGGAGAGGACATGAAAGCAGCCCATGGCTACATAGTCCCAAGTCAGAAAGAAACACATGTGTCTTACAAGGGTCTGGTGTTCACAGAAAGTCACTGTCTTGGGATACAGCTCCCAAGCAGAGGTTCTCATATCTGGCAGTTTACATAGTTAAATCCCAGATAGGAGTCCATGACAAAAGGCATCTTTTAACCAGATGAGCAGCACGGGACAGTGGCCTTGTGATCTCCTGTCCTGGGAGAAATGACAATTAAAGCAAAACAGTGCTGTTCTCCAAGTTTTCTGTTCACTTATCCAATCTCAGGCACCTCCCAAGTAAGGGACCACTAAGAAGCTCTGAATTACAGCAGATAAATGGGAGATAAAATCAATGCCTCTTCTCAAGAAGAAAAGAAACAACCAGTCAGCAAGAATATAGCAGAGGATTTATTTCAGGGTATACCATATTCCAAGGCATTATGCTATATAGCCTGGGCATGATGTGGAGTGGGGATTTTGCCCTGACAAATTTTATTGAAAGGACAGATAAATAAGGATGCCTTTAAAATTAAGAACTGGCAAAGTGACGCTGTGAGGGACTAAGGAGACATGTACTTTATCATTCTTGTCTATCTGAGGAGAAAGCACTGTAATTTTAGACTATGTTATTGGAAGGAATTCCCAGGTGTTATTCATTTCTTATTTAGCACCATTGCCAGTTACACCTTTGATGTTGATAATCGCCCAAATACGTAGAAGCTTTCCAATTTGCCTCCCTAGACACAGTGCATTGCACCTGACCTGCGAGCACTCCATGAAGCATACCATATCCCTCCCCTCCATCCAGACCTCAAACAGTGGATTTGAGGATCCTTTACTATTATTCCAAATCCTCAGGAAAGATTAAAGAGGAAGAAAATTTAGGAAAAATAGAAATCAGTACCAGTTCGCTTCATAGGAAAAATGAAGACAGTAGTTTGCCCAGCATTGTTTCTTTTCACGTGGTAAAAGTATACGTCATTCTCTGTTTAATTAATTACAGGACATTTGAAACACACTGCCAATAAAACAGTGCTGTGAACTAGTGGAAAAAGAAATGAGATGAAAAAAATATGCCTGTCCCATTATTCATTTGTATTGATCTAGATTACAACCCTATGCATCACAATTTGACAAAAGGTTAAATATTAACAGAAGAATCATTAATCTAACAAAACAAATTAACACAACAATAGCTCTCCTGGTTGGCTTTATGTATACCCTGGGACTCTCCATGGACTGAGGAACCCTTCAGACTGATGTTTAGTACCTCTATTTGGAGATACGACAATGAACTGGACTGGATAGAAGATAAATAATAAGAGGTTGCTCTTGTTAATTGGAAAGTTCTTATTACATACATGCTTGCTTTCACTGGCAAGGTGTTCAACTGTATTAACTACAGAGGCCTCTTATAAATAAAAAATACGCAACATTTTCTAGCATGGGGCTTGGCATACGTTTTTAAAATTACTTGTAATGCATGTTAGGTACAATAGTGTCTTTTGAGAGGGAATAAATATTTTAATAAACTTTAGCATTCTGTCCAATTTTATTTCAGTACATTTTTCTACCGCTGAATTTATTTCATTTTTTATAATTTTTGAAAAAAAATTTTGTGCCCTTCTATCCTTCCTTCCCACCATCCTTCAGTTCATGAATCCATCCATGTACCCCTCCTTGCATTCACCTATGCACTCCCTCATGCATTCATCCATACACTTAACCCTGAACCCATCTACACACTTGTCCATGCATCCATCCGCAGAGCCAACCATTTATCCAACCACATACCCAAACATGCATATATCAACATCCTTAACCACACATTCAGCCATGCTTCCGTCTGTGCATCAGCCTACGCATGCCCCTATTCATTTCTTTATCAATTTGGTATTGTGAGAATAAAAGGTTTAGACATTTTGGATTTTGGACAGATGGGGAAGCTGAAGCCTGAAGATGTAAGGCAATTTACTCAAGTCACTCAAACAAAAATTGTTCTAAAATAGAACCTGTGATTAAATCTTTCAGGAGTTACTGATGTTTTTCTTACTTAGAGCTAATAAATAAATAAACCGCCAAGATTATGGGTATGTACTTAAAATCATAAGATTTTGATAAATCACTAATTATAATTTCCTCCTAAAAACTGAAAGAGAAATAGAAGTCTGAATTTCAAATAAAATATAAGGGAGACCTGACCGCTATAAAAATTATAGTCTGAAAGTTTATAGTAGAAGAGAGTATGATCGTTTTCCATAAAAATCTTTCATTGAAATAACTAAACTCATTTGTTTGAAGAGAGATGACACTTCACCTTTACCAAGTCATGCAAAACAGCCCTAATCAATCCCAAAGACACTTCCCTGTGCAAATTTATTACATTTTTCAATGATTCTATGGATCTTATTTTATATCATCCTTAAAATTATTGCCCATATCAACCAAAATTGGATATGCCACTCATAAAAGCAGAAATAACTACACACCAACATTTGGAAGCAAAGATTAGATTATCTAAAGACTAGTTTGGGTGATCAAATTTAAAGGGCCACTCCTAACTTAGCTCTGGCTGTGTATTTTTCTAATACTCTTCTTGTAATACCTGAGTGATTTGAAGCTATTTTATTTAGCAATGCAGAATCTTTGTGAAGTTAGTGGTCTCTTATCCAACATTTAAACAGCTCCTAAAAATCCTCTTTCTCCACAAAGTCTTCTAAGGAGGAGAGAATGGTTTTCTCTGGCTTCATCTTTCCTAGATCTGAAACGCACCTATGGCTAATCTCTCTCTGTATCCTTAAACATGCATTGACCTTCAATGTGAAATATTGCTCAGTGGGTCTCTATATTTCTGGGCAGGGGTCCAAGTTCACTTATATCAATTTTGTAAGACCCTAAAGCCTCCAAGACAGGAACTAAATCAACAACATGCAGATGATGGAGAAACGTGGAATTCTGATAAATCTATGTGGCAAAAGTTATAACATTTATTTTTATATCAAAAGTAAAGGAACCATGGATGCACAAGGAATCACAAACTGCTACAAAAGGGTTTTAAATTTTTTTAGGCATTTCCGAGGAGAAAACCAGTTCAATTATCAAGCTCTGTATACTGGAGGGGAAAGTTTTGTCAGAATCTTGGTGTTCTAATAGGTACTTTCCAGTCTCTAATTTATAGAGGCCCATTTTTGCTTGCCTTTTTACTGTATGTAGCTCTGGCCAACTTCAAAGATTGATGCAATCTGAGAGTGGTATTAGATTTAACACCATTTCAAGATGGGCTTTAAGCTGAGTGAGAATGAGTTGGACAGGGAAGGAAATAGAAAGGGAAAGTTCCATAGATGAAACTCTTGGCCTTAAGACAAATTGAAATATTATTATTGCAATTCCCTCCAGAAATCTCTGGGGTAGTCCATGATGCTGGAAGATCATACCGCTTCCCAGGGTGGCAACTGAATAAAGATATAATGGGGCGAAATGGATTATAATTTTGTATATCAAAAAGAATGAGAAATCCCCTAAAACCAGTGCCATATTAAAAGACCGCTCCCTGTTTACCATGCATGGACTATTCAGGCTGTGCTAAGCAGAGAACCAGTTACATGGGGTCAGGGTCTCAGCAGGTATTTTCCTCAAGAAGCTTAGCTTCATAGACCAAGGGACCCGTTGTAAAATACTGATACAGTTTAATGATTTCTCATTTTGCCTTCAGGGGCATCATCAACATCTTCTTGTTCTATAAGAAACCAAGACTTTAAGTAGCTAAATAAAATCTCCATAAAATGAGAGATGCAAAATAAGATTGAAAGTGATAAAATGTTTAGAAGCAATGGCCGACAATTATTCTCAAAGCACAGAAAAAGAGTTAAAAATATGCCCTCTCTAGTGAGCCAAAAGTTACTGTCCGATACAAAGTCTCTTGGATACATTGATGCTTAGATGTCAGTATGGTTAAGTTAATACCCAAGTAGTAGGGGCGCCTGTGTGGCTCAGTTGTTAAGTGTCTGCCTTCGGTTCAGGTCATGATCCCAGGGTCCTGGGCCTGAGACCCGCATCGGACTCCCTGCTCTGTGGGAAAGCCTGCTTCTCCCTCTCCCACTCCCCCTGCTTCTGTTTCCTCTCTTGCTGTGTCTTTCTCTGTCAAATAAATAAATAAAATCTTAAAAAAAAAATACCCAAGCAGTAGTCCCACACCAGTCTTCTTAGCTCTATGTTTGGATAATAATAAAAGACATACTAACACAAGTGGCCTTTGTAAGTTCCTAAGTGGTAACATTAAGGTTGCAATGTAGGCTTAACACACATTTGAAATAAAATATTTTACATGATGTCTTTGAAAATTATGGGCTATATGGAATACATAGCCTGGGTTAACACATTGCCTTTGTTGTAAATCTGTTGTGCAATTTGCTTAACCTTTCAGTGTCTATTTCCTCAATTATAAAATGGGGCTAACAGTTTATTTCACAGACTCATTGTGAAGAATAGAGAGAATATTACATGTAAGATTGTTATTGTATGAGTCACATGATAGGCTTTCATAAATAGCTATTTCTATCATTGTCATGAGTAAAATCCTCAAATCGTTCCTAAATTTTCTCATCATAAAACCAAGGTTTTAAAAAATTCGAAAAATTTTATACGAATTCTTAAATTTTTCCATTTTCCCAATATACAAGCAAGATGGAGAAGGTCACCTAGTTGAGATATTTCCCCCTCCATCCCTTAGTAGATGTATGTTGAAGAACCTGTGCCACTTGACCTGTGGAGCTGCACGCTGTCTGGGTTTTGTTGGTTGCATGCTTATGGGTAATTCAACATGATCCTCTGTCCTGGGTATTTCTCACAAATTGACAGCCCAACCCACAGACTTGATCAGATCAGATATGGTCTCTTTAGCAAGATGAATAGTGGTAGTGTGTTGTTTCACCTGAAAACACATTGTGTTCTATTTTTGCTTTTTTTCATTGTAAGTAGTAATTAATGCTCAAAGCATGAGTACCTCATGAATTTATAGTGATATTTATAATTCAAATTTGGGAATACAGGAATTTTATTTAATTTCCCCAGATTACATCTGTATACATACACAAATCTCAGAATAACAATACTAACACCATCAATTATTTTTCCCGAAAATAGTTAAAACATTTTTTATATATGTCCTCTAATTTTTCCATTTTTGGTTGTACTATGTCTGCATTGTCAGATCATATAGCCATACTTAGCATAATCTTCCCCTTTTTAGTCATAGATATACAAGTTCATTTAATGTCCAATGACAGTTTTTACAGTGATGTCTCTAGTCATTCTGGTGATCTGAAGCTAATTCTCTAGACTCCTTAAAATAACAAACACAAACCTAAATGGGAAGATATTCTTACATGTTATTTTTATCTCTGCCTTATATACTGGAAGATCCTTTTAGGTAGACATTAACTCTTTCCTCCTGTCTTCTTTATTCCATGTTCTTCTGTATTAAAGCATTGTTATCGAAAAGTCTGATGAAATCAATTATTCTTTCTCTTGTAAGTCATGTGTTCCTTTTGCCTAGATGACCCATTTTTGTTTTCTTTTCCTATTTTTTTTTTAAATCCAGATATTCTACTGGAAAATATCTTGTAGTTGGTTGATATTGAAAAGTGTGCCTTTTCAATAGGCACCTTCATTTTTCTGACCTAAGAAAAAATATTCTTAATTATCCTTTTTAGTATTTGCTCTGCTCCCTTGCTGCAATTTCCTTTTTCAGGAAGTCCTATTATCCATGGAGTTAGATCTTCTTTGCCTGTCTGTAATATTTGACATTTTCACATGAATCCTTTTTATCTGTTTTCTTTCTTTAAAAATGTCCTTCTTTTCACCTATTTTCTTAAGATGTTCTTTATTGTGTTTATTTGCTTTTACTCCTTCTAATTTGGTCACTATTCCTAAATTAAAAAAAAATATTTCTAATTCTTTTTTAAACTCATCTACTTTGAATTTTTATTTTTATTGGTTTTCATATCTTTTATTATTTTCTTAATGCCTTTTAGATTATTTTGAAATAAAATGTCATAGCTTTTATCTGTTTTTTTGAACATCTATTTCTGGCATGCTTCCATCCTTTATAGAGATATATTCTATTATTTATTTTTTTTTTCTTATTACACCTTTGTGTGAGATTTACCTGAATGCTTTTCTTTTACTCATTTCTATGTTAAATTAGTTTCTTTGAACCTAAACTGTGAAGCTCAACTGGACTACTACTTAATGTAGTATTACGTACTTGCACTTACTATTAAATATTGTATTGAAAATATAGTGAAAAAATTTTTTTTGAGATTTCTGCTCTCTGTTCCTCTTTCAGGTTTTTATCTGAACTTTCTCCTTCTTTTGTATCTACTGATCCTGTCCTGCTTAATTTTGATTCCACTCCCAGCAATTTCTCCTTGGTGTATAGTCATGTCCTGCAAGGACCCTGGCAGGTCAATTTTGAGAGTTCATACTGATAAGACTGCTCCAGCTCCTTCATACCTAACAAGCACCCCTCTGTTAAGGCATGCAGCAAAATCACCCCCAGTTTCAGTTACCATTTTAAAATTGGCCTGCCATGCATTCCGGTTAGTATCTGTTGGCTCTCTTGTGGGTTCTTTTTCCTGTTCTCAGGCCTGTCAGATGACCCACTGCTTTCCTTTGTTTTCTCCCAGATGGTAACACCTGCTTATATTCTGTGGGCTGTGGCAAACCTTGTCACCTCAATGTCTTCCAAAACTATGAATTTTGGTTTTGCTAACTAACTTCTCTGAGTTTATATGATTCAGGAAAATCCAAACATTTTGCTGCCTCTGTCTATTTTCCCAAAATCTTCTGATTCAAAAGTTCTAACAAGCAACGATCATTCAATCTACCATAAAGTAGGTAAATGAAGTATTTTTGAGAGGAAAAAAAGTAAATCTGAAAGAATAAATTTGGAGTTTTGCCTGGGCACTTTAAATTTGTTTTTCAGGATGGCAATGCAAGTCCCTGGGTTTTAATGCTATCAGAACTATATAGGGAGACCACAGGTGTGAGATCAATTTAAAAAAAAATTAAGGAAATATTTTTCATTTTGCAGTGATATTTGCAATTGATCCCCTAGGCCTTTCTGTTGTCTCAACTCTGTTTTCCACCTTAAATCTCAGTGGTTGGAATGTTTGAAAGTACTTAGAAAGCTTATCCTGATCCACAGTGATTAGATTCTAAATGGATCATGCCCAGAGAATTACCAAGCCAGGACACAGCCTGTTGGCATTGTGTTCTGGGCATTCTGCTCTTGTTCTCAGCTAGAGGCAGAGGTTCTCTTAAACGTGCATTTTCTTGTAATCCCATGGTGACTTCCAAAGCACAGGTAGGGTGAATTACTTTAGTGGAGAAAAAATTAACTTAGGAGAAAATAGGTACTACCAGACATTTCTGTCCATTTCATTGTCATGCAAAACCAGGCAATGACATGAGGGCAGTACTGAGATAAAGCATAGCACTTATTTCAAAGATATATACATACATACAAATATATATATGAAATATGGTTATATAAATTTATATATAATTATATATAACTATATAAAGTTATATAATATGCATATATTAAATTTAAGCTACTCTTCTCAGAACTTTCAAATTAAAGATTTATGTGTATTTAGTATTAGCTAATTATGATATTGTCAATTTTTAATAGCTCCATGTGGGTACACAACACAAGTCCATTCTAGCAAATTTTTGTTGTTGAATAACAGCTTCCAGAATTCAACATGTGCCATACCCCTACCAGAGTGAAGGTACATAGTTTGTCTCATCATGACTACCACTCCTGCTTGCCAACTAGCCCTCATTTTAATGTTATCCATCAAGGAATTGAGTTTTGGTGGTACCAAACAGAAGCAAAACCAAATTCTTTTGTCATATTTGACAAATAAATCCTATCATGACAATAACTAAATCCTGATACTTAGGGATGATAATAATTCTCATTGCTATGGTAAGGTGCTTAAGCCTTCTTGGATAGAAAGCAAAGATGAAATTCGTGTGTGTGTGTGTGTGTGCGTGCGTATGTGTATACAGAGAGAGAAATAACCATGTAGATATCAATATGTATACCTAGATCTCTACCTACAGCAAACTACTTCTCATTGCATACAATGTAAATATCATTTACTGAGAACCAGGGATCATCTAGACCTGTCGCCAAAGTTTCAAAAGAGAGAAAGTAATTCTAAAATCTTTCCATCCTGAGACCCCCTGCTATAATATCTCCCTTTAACATAGGTCACCTCAAAGAAAGACCTCTCTTCCCCCAACTCACCACCCCCTGCTTTGATCAGAGCACAAAAGAATAGAATATATTGTAATTAATGTGACCAATCATACCAAATATGAGATGATAAAACCCAAACAGGTTTCTGTCCTTTACATGTTCTCCCTGAGATGATTCTGGTTTGAGCTCATATAGGTCTTTAAACAAGACCCCACAAATTTCCATACTTCAACTTTCGTAGAAGTCACAAAACTTACATTCATCTCCCATTCAACATCTGCTTTGCTGCCATTTCTGCTTTTTCCTGCGAGTGAATGAGGCATGCCAAGGCACCATGATGGAGAGGTCACTTAATTTTCGTTTGTAAAGCCAAATCTCCTGTGCTCTCCATAATTACCAATCAATTTTACATAAATAGCAAAATTAAGCCCCATTATTCTCATTTACCACAAAATTA
Organism: Ailurus styani; assembly: GCA_002007465.1. NCBI lineage: Eukaryota > Metazoa > Chordata > Mammalia > Carnivora > Ailuridae > Ailurus > Ailurus styani. Next base: position 360,552 of record LNAC01000265.1, read on the forward strand.
GAGGAATTAATTAAACATGGAAAAAGTGCCGATGCCTGCCAAATCACTACCAGTAGATAGAAGCGAATTCAGGAATGACACACAGGCAGGAAGAAAAATCATCACAGCATTCAGAAACACAGCAAAGTAATGCAGTTGAAAAGACAGTTAGTGGCACAAGTCTGAAAGAACTGGTGCGTTCCTGAGTTCCTCTCCCAAGGCTAGGACAAGGAAAACAAACTCCTCCTTACAGAGATGGAACCCAGCATCTTTACAATGTGAGGTATGGCTTCTTTCCTGGTTGTTGTTTAGGGAAGCTGGGTCTGCACCTGGTTTGAGTTTGAATAAACCCAGAGTAGAAGGCAAACTTGAGATGTGCTTTCAAATCTAGATCTGTCTGAGGAATTCCATTCATGTGACCACTGCTAATGAGCTCAACTAAACTCCAGAAATCACTTGACTAGAACACCCATGCTTCTATTTGAGAGGTCAAGCTGTGTTTAGGACCAAATTCCTGAAATAAATGAGAAGCAGAAGAGGATTCACAATTTCAACATTGTCCTCAACAATGCTCAGATCTGCTAAAAAGTATGGAAATTATGAGGCTACAAATGGTGAAGTAGTTTCATAAACTGGAAACGATTCAAAAATGAAAGTGTTCTTCAAGAATTGTTTGAGTTTCTTGCAATTACTTCCATTATAAAACAATGAAATATATACTATTCCTTAAATAAACCCACCAAAATGATACCCCTTTTAACGGTGGGGCTATAGTAAAAAGATCTTCATATCTTCCTTAATGAGATTTTCATTGCTTGTGTAAATTTGTCTTGTGCTGAATTTTTGTCTTGGGAACCCTGAATTATGTTACCTTGAGTTGTTCTTGGTAAGCATGCAAGCATCCACCCAATTTTTGCTGTGAAAATGGCTCCTTCTGGCAAAGTGAAAGCAATTGGAACTCAGTTTAATTAGCTGCCTTCTGTAAATATACCATTATTCTTCTAGCTCTGTGCTGGAGTTATATTTACAAAGGGAACAGATAGCAATAGTTATCTGGGGTTGTAGTTAGTCAGTATTAGTTAATGTCTGAGCATAATTGAGAGGAAATTAAGACAAGTGTAGATTATGGGTACAAAACAAAGGATAAATGAGTGTCTGTCAGATCATAAATTTTACCTATATTTTCAGGCACGGAATGGAAGCTGAACAGCACAGAGAAGAAATGTTTCTCATCTGAAACCCGATCAGTGAGAAGCATGTGCATCTACCTTATCCACTTTCGAATAATCTCACAGTGGGTCTTCTGTTACAGATATTCACTCCCAAACCAACTTTTCTTGGTGAATCACCATGCTTTTGAGTTACTCATGTTTTCTTGGACTCAGTGGAACCCAGGGAAGGTAAGTACAGTTTAATACCATCCAGAGCCAACAGAATAGAGGGAGAGGGTCTACTGTTCCCAAACGTACGTACATTGAACGTACTGCAGGGTCCAACGTAAACTGCAAATGAATTAGGTATTTCACTGGCTTCTATTAGATTCATCAGAGTTGGCTAGTTTTTTAAACACTTCATCCTTAAGATTTGTAACAGTCACTGGCATAGGAAATTCTAACTCACAACGGTCCCACAAGCTCTCCTGGTGGGTATGATAGGGAACAGATGATTTGGGGCATTCTTCCTCAGAACCCGGACTCTGGAAGACAGTACCTATCCCCTCTCCATCAGTTCTGTAGTACGAGGAGAGGGAATTGAAATCATGAAGTGGGTCAAAGACATAGGCCTTGGAATCAGACATCTCTGGATAGTTGTTCAAGCCCCAGTGCTTGCTAACTGTGAGATCATAAATGAGTTATTTATCTTCCCAGTTTTCTCATTAAGAAGGTAGGGATAACACTAGAACTTAGTGATTCAGTAGGACTGAATGAGATAAGTCGCTCAAAGCACTCAGCACTGAGCTTGATACAAAAAAAAAAAAGGAGGGCCTCATTTAATTGGGATAACTACAATTTCTGGGATTATCTCTACTCTACCACCATCTTCTGAGAGCTGTTGAAAACCATTGTCTAAATACACGTAACAGGTTTTTGTATAGTGTCTGGTGACAAAGAAGAGTTTGGGCTGGGAAAAATAGGAAGGAAAGAAGTACAAAGTGTTGGGTATAACCCCAACTGGTATAATGAGCTGAGTTTGAGATTCTACTATCAAAGGGCTGGCGGGAAAGCCTTTTTGTCTTCTTTTTTTATTTTATTTTTATTTATTTGTGTACTTATTGTTTCACAAATGAGGCTGGGCAAAATTCTAGCTCAAAGCAGAATCAAAGTTCCTGAGATAAATGGAGAGGCTCTAGACATAAGCAAGGGTGTCTTGAGGTGCATGTGACAAAATATGGCAGGCTGTGAGAAGAGAGGTTCTCCTCACCGTTGTTTGGTTCCAGGCACACCCTGGCACCCCTGGGAATAAGAGCCTTAGAAGCACACAGAACTGTTCCCACTGGAATTCTCCAAGTAGACCCTACTAGCTGCAAGTTTGTACCCCGGGGTCCGGCACTGACGGATGTGAAGAGCTAGAGCAGGGGAGGCAAATCAGGGACAAGGGCTCATAGATCCATCTAAGGGCAAATGTGAGGCACTGTCTGGGGAAAATACCTGAGTGGCCGATTTCTAACCATGGTAGCACAAATTGATCATTGAATTTGGTCTTTGATGCTTTTATGTCATATTCGTACAATCGGGAGATTTAAGAATGCTAGGTTGGAATTCATATACTTTGCAATAAGGTTAGCATTCATAAAAACATGCAGAACTCTCCAAGTGAGGTAGAAGGATCTCTCAACTTCCACCAAAATAGCTGTTGTTCTGGGCTGCCTTGGTGCTCCTTCTCCTTCCCAGTCACTATTCCAACCATCTGGACTTCCATTCCTCTGAGAGCGGAAAAATAGGCTTCAGACCTCCTCCCATGGTGAACCTGCTCAGGACAACTGGCTTTTCATCCAGCTCCACGGAGTCACCTCATGGAGCACTGGAGCTCCCAGTCTGGGGACCAGAGGCAAATATGCAACCCAGTTTCTGCAGGTTCTTGGTTTGGGTGCTGTGTGAATGCTTGTTTTACATCTCAGAGGTGAATATTGTCTCTAAGTAACAACCCTCTGTGATAGAATTTTACAGTAATTTCAAACTTACTTAAAAGTGCAAAGAAAACACAAAGAACTCTTAATACTCTTCACCCAGATTCACCAATTTAGCTCCAGGACATGCTCTGCAGCAACCCCCCTGCCTGACAGGCAACCCCTGAAACAGGATGCCTTTCTGGGCACAAGACACTCTTGCTCTGGAAGGGTGAGAGAAGGAAGCAGTTGATCTGAGCTTTAGGAATGAAGAGTTTTGGGAATGGGGACTCGGCCACTCAGGAAGGCTGAGTGGGGGTACCAAGGATGCCAGCAGCAGCCCCATTTGCAGAGCAATAGGTTTATAAGCAGGCATTTGCCACTATTTGTTGAATTAGTAAGAGACAGCGGTCTTCTCCAGATAGAAATTTTCACCAGGCCTGAAAATGAACCCTTCTGACAAAAATCCATCCTAGATGCTAATGGGCACTTTCAAAACCCAAGTGCTAATAAGAACACATTTGATGGCTCAAGGGAAGTTGAAATACATATGTCACCAGTCCCTTCTCACCCACATGGGGTACCCAAACGTGTCTGAAGATGAAGTGCATGAGCAATGAAGGGAAGTGGAGTAGAAAGAAAGAGAGAATGAGGAGAGAAGGGAGAGAAGACAAGACAGACCTCCATTAAAGCTACAGGAACGTGACCCTCTGAGCCCAGTGCTGACTCAAACTGCCGAAGAAGGAAGCAAGGTGCCCTTTGCTTCTTAGCTGGAGAAGACAGACTCAAAAATGACACAAAATAACTCTGCTGAGGCCAACATCTTACAAGCCCATTGGCTCTGCCAAATGACCGATCCCTTTAATAATTCAGAAGTATGGAGTCATCCTGGAATATTGAGTGTGTCCCAAACACCGATCTGGTCTAACCAACTGGGGTTGTATTTATGATTTGGCACCTGCATGGACAGAAGCAAAGAGGAAATATCCAGAAAAAAAAAATCCCACAGAGGCAGAGAACAGAGCATTAAGAATATCTTGGACTAATGAAGAAGCTGCCATGAAACCAAGAAATCAACAGAGGCGAATTCACTCAGGTAATTACGATCTGAAGGCCATTAACTTAGTGGCTGATGTAAGAGAGCCAGCTCCGGAGTTAGTCTCCTGCTAGCTTTGTGACTTTAGAAGAATTACTAAACCTCTCTGGGCCTCATTTCCCTCATCAGTGAAGTGGTGAGAAGTGTTCCTTCTCACTAATGTGGATATCAGGTTTTCAAAATTCTCTTGGAATAGGACATGGCACATAGTAAGAGCTAAGTAAATGAGACCTGTTAGAACTGCTATTGTTAATTGAATGTATCATCTGTCCTGTGTTACATTTACCTCCACCGACTCTCCAGGACATGGTACCACAAGTAGGAGCAGAATTAAGCCAAAGGGGCAGGTTGCCATGATTTTATTTGAGAGGAGGAATTTTGCTGTGAATTAACTCTCACTGTCTCTTTTCTGGTGATGCTGGTTACTTCTGGGACAGTGAGCATGAAACTACTGACATATTCTCAAGGTTTGTTAGTACAATCACTGGGTGATTCCTGCCTCCTGTTGTTCTGTGGATTAAACAAGATAATGCAAGTAAAAAGCTTAATCCATAATAGTAGCCATTGTTTCTGTTATAACTATCAATATCATTGCAGCAATGATAATACTGCCACATGGTCTAGGACTGAATGATCCAATGTAAAACCTTACAATCAAATGCAGGACTCAGATATAGCCTACCTATTTTCCAGAAGGGGATTAAAATCTATTTTGATTTTTTGTGTGTGAGATAATACATATAAAAGATTTTTGTAAATTCTAATATATGTTTCCTCCTGTGTTTGCAAAATTAAAAAAGCTAAATTGCCATCCCAATCTGTGGCCTCCAATGTTTTTTGCCGCTACACTTTATATTCAAAATGTTAACAGGTATTTGTTATGCCCGATTCTCAGTAGTGAAAACTCATTGCCAGTTGAGAACCCCTAGCTGGAACACAGGAGAAACTGCGCCATCTGCTGGCTCCTTGGGAGAACTGCTTGGGGGAGGCAGCCCACAGCCATGTATATACTCTAGTGATAAGCTGCAATGGAGCCGAGAGCAGGAGGCCCAGTGGTTTGAGATCCAAGAGGCATGGAGGAGCGGGTCATCACTAAGCGTCTCTGGATGGTCACAACTTGGATCCCACTGCTGTGCTGCTGGGCAAGTGGCATCTGGCCCTGGCTTGTCTCTCAAGACAACACCTGCCTTTGCTACTCCCAATCAGACAACGATTCAGCAGGGAGCAGGCCTGATGTACTAATCAGGCTGCTCTTTGGTGTTTGGTTCCATTCCCAGCCTGGTAGTTCATCACAGCCTGTTGCTTCCTGGCCTTGGCTTGAGCTCAGGCTACCACGGGCTCCAGGCTTCCTCTGCTGTTTCCTGTCCTCTCCCCAGGGCCTCAGCCAGCTGTCAGGCAACATGGCCATCTGAACGAGAGGCACGCTGAGCACTGTGGCTGGTGCTCTGCCACACCAGATCAGGGAGAGAGACATGTCCATCCCAGGGGTCACTGCTAAGGGCTCCAGCTCCCCTCTACAGGAACAGCTTGGGCCAAGCCTGATCTAAACAAACACTTGCCCTTATACACAGATAACCTCACACACAATAGAAGGCTCCCAGCATCCCACAAATGGACCCCTTAAGAGACCGTTCCTGAGACAACTGTGCAAATGATAAAGAAGCTGACCCATTTGAGCACCTGCTGTTTGCCAGCAATTGTCAGGTATGATTCCTCACATTAATGTACTCAACCCTCAAAACCTCGCTGGAAGATACTATTGCCATCCTTATTTTATAGGGGAGGAAACTGAGGCACAGCAAGGTGAAACAGCTTGCACAGGCTTACAGCTAGTTAATGCTGGAATTGGGTTTCAAACCAGGCTGCCTGCCTCTAGAAGTCACACTTGTAATCGACTAACACCAAAAGACCAAACAACACAATCAGATGGGAAGCTCATGGGTGCGACGGGGTGTGAGATCCTTAGCAGGGGAGACCCAGGTAATGGGGGTCCCTGCCAACCTCTACCATGCACTGACAATGGGGACTCAGAACAAGAGACCAAGGATCCATGATGACTGGAGTAAATGAGGAGGGAGTCTGGGGAATGGAAAGACAGTAGAAGCCAGGGAGATTCAGAGATGACTCACTGCATAAGCTGAAAAACAGGAAAGGAGGACAAGACAAAAACGAAGGTGAGGGGACAAAAGGTTTACCTAGTTCCTCACATTCAGAATCCACCGCCCAACACGGCAGGGCTTGGTGAACTGTCCGCACGCCCTTGCTTGTTGCAGACAGCCCCACAGACATCCATCCCCATCCCGGGACAGGCTCTGTCACTCCCTCACTCACAGGGCCCACTGGGGACCAAGCACGGAGGATACCAGGATGACCGGCACTACGGAACCCCACTCTCGGGGAATTTACGTGTTAGGGGGAGGGGAAGGCAGAATGCAAACAGGTAAATCAGATAATGGCAAACCAGAAAGCAAACTCTAGAGGGAACCGACAGGAAACCGCACTGGGAAAACAGTGGGGAAGACAAAGCTTTTCATCACAGTGAAGAAGAACCAGGGGGTGGTCGGCCACGCCTCTCATTTCAAAGGGCCTCCCACGTCCGATGCTCACGGCTCCTCAGATGAGGGCCCACACAAAGGCACAGGGCGAACCTGACAGGACTGTAGGAAGAGCACATCTTGCCGCTCCGATGAGGGAGCGTGCCAAGGCCTCCCCCCGCGTCAACGCACAGGACCCGCGACGCTACACGTTCTTCCACAAAATACATTCGCCGTCTTCTTTTGAATAAATGAATTTGAGTTTCATTGTGTCGTATATTGTAATGCACAAACAGAATGATTTAAAATGGTTTAAATGTTCCGAAACACAGGCACTCGATTTGGCTTTTCATTTGGGCCAGGGGGTGGCCGGGTACCTCAAAAACAGGCCTGCCCGGCGTCTAGTGCCGAACAAAGCCCCCAGGACGCGGGCAGGGTTTTGAAGTGGAGACCTGCAGGAGGAAAAGTGACAGCCACGTGAGGCAGAGGAGGAAGAGCATTGCCAGCTGTCCCATAAAGCAACCGCACATTCGGAAGACAAAGGCCCCTCTCCAGGGCTGCTGTTTAAAGGAAAACTTAAATTCAGTTAAGAAATAAAAGATCCTGGTAAGTTCTGGCGGGAAGGCTTAGAGCTAAGTCCAAGACAAACTGATTCTAATTTAGCCAAAAGTGGGACGAACAAAGCCTCCTATACAGCTTAATGCTACCTTGAAGCTCGATTCCTTGAGACTCACGACGTGAAATTTTGAAATGAATCATTGAATTATAAGAAGCTAGGCAACCAGCAGATCGTGCAGCTCAGATTCCATCTGAAAATAGGCATTAAAACTGCAGCAACCTGGGGAGGAAAAAAAGGAGTCGGGGCCAAATTTCAAAGACCAGCCTTCTTGACATGTCTGGAACTGAGAGATGGTCGCTGACCAAGGGCTGAGCCCTTTGACTACAGGTGGCGGCAGCCCCCAGCTGTCCCCTCAAGAGTGTCCGGGGGCTAACCAAGACAGTCAACTTCCTCGCTTAGTCTGGGGTTGGGGATGCTACACGTTTTGTTTTGTTCCTTTACAGGCTGGACTTTGAGGACAGTGAACCTGGGGCCTGACTCCTGAGGGATAGTCCTATTTAGCCCAAAGGCACTTTGGGGGAGAACTTGTTTGTCACTAGGGAAAGGTGTGTTGAGAAAATAAAATTAGAGTATTCCTTCTGTTTGCCTCCTCCCTATCACAAAAGACAAGTGGAACTTTGAGCAAGACACCGTGGAAATTTCTTGCCGCCGTAGCCAGGATTTCCCTAGTTAAAACCTTCCTCACACTTTGTATCTGTCCCCTCTAGATGAGTTTCCCTAGGGAAGTGCTCTGTCCATCTCCTTCCCAGGCACCTAGATTACCTGTCCTAAGTATTTATTGAAAGACTGAATTACCGGGTTATCAAAATCTCTATCTGCTACCACAGGATTCCCTCTGCTGTTAAAGGAGTCATCTCTCCTAGCCTAACCAACAGTCACTGTGAACCAACCATCCAGCGAAGAATTTCTTTATCTTATGTTTATTGAGGGACCTATGAGGTCTCAGGAACCTTATAAGGTTTTCCAGATATAGCAGTGAATGAAACGGACGAGCTCCTGACTCTCAGTGCGCTGGCCATGAGTAAGACTGGGCACCAGGAAACTTCTACAAACAGCCCGAGAGTAAACCTCTGAGGCTTTGCAGACCACATGCAGTCTCTGTGGGATACTCTTCTTTGCCTATTTCACCCCCTTCAATCCTTACATTTTAAAATCATTATCTCAAGGGTCTTTCAAAAATGGCTCATGTGCCAAATGTAGCCCATTGACCAGAGTGAACCTCTGTGTAAGACAGACATCAAACAAATAACCACCTCGATAATTACCTAAGTACAGATGTGATGAGCACGTAAGAGGGCAAGGGAGAAAAACAGGCTATGTCAGGGCACGATTTTGGAGCAATCTGGGAGGCCTCTTGGAAGAGGCAATATCCAAAGGGGTACTTTGACAAGAGAGGAAGGCAAAACCCAGGCAAAGAGTCGGGGAGCATGGACTGGGGTAGAATGGGGAGAGCCTTTGGGAAAGGGACCACAAGTAAAGAAAGGCTTTAGGCAACAGAACTGGACCTTGCAGGACCTTGTCCACATTGGATTTTTATCTTCGGTCCTGTGAAAGCCTTTCAGGGGCTTTACGGAGAGGAGCGTCAGGATCTGATTCAAAGGGGAAGAACCCCTCTGGCTGCTGTGCACATCTGCCTTGGAGAAGTGACAGGTACAAGGTGGTAGTGGCAGGGGAGGCGGGGGCAACTACAGCTTCCGGTTATGGGCGGAGCTGTGTCTCCCCAGTTGTTGAAGTCCTAATCCCCAGCACTTTAGAAAGTGACCTTATTTGGAAATAGGGTGACTGCAGACATAATCCATTAAGAGGAGGTCAAGCTGGAGTAGGGTGGGCCCCTCACCCAACATGCTGGTGTCCTGATAAGACGGCGGCCCATGGAGACAGAGACCCATAGGGAGAGCAGCACAGGGAGACAGAGACAGAGATGGAGTGAGGCGGCCGCAAGCCAAGGGATGCCAAAGGAGGCCAGGAAAGCCCTGGGAGCCAGGAGGAACCAGGAAAGACCGCCCTCCAGACGTCAGGGGAAGCAGGGCTCTGCCGATGCTTTGATTTTTCAGACTTTGAGCTTCCAGAACTGTGAGACGATACATTTCTTGTGGTGTGAAGCCACCCAGTTTGTGGCGCCTTGTGATCACAGCCCTGGGAAACTAACACACCTTGTCAGGGGCAACTCTGGCTAGCTAGGACGTCACTGTCACCGAGAAGCAAAGAAATGCACTGCCTTGAAAAGCCTCAGGCAGGCTTTCAGTGGCAGCTGCAGCAGGGGGGCCCTGGCCCTGGCCCTGGGCTGGGACGGACCCAGCGTTTGCTTTGGGGCAGAAGGTTGAGCAGAGAGAGGAGAGGAACTCGCCTTGCCTTGAAGGGGCTCCATGAGTTCTACCCAAGAGAGAGCAGAAAGGCTTAGGACAAACAGAGGGGGAGATCTCTGAGGGAGGCCGGAACATGTGGTTGCCAGGAACAGCTTCCAAAACAGAGCCCCTGGCCCACACGTTTCTCCACAGCCCACCCGGAGGGGCGGCCTTTCAGAGCTGCGTGTTAGCTCTGGCCACTCCGTTAGAGGAATCACACCACGGAAGGAATAAAAAGGTTGAATGTTATTTTAATTGAATTTGTTTTCAATTTATTTTCAGCTGTCTAGGGAAAAACCTTTTACACTCACATCATTTGATTCCTTTTTACTTCGTGTCCATTATCCTCATAATGAGCTTTTAACGCATTAATGCAGCCCTGTTTGCCGAATGGTGATTCTCGTTGGTCAAATCAATAAATAGCAAAAGCATAAAAATACACCAAACTGAGACACTGAACCAGAATATAAATGGAAAGCTTGGACTCCCCACTTCCTTAACCTTGGAGACCGCATTCTGATATTCTGCCTTATTCATCACCAAGAGGGTCACAGAAATCCCTTTTATTTTCCATATTTCAATTCCCAACTGTCCACGGAGGCATCAGAGCTCAACTCGGGACCCCACGGACGCTCCTCTGCCTACCAGTGGACTTTAACCTCCCCTCTGCGTTCCCTTCCCGCAGCGGGCAGTGGTCCTCACAAGAGCTCTTCCTAGATGTACAGACGGTGGAAAGGGGGAAATCAAAATGCGGACTTCCATGGGTAGTTTTTTTAAGGCTCCAAGAATGCTGAGAAGAGCGAGAACTTTCGCCGGCTGCCCCCACATTTCACACAGCTCCGTCTACATAGGTGATATTTGTTGTCTGTTGTGCAGTCCCACCTTAGGCTTCCAGAAAACAAGATAGCTTTTCAGATTGTAGCATAGCAACTCCTTTTGACAGCTTAGCCTGCTTCCTGATCACGACGAAAAGGAGGATTTGCTCTGGCACTCACCCACAATGGTGGGAGGGAGTGGAATGTGCCTTGGGATTCAATTAATAAAGATTTAATTAATCCAGAACCTCTCCCTTGCCCACCTATGCCTGGACCTTAACCTAAACCAACTGAGAAGTTAGTAAAGATCTAGTGTGGGTGGTTCCCCAGCTACGTTCCAAGGAACACTGGCTCTCTGAAATTTAATCACACATTGCAAGAAAAATGCATTCTTTGGTTCTGGAACTTTTGGAATCTCTGCATACGCAATTATTGCCTTTTATATTTCAAAGATGCTAGCGTGATAGGCCCTGAGAAGTCCCGCAGCACACTTCTGTTTAACTTGGTGTCCCTCATACTTGGTTTGACTTAGAAAATTTTAAAATCATAAATTTTTGATGGAAACACCAATTCACACTGTACTACACAAGGACAGTACTCAACCTAAGAATCATTTCAGAAAAATATATCCTATTACAACTTGAACTGGGTTTTCTTATTTGGGCAAATGTCTTTATATTCCACGGAATACCTATCATGTTCCTAAATGAACTGGGCCACCGTGGCTTCTTTGTAGCTCTTGTACACAGCATGAGGTCCTTTAGAGCAAATTTGGGGCATTATTCAGGCATAACGTAGGCATTCAGTAACCAGGTGTGAAAGAAAAGAAGTTATCCAGGACTCATTTCATCACAAACAACACAAATCTAGATCAATCTAGCTTAAGAAAATGGGTATTTTTTGAAGAGACACAGTTCGGGACATGCCAAACAGCCAGCTCTCAGGAAGGCAAAAATCAGAGAAATTGTATTTTTAGGGGGTGGTGGTTCGGAGAGTGAAATAGTGAAATATCATCTGGATCTTGGCCCCCTCCTTTTCCGGTCATTTCTTTCTGCTTTTCCTTTCTGTATGTTGGCTTTGCTCTCTTGAATTGCTAATCCTCTTAACTTTACTCCTAGAAAAGGGGGGGCACTTCCTCAGAAAGAAGATCCCAGGGGCGAGGTCTGCGTCTACCACCATGGGCTCACCTGCATCTTGGGCCGACTCTCGAGTCTGGGTACCGTGATGAGCTGCCCTCCTAGAACCACATAGGATGTTCTGACAGTTGAAATGGCTCCCTCCAGACAAAGGGGGGCTGTGTTTTAAAGAAAGGGAGGGTGTGGGGGGCTGACACAAAAGCACGTCCGCAGCAGATGGAAAGCAAAGATTGCCGGGGGGGCGGGGGGGGGGGAAGAACCAATATCCAGTCCACCCACTCCCTCCTGCTCTTTGAAATCAGCCCAACTACAGATGTGCTATGAACAAAGCCTCCTGCTTAACTCAGGTGCTGCCCCTGCATTCTAGATGTAACCTGGGTCCGCTCCTCCCAGGAGGAAAGCACAGGGGGCTAATTGCTTTAGCAGGTTCATTACGTTGTTGGTGATTCTGTACCTAATCTGTTCATTATGCTGCTTATGTCTTTTTATAAGTGGGAAAAAATTGTGTTGTCAGAGGAGAAATGAGCTCTCTTATTTCTTGGGAAATTCTTTTATGCCTGGACAAAAGGTTTTACGATTATCAACTTCCCCTTTGTGATACCTCCTTCTAAATGGTTTATTTTTTTAAATGATGTATTAATCATGTTTTGATTATACAAATCAATTACAGATGTTTTAAAGATTAGGTTAATTAAATCTTTGGTAGGACTTCATATTTATTTAGATTTCCTATGTTGACTTTTAGTAAACTGCAAATAAATGTCATGGAAAAACATACTTCCATCACTGTGATCCTCAGAAAGTCTTCTATTATCTCCCCGTACATCTCCCTGCAGTCACACCAGCCATCCACTGCTGTCAGTACTTCTACCTACATACCTAACACACTTAATGTCTTTTTGAATTTTAATTTTTTTTGAGAGAGAGTGTGTGTGTGAGCAAATGGTGGGGGGGGCACGGCGAGGGGGAGAGAGAATCTTAAGCAGGTTCCACACTTAGCACGGAGTCTGAGGAGAGGCTCAATCCCACAACCCTGAGACCATGACCTGAGCCGAAATCAAGAGTCAGACACTTAACCCAGTGAGGTACCCAGGCACCCAACACACTTATAGAGTCTTTTTATCTGGCAGCCATGCCCAAGTCAAGTTCTATAGTCAGACGTGAGGGTCCCTGATCATTCAGAGTGAGGCGATGGCAAACACACCTCACAGTTCTCCTCCTTGAGGAAGTGGGCAGGATCCAGGCTCAGTGTTCCCAAGCTGCCTTACATTCTGGACAGACCACAAGGGAGGACACTCTAGCAGCAGAAACAGACCCACAAATTCAGATGTGTATCCACATGCACTGGGAATCATTTCCTCAGAGTCACTGAAATAAAGACCATTACCTAACCTGAGTTTCTCCGCCCAGAAAATCGACAACCACTCAGATGTACTCATCGACCACCAGGTCTGCGGGATGCTCTGGCAATCCCAGCTCTCCTCACTGACTCCACTGATGCTTATGTCTTAGCATCTCTTCCAACTCAGTTTCCCAAAATTAGGCCATGTTTGCAGCACAGAACAAGGAGGCAAAGTTGGACTCTCTGGTGAACAATCTCTTGAGGAAGTATTTTTAAACATGAAACACTATTCTAATGCGCACACGCACCCCACTGCCTGAATCTGACTGGACCCATAAATCCAAGCAGGTCCTTTTTCATCCCCTGCCCCCTTCTTGCCGCGCGCTCTTCGCCCCCTTCTTGCCGCGCACTCTTCACCAAAGTCCCCCAGCACCCGTGTTGCTTTGTTTTTAAATATTTACTTCTTGATGAAAATTTTGTGATTTTTTGCACACTTGGAACAGATATGATGATGACCCATATTTTACACCATATATATAGCTTATTCCTTGTATTTTTGAAAGTTCTAGTTGCTTCCAACAGCTTTATCTTTCCCACACACAAAACATAAACACTTGGTATCCAAAAGAACCTATTTTTAAGATGAAGTATTTTATTCCAGTGTTCAGGCATTATTTTCCTTCACTTTCAGGATGAAAAACCAATATTCAATAGCAAATATTTAAGGGTCATCTCTCGTGTGCTAGATATTGCTTTGCAAAGTATTGAGGACCTCTCAGAGAATGTAGTCTATGGGGAACAGTCACATGTCAAACAAAGCATAGGGTCATAAAGAGCAGTGATGAGGGAAGTGTAGGGCACTGTGGATCAGAGGACTCACCCAAATCCAACTCTGGCATTCAGGGAAGACGTCCCAGAGGGGATAACTCTATGCTGAGGTTCAAGGAGTGAGTAGGAGCTAGCCAAGTAAATGGGGGGTGGGCAGAAGGGAGAGGCGTGAGGGTGTCTGGTGGCTGAGCAGTGTAAGTGGGAAGCAGGCCTTCCAAGCAGAAAGGCAGCTACTATAAATTAAAACAAAAAAGAGAGAGTGGATGAGAATGAAGAGGAATGTCCCAGTAGCAACGCAGTGAGAGATAAACAGGGACGTTGCTGGAAGGACTTTGTGGGTTATATTAAATCTGATCTTGCAGCACCATTATTAAAGTTTCCAATGGGATTTGCTGCCTCTGGCACTTATGGAGAACAGATTGGAGGGCCAAGGGTGAGACTGGGGACAAAAAGCAGACAGCTTGGCAGTTGAAGTAGCAATGAGTGGCCTTCTCACAGGGCAGAGACAGTGGGGATGGAGCTGGGAGGCGCAGAAAGTAAAAAAGAACAACTTGGTAGCTGGTTGGAAGAAGAGGAAGAGGATGCAGGTATGGCCTTGGGGTCCGTGAGTAAGGGGATGTTATTCAGAGATGGGGACACACAAAGGGAAGGCAAACTAGAGGAAGAGCTAGTACCTGGGAAGGGTGAGTCTACACGCAGGCATACGTATGTAGTTCTCCCCTAACTTGAGTCTAATAGGATGGGCCACATCACGCTGGGGAGGCAGCCTGAACCACTCCCATAACAAAGGCGGCTCCTACTGCCTGTCTTCACCCGCTGGCTATAGCTCTGCCCTACATTGTCTTCACTTTGGGAAGCCTCTGTCTGCAACATTGCCCGGCTCATGGCAGAGAAGACGTGGCAAACTTTGAGCTGGCTCTTAAGCAACATGCTTCACTTTCACTCATATCACATTGGCCAAAACAAGTCACATGGATTGCTGGGATTAAATGGGACAGAGATATACAAACTCTCACTGGGAGAGTCACTGGAAGATATGATGGGATAGTTATACAATGCATGACTCCTAGGAGAAGTGGCCAGAAACCCATTTTCAACACCACAAAACAAAACCTTGCTTCTCCCATTCCAAGTTGGTGAAGACGAAATGGACATCTACTTTAAAAGGGAAAATGCAAGGGTGAAAAGGATATAAGACATCTGGGCTCTGAGCCTACATCCACATGGCCTTGCCTCAGTCCCATTGCTGCTCTGAATAGGAGTTTCCCCAACTGTCAAAAGAAGTGTTAGATACAAGAGCTCTCCAAAAAATCCTTCCAGGTCCAAGACCAATGGCTCATAACTCAACTCTAGAGTATGAGTCCCAAATCTTCTACCCTTGTGGCTTCAGAAACAAGGCTCTCTCTCACTGCCACCTGGTCACACTACAGGAGTCAAGATTCAAAAGGGGCACCCAAGCCTCTGTGACTCGTGAGATATGTATTCTGCTCCCAATCACTGCCCTGAGAAGGTCTGCCTTCTATACCTCATCCTGCCTGCTGCATTATATTAGAAACCAGCACATTATGCTTGACCTACTTTTAACCCTGCCCTGTGGGAAGGACCTATAGTAGCTTTGGCTATGGCTTCTCACTTCGCCAGTTATGAAGCATTGAAAGGATGGGCATTTAGACCCTCCCTTCCAAACCCAATTTATCATGCTTTCCTCCATTGTATCCGATTTAAGGATCACAACTTCCATTGTCCACCCCCCTTCAATTTCTGTCCTTCGATGTTCATCTAGTGAACAATGATGCATTTCAATTTCCAGGTGCCTGGGGCTGAAAATCCTTTCAAGATATAATCAGCTGAAAATAAGGATTTTTGCATCCAAGACTAATCCAACATGACTACACACCTATTACCAAGCCCATGTAATTAAAAATAAACATTTCACACACAAATCATCATCTCAATGCAGAAAAATTTGAGATGAAAACTTCAAGGAGGCACTAAATAGAAAGAGAATGAAAACAAAATGGGGATGAAAGGCAGGAGACTGGAAGGCCTCCCTGCTAAGAACAACTCTGTCCAAGTTAGCCTTACTACTTACAGCCCACTCTGCAGAATGCAATTCTGGTGTATCTGTTTAATTAAGGAAATGGCACTGTACTGGATTCTGAACCTGGGTTGATGGCTCAAATAAATGTAGAAACACTTTCAACAGCAGCCACTCACAATCTATTCCAAAACTTCCCTCTGACAGAAGATAGTGTACAATTCTCTACTCCCAAACATTGGTACGAGGCTGTAGAACTCAGGCTTGGGTGCTTATGATGGGCAGATTCTAAGATGACCCCCAGTGACCCCTGCCTGCTGGTATTCATCCCCCTCCCACTGAGTCCTGGATAGGACTTGCTGCTAATCAATAAAATATGGCAAAGGTGATGGGCTGCCACTTCTGTGGTTGTTACTTAAGATTGTAACTCCCATACTGTAGTAGAGTCTCCTTACTTGCACTGATAACGCAAGCTCCCATCTTGTGAACTGCCCTAAGGAGATAGTCACGTGTCAAGGAACTAAGGGCAATATCTGGCTGACAGTCAGCAGAGGGAACAGGGGCCCTCAGTCAAAACATGAGTATAAAATCTGTCAGCCACCTGAGTGAACTTCAGAGTGGGTCTTTCCCAGTGGAGTTTTCAGATAAGACTCTAGCCCTGTCTGACACACTGATCACAGCCTTGTGAGACCTGAAGTTCCTACCTAAGCTACGCTGATCTCTGAATTTTGGAAACTGTGAGATAATAATCGTGTGCTGTTGGGGTGCCTGGATGGTTGAGTTGACTAAGTGCCTGACTCCTGATCTCAGGGTCATGAGTTTAAGTCCCATGCTGGGTTTCACATTGGGCATGGAGCCTACTTTAAAAAAAAAAAAAGTTGTCTGAAGTTGGTGGTAATTTGTTATGCGGCAAGAGAAAACTAGTACAAATCCCATAGTGGGCTTTGGAAAACCTGAAGGGGTGTTGGTAAAGGCTATTTTTGGGCAATGAAGCACCATTTGTTTCCATTTACCTAGCATCTGCATTCCTGGAAAAATACAGTATATAGAATGTTGAAGAGATTACCTTATACTTGGCATGTAAACTGGAGTCGAGTTCAAGGCTTGAAGAGGTACAAATTGTGTTTGTACTTACAGGAAATTTTGAATGACATATGGGAGTCTTGCAGGAACTGGGCTGCTTAGGGTATTGAGGATATTTAGCATTCTCGACTCCCACCTACTAAATGTAAGTTATTACAAATATCAATCACTGCAATAACTAATAACTGCCCCACAGATGTCCAAAATGGTTTCTTGGGAGCAGTACCAACCCCGCTAAGGTATCCTAAAGGAGTGCAATGTCATGAAAGAGAACAAAAGTCCTTCTCCCCAGAAGAATCTGATTAGAGGCAAATGGGATGACGGGGCAGGATGTAGCTCAGGTGTGGATGTGCGAGTGAGGATCTCAAACAGGCAGTCACCTTCCAGAGTTCTGATCCCCAATTCCACACATTCTGAAGTTAGACCTGTGCATGACCCTGTCATTTTTTCTCACGGTGGGAAAATATGTGAGGGTTAACTAGCATCTCTGAGCTTTAGATTCTTCATGTGTAGGAAGAAGGTTTCGACACAAACATCAGAGAGTTGTTGAGATCATTCTACTACAAAACCAAGCACACTACCTTGCAGAAAGTACACACTTCAGTACCTCATGATCTCTTTATTCCCATGGTTCAAGTTTCTATCTGAAGAACCCAAGAATTCCCTACTTACTTCAAACAGGCCCACATGGTTCCTGGTCTCAGCACTTGCCTGAAGGGAGAAGGCAAACCAAACCTGACCTGAAATCTGACTTGTCTGTGTTATTCCAAGTTTGAAATGTCCCCATGGCCAGTGTTCGGTCCCCCCACGATGCTAGTAGACCTCTCCTTTCTTTTCTCTAGGGCAGTAGGCTAGAGAAGCAGTTAGAACACGAGGAATGACGTCTGACTCTTAGCTTGAAATTCCAGGTCAGTTATGTAATATTTCTTCCCTGAGCAAATCTCTGTAATTCTCTGTAATTCTGTTACTCCTTCTGCAAAATGGGGATGATAATAGCATTTATCTCACAGGATTGTTTTGAGAAAAAAGATAATCCATGAAAACAGTGTCTCAACATCTTGCTCATGGTAAGAATTCAATGAATAATGGCAAATGCTATCTTTGATACTACTATTATTACTTCTATAGGCCACTACTATGAACTCATCTTACCGCTATTACAGGCCTACAGTGGAGAGACTATAAAGCACAGTGATTAGAGGTGTCAGCACTGGAGTCAGTTCCTGGTTTTGCTGCTTATTAGCTGTGTGCTCTTGGGCAATTGTAACTGTCTGGTGTGAATCCCACCCCCAACTCTGCTCAACCAATCTGGCATTTTCTGCACCTTACAGGAGTTGGGAAATGTTGCTCTGAAAGGTACCAAGTAACTGCTTTGACTACATGGTAGAATAATTAAGGTTCTGTTACCAAGATAATTATGGGCAAATGATAAAAGCCTCTGTAAATATTTGGATGGTCATCATAAGAACATAAAGTGGCTCTCACATGCAGTGACATCGAGAATGTGATGAGAAAAGAGGTATCTTCTGTTTCAAAGTGGATTGGATCTCAGATTACCCAAGTCAGTGAGGAGATAGAAGGCCTCATTTTTGTCCTTGCCTTGATTCATGGATCTTCGACAAGACCAATAGGATATTGCATTTTAATCTGGACTCTTTTCTTAGCCATACTCTTTATTTTCCTGGTGAAGCAGGATTCAAGAGTTTCCAGGAAATACTACTCTTTCTGTTGAGAGTAAATGCATTAATGATTAAGTTTGGGTAGAAGATTCTATTTTTTTGTAACACTCACTGAAAATTAACATAGTTTTCCACTTGCAACGTATAGCCTCTCCCTAGGAACTGGCTTCCTAGGGAAAATAGCTAATATTTTTCAGCAGCTATTGAAAGCAAGAACCAGGCTGGTGTAAAATGTGCATGCTTCTGCATTCCTGTTTCCCTTTGCACAAAAAGCACAGCATCAATTGGATGAAATAATAGCTATTCAATTGGTCATTCCCTTATGACTGCAAGCCATTTGGAGCTCAGTCACGCTTACAAAAGCCAATATCGACTATGTGTAGAAATATCTGGAATGAGATGCTTTGCCACTGACATCTTTCATTCATAATTACTGCAAAGTCTGCCTGCCCAGGCCTAGTCAATGGCCAGTCAATATTCCCATTATAAGCCAGAGCAGGGTGAATGGCTAGGGCAGAAACACAAAGCAGACATATACTCAATGGGGCCCACGGGTCCAGACATCAAAGTTGGCCGTACTGGGCCTCAGGAACTATTCGAGCTCAGAAAAGGGATGGGCACACACAGTTTGATGCTTTCCTGCAGTCTATGTTCTAAGAGTTTGGAAATTAAGTCTCTTTTCACAATGACCCAATGTATGTGTTAGGAGTGAACCACTGTTTTCTGAAAAGGTATGGCGCCAAGTTTGTTGTAGTTACTTTTGCATTTGGTGGCACTACCTTGTCATAGAAAACGTTTTAAATGGCCATGGGTAACACAGTATCACTTAGTCAATAAATCCAAATTAGAAAAGTCTGAGCAAGTTCCACACACTCCACAGAAGATATCCCAGCTTTGGCATTGGTGCCAAAACCCCACCATGTAACGGAGAGGAGTTGATGGTGGTAAATTATAAAATGGCTTATTATTAGAGAAGCATTTGCCTGTTTCTGAAGGGCTGCTGGTACAGGATTTGCTTGCAATGTAATCTAACTTGGCAACTTCCATGTTATCAGCATGAGGCCATTCTGGGCCTTAATTCTGAAGTTCCCCATTAACCCTATAAGTCAGCCAATGCTAACTATTGTGTGTATGTAGCACAAGCCTGCTGAGGGAAATTTTCTTTCAAATCATCATTTCTTAAGATTCATTCACCGTCCTAAATAAGAACAGAGTTTTTGCATCTCATGGAAGTATTTTACTTCCAGTGTTTCACAGAAAATCCTTTTAGACCCTATTACTGTTGTACATGATAAATGCCACTCCCTGAATCAAATTTAGGTAATTTTCCTGCCACCGTAGTGTACTAGCACAGAAATGAGTATTAATTTACTGCTAATTCAATGTGCTAACCCTTAATTAGCAGCAAGCTTTGTTCGAAATAGCACATGTTAAAATCTGAGTTGACTTTTATCCAAATTAAAGCCACTGTTGTGGGTGTGTATAGACACATGCACACAGCCATGTGCACACACACACCTTCATCTTTCCATCCATTTTGGAAATACACTCCAAGGATACTTGCTATATATATATTAGCATTAAACTTAATGGGGTGCCTGGGTGGCTCAGTTGGTTGAGCAACTGCCTTTGGCTCAGGTCATGATCCCAGGGTCCTGGGATCAAGCCCCATGTCGGGCTCCTTTCTCGGCGTCCCTCAGCCTCTCGTTATCCGTCAGCCTGCTACTCTGCCTGCTTGTGCTCTCTCTCTGTCAAAGAAATAAATTAAAAAAAAAAAACTTAAATGGTACAATAGTGCAGCTTATCTAAAAAGCCAACAGGCCTGGAGATGAACAACTGGATGAACAGATCCTTTGAAAAAGCCCACAGAGCTTCTCAGGTTCAGGGAGCTTTAGGGAAGCTCCAAATGAAATTGTATTTCTCTAACAATGGAGCCAATAGAGTGTTCTATAAAACATATATTCTCTCATTAAATCCTCATTATGACCTCTAAAAATGGTCTCTATTAATCCCTTTTATTGCTGAGGAATTCGGGGTTCAGAGAAGTTCACTCATTCACATATCCATCCATCCATCCATCCATCAGATACCTGAGTGCCTACTACAGAAAAACTCTCTCCTGGAGATTGGGGATATAGTAGTAACAAAAATGACAACGGTACTGCTTTCATAGGGATTTACATCCTAGAGAGATTAAATAAATCCCCCAAAGTTATACACTCAAATATAGCCAGGGCCTTAATTCCAAGTCATGACTGCTTGATTTCTGAGCTTTGTTCTAAACCAATATAGCATGCTGCCTTCTATGACAGGAAAATATTTAGGAGAAGCTAAAAATTCTTGCCTAACATTTGTTTGCTTCCTCCTAAAGTAATACTGGGTTTTGCCATGCCACAACCTAGCTCCTCTATTAAACCAGGCCAAAACAGATGTCTTTTCTCTCACTCTTTCATTACTAATGCCTTAGACATTTGGAGGGGCAGGAAGCAAATAATTCTTAATGTCAAACTCTGGCAAACACTGCTAGTGCCTCTTTAGTATCTATTCGCTCCTCTTTTCTTACTATCAGAACCAAACTTTGCTTGGGCAGCAAACGTCCCTTGTCCCAGTGATGCTCATGTGACTGAACATCTTATACAATGATGTATAAGAGAATGTCCATTGTAGAGAGCTTCTAGAAAAGCTCTGTGTTCCTAAAGGAAACAGGACGAATTTCATTAGCCCCTATGTTTCTCTTCTTTCTACTGGGGGGCATAGTCATGATTCCTGAAGGGGCAGGAGAATCTTGAAACCGTGAATATTAGAGTCATTCACTAAGGGACACAGAATAGGGAAAATGGAAGGAACTTGGGTGCTTGAGGATTTGTTCCATACAAGCCCTGGGGTGACTCTTTTTGCACATGAGAAAAAAATACACCCCCATTTAGACAAGCCATTAAAGTTGGGTGTTTTTATATGCAATAGATTACAATACCATTGTTATAGAAACACAAAATACACTACTGATAAATTCAATGTTGAGTAATTACCACATTTCTAGCACCATCATCATTCCCTGAGTACTTCACACTGTGTACGGCACTATGCTAAGTTTTACTACGCTGTATAATTTATTCTTATAGGAAATGTAGGAAGGAGGTATTATTACCTCATTTAGAGATGAGGAAATGGAGGCTCAGGGAGGTTAAGCAATTTGTCCAAGGTTACTCAGGTAGAGCACAGTGGAGCTCCTATTCAAACCTGGCTCCAAAGTCTAACCCTTCAGCACCTGATTTGCTCATGTATCCACCTTTACAAAACCACACAAAGCAAACACTTCTGACATTTGAAAAAATACTATTATATTAATGTTTTGAAAGGCAATCTTTGCCTGAAAGCAAAGATTAAGATGGATCTACATCTCTAGTATCTCCAGACCTGCTGTTTCTATAAAACATGGCCCTGACATTATTCAAGCCTAATAATTTCCAATTCCTTTCCTTCCCATTTGTAACCTCAAACAGTATGACAAAGTGTGAAAAACCTATCTCTACGCTGCGTGTGTATCCAGAACAAAAATGAAGCCTATTTGCCCATGACCTTCATATCTAGCTGCACATTAGGAGTTACTAATATACTGGCCGTGGACTTCCCCCTCTCCTGGACTTATGTTGCCAATATCAGGGTGGGGACTGGAGTTGGGAAACATAAAGGAGGAGATTTCTAGAAGCATGAACAAGTTCAGGGGAGGACATCTCCTTGCCAGGAGAAAGACTGTGTGGATACCATCTGTCTTATTCCTCATGCCTCTTGCCCATCTTTTCCTTCTGCCTAAGTGTCCTTCCTCACAGCAGCAATCATGTTCCCCAGACCCCCAATGCTCAGAGTCTAGTTTTTTCTTTTTCCTTCATGGGCTAATCCACTATTGCCATTTGGGAAAATTTTTTTTTTCTTCGAAGCCATTTGACATTTAATCAGAGAGGATTTGATTATTTTTTACCTTGTTCAAGATTAAATCCATATTTTACACACACATACACACACCCCTCCTGAGCAATGCCCCACTCAATCTTCACTCTATGTGCATCATGCCTGGTTCAGCTTCCACACCTTAGGTGAGTACCTGGATCACCTGTCTGAAAATAGAAAGTCAGTCACAAAGACCCCTTCTTTTTGGTGTTGCTCAGTAGGAGATATATTCTTTGGGCCAGATTTAAATGTTTAACTGTCTAAAACATTGGAAAAACCATGGTCCTGACTCTCCCATCCACCCCACTCCTCACATGTCATTCCAAAATAAATTAATATCAGAGCATTAAGTAAGCCTAAGTCCACTCTAATTCTTCTAATTATGGCTTTCATTTTTGTATTTGAAATATCGTGTTTAAATATATATGTATCTACACATATGAATATGTACATATACACACACCTATCATGTGTGTCTATCTACCCGTCTATCTGCATTCTGCTAACACCCTAAGCCTATGATCAAACTGTCCATTTGTCAGTTGGACAACCCAGCACTGGGTGTTCAAATCCTTATGCTAGGACATTTTACTCTTACTTCATATATGAGGGGAAAGATTGATTTTTCAATTTCCTGGGTCCCAAATAGAGAAAAACATAAAAACCAGAGTGAAAGAGACACTTGCAGAAAGAATTATATTACTGTTTAGTGATATAAAGGGAATAGAAATTGGCTGCCTATTAAAAACAGCTAGGCTCAAACAAGAAATACTATTACTATTGGTCTGTAGGTAACGGCAATATTTCACTTTAGATTTACATGTCGGTTCAGTGCTTCTTTGAAAAGCTTGTCCGTATTTCCCATCCATATTATTAGATGATGTCTATATAATTATCCTGCCCAATCCATACTCAATTAGGTGCTTAAAGACATGAATTTTAATTGATTATGTGCATGAAGTAGTTCATGCTTTCAACTTTCTGACTCCAAATATTAAGAACAAACTTGAACAATTTAAATCCTATGTCATCTATAATCAAGATGAATAATACTTTCTAAATGGCTTTTTTTGTTGTCCTTGTAAATTAGAAAATTATATAAAAGTGCAGAAAGTAGCATTTATACATATTTTAGCACTCAAAATTTATCATTAATTTTATATGCCTGTTTTTTTCTGTGTACAAGTTGTTAAAATAATTATGAAAGGCACATTCCCCTTTAAGAGAAATATTAGAATACTGCAGATAGAGCTCACAGCTATGTTCCTACCAACCCCAGTCCTATCTGCACTCATCTTTCCACTTCCCTCTCTCCACAATACCACCTAGAATCATTTCTGTATGTAGTCTAACCACCCTTTAAAAAATGCTTTTACATCTATCTATGTCCATAGAAAATATACAGTATTGATTTTTGTGTTTTTCAAGTTTAGATTTTATTCAGGCAGAGCATTAGTCTTCAAAGAACTTCAAAGAAGCCATGTGATCCTCTCAATAGATGTAGGAAAAGCACTTGATGCAAAATAATACCTACTACTTAATTACATTTAAACAAAAACTTTCAGCCAACTAGGAAGAAAAGTGAAACTCTTTAACCTGAAAAAGTAAATAAAAAATTCCAGAGTAGAAAGTGTATTTAGTGCTGAAACATGACACTACCAAAGCTAAGAATGAGCAGCTGTCACCATCTCTGTTCAAGGGATGGCGGCCAGTAGAGGAAGACACAAAAAGTCACTCAAAGGCATAAGGGTTGGGAAGATAGAAATAAATTTATCGTAATTCATATACTGTATGATTTGTCTTTATGAAAAGCGAAGAGAATCTCTAAACACAGAACTAATGAAATAGTTTAGCAGGTTCTCCAGGTATAAGTTGGTTCCATAAGAATTACTTATGCTCTTTTTGCGCTAGCAGCAATTAATTTGAAATTCTACTTTTTTTTTATAAAGATTTTATTTATTTATTTGACACAGAGAGAGAGAGATTACAAGTAGGCAGAGAGGCAGGCAGAGAGACAGGGAGAGGAGGAAGCAGGCTCCCTGCTGAGCAGAGAGCCCGATGTGGGCCTCGATCCCAGGACCCTGAGATCATGACCTGAGCCGAAGGCAGAGGCTTTAACCCACTGAGCCACCCAGGCGCCCTGAAATTCTACTTTGAAAATGCCATTTTAAACAATAGTCCAAAAGAAAATATATCGACGGGGGAAAAGCAACCAAAAGAGTGTAATAGTTTTATGGACAAAATTATAAAACATATAAAATATTTTTATATAAAGACAAAAATATGTAGGAGACATATACCATGTTAGTGATGAGAAAATACAATTATTAAAGTGATTTTTGCTCATACTAATCTATACATTCAGCAAAACATGAATTAAAATCTTAACAGTTTTTTAATGGTACTTGGCAAAATGATCTTGAAATTCATATGAAGCACCTAAGAGTCTGAAATACCCTAGCCAAATTGGAAGCGACTATTCTTGATAGCAATTAGGTATAGCAATCAGGTCTTATTTTAAAGCTATATTAAGAAATCTGTTGTTCATGAAAATAAACCAGACCAATGACACAGAACGGATATCCTAGAAACAGATTTATACCAAAAGGAACCAAAACATACACAGAAACTCTGTATATGAAAAGAATAGCAATAAAAAAAATTGACAGTATTTTAAAATGGCTTGGGACAATTGGTTATCTTTATGGAAGAAAATATTAAGATGCCTGAATCACACCATAAAAAATGAGCCTTCAGTACATTAAAGACAAATATGAAAAGGGAAACAGAACTTTTAAAGGAAAATATAGGGGAATGTGACTCAGGATAGGAAGGATCTTCTTGCACAAAACCTTAAAGGTAAACACTGACAAGTTTGTGTATTAGATTTTAAAACTTCTGTACAATGAAAGATATCATAAAAAGTGAAAAATTAGCCACAGATTTTGAGTTACATTAGCAATACATATAACTGACAATGATTAATAACTATAATCTACAAAGAATTAAAAAAAACTAAAAATGGATAGCTAATAGGAAAAATATGGACAAAGCAAATTTAAAAGATTCACAGGAAACAAAATGACCAATAAATGTTTTAAAATACATTCACTGAACCAGCTTGCATTCCCATCAACAGTGTAAAAGGGTTCCTCTTTCTCCACATCCTCACCAAGATGCCAGCTGTTACAGGCACTCTGGAAAACAGAATGGAGTTTCCACGAAAAGTTGAAAATAGAGCTACCCTATGACCCAGCAATTGCACTACTGGGTATTTACCCTAAAAATACAAATGTAGTAATCTGGAGGGGCACCTGCACCCCAATGTTTCTAGCAGCAATGTCCACAATAGCCAAACTATGGAAAGAACCCAGATGTTCAATGACAGATGAATGGATAAAGAAGTTGTGGTAATACTACTCAATCATCAAAAAAAAAAAAAAAAAAAAAAAAGAAATCTTGCCATTTGCAACAATGTGGTTGTAACTAGAGGGTATTATGCTAAGTGAAATAAATCAATCAGAGAAAGACAATTATCATATGATCTCATTCATATGTGGAATTTAAGAAACAAAACAAAGGATCACAGGGGAAGAGAGGAAAAAATAAAACAAAACAAAATCAGAGAGGGAGACAAATCAAAAGAGACTCTTAATCATAGGAAACAAACTGAGGGTTGCTGGGGGGG
Source organism: Ailurus styani (assembly GCA_002007465.1). NCBI lineage: Eukaryota > Metazoa > Chordata > Mammalia > Carnivora > Ailuridae > Ailurus > Ailurus styani. The sequence continues at coordinate 386,788 of LNAC01000265.1, forward strand.
CGGAAGGGTGGGCTAACTTGGGTGATGGGCACTAAGGAGGGCATATGATATAATGAGCACCAGGTATTGTAAAAGACTGATGAATCACTGACCTCTACCTCTGAAACTAATAATACATTATATGTTAATTAATTTCATTTAAATTTTAAAAATATTTTAAAAATATATTCACTGGAGGCACCTGGGTGGCTCAGTGGGTTAAAACCTCTGCTTGGCTCAGATCATGATCTCAGTGTCCTGCGATCAAGTCCCGCATCGGGCTCTCTGCTCGGCAGGGAGACTGCTTCCTCCTCTCTCTATCTGCCTGCCTCTCCACCTACTTGTGATCTCTCTCTCTGTGTCAAGCAAATAAATAAAAATAAATCTTTGAAAAAAATATATATTCACTGAAAAATCAGAGACACTTGACCACAAAAGGAATGAAGTACTGATACATGCTACTACATGGATGAACTTGGAAAACATCACGCTAAGTGAAAAAAGCCAGATAAAAAGACCACATATTGTATAATTCCAATTATATGAAATGTCCAGAATAGGCCAACTCCTAGATTCAGAAAGGAGATTAATGATTGCCAGAGGCCAGCAGGCAGCAGAATGGGGAGTGACTGCTAAGGGGTACGTGGTTTCTTTTAGAGGTGATAGCAATGGTTGCACAACTCTGCACAACAATACTTTAAAAGGTTGGACTTTGTCATATGTGAATTATAGCTCAATAAAGCTGTTACTATTTAAAAAAAAAAACATAATGTTGGGCACCTGGGTGGCTCAGTGGGTTAAAGCCTCTGCCTTCGGCTCAGGTCATGATCTCAGCATCCTGGGATCGAGGCCCGCATCGGGCTCTCTGCTCAGCAGGGAGCCTGCTTTCTCCTCTCCCTGTCTCTCTGCCTGCCTCTCAGCCTACTTGTGATTTCTCTCTCTCTGTCAAATAAATAAATAAAAATCTTTAAAAAATTAAAAAAAAACCCATAATGCAATAGCACCTGTTCTAGTCAATGGTCTGTCTGCTTTTAGAATGATTTCCTACCTTGCCCTGCTCTTCTTTATCTCACTAGTAACTTCTGGCCTGCAGGTAAGTTTACCCAAGCAAGAGACACTGGGAGGAGATGGGCCAAGGGGCGCGGGGGGGGAAAGGCGAAGGAGAGCCTGGCACCTCTCCCCTTTTCTCTTTGCTTCTTGGAGGAACTCTGGCACCTTCCATGAGCCTCTGTGGCTTCAGCTCTCACACCCCATTTCCCACACTGGTTCCAGTTTCTGACAGGTGGCTCCAGCTTCTGGGCTCTGGTCCCACCACCTTCTCCATTTATCCCTCCAGTCCTAGGGTTGATGGCAGCCTTTTACTACTGTGGAGATTGTATCGGCCACCTGCTTAGCTTCTCAGCTGGGCCGTCAACTGCCCAAACAGTCACTTGTATTAATTAGTTCTGTTGAAGGGCCTAGAGCATACCTGGCTATTTCCTGACTGAGACACCATTCCACGCTCATTAGATTGACACAGATTTAAATGTTGGACAATACTACGTGCTGACAAAGATACAGAGCAGGAGGACCTGCCATACACAGCTGCTGGGAGTAGAAGCTGATAAGGCCACTTTTGGAAAGCAGGTGGCAATATTTAGTAAAACTGGATATGAGTGTTTCCCGTGACAGCTCTTCCACATTTAGGCACACGCACCCCATCCATACTTCTCCTTATTTCCACAAGAAGGCAAGTGAAATAATACTTGTTGCACCATTTGTGATAGCAAAAATTTGTAAAGCTATGTAAATGCTGTCATTAAAATATACGAAGAGGGCGCCTGGGTGGCTCAGTGGGTTAAAGCCTCTGCTTTAGGCTCAGGTCATGATCTCAGGGTCCTGGGATTGAGGCCCGCATCGGGCTCTCTGCTCTGCAGGGAGCCTGCTTCCTCCTCCTCTCTCTCTGCCTGCCTCTCTGCCTACTTGTGATCTCTCTCTCTGTGTATCAAATAAATAAATAAAATCTTTAAAAAAAAAAAATAAATAAAATAAAATAAAATATACGAAGAGAATGAAATACTATTAAGCAGTTGAAAGTATCAACTATAGCTTCTGTATCAATACAGAAAAATCATAAAAGCACAATGCTAAGTGAAAAGTAATGCAGAATGATATATATTTCTATAATGCAATACCATTTATATGATTCTAAAAGTGTCACTTTTGTATATTCTTTAAGGATACAAAATGTAGTAAAATTATTTTTTTTTTAAGATTTATTTATTTATTTATTTATTTCACAGCGGGAGAGAGATCACAAGGAGGCAGAGAGGCAGGCAGAGAGAGAGGGGGAAGCAGGCTCCCTGCTGAGCAGAGAGCCCGATGTGGGCCTCGATCCCAGGACCCTGAGATCATGACCTGAGCCGAAAGCAGAGGCTTTAACCCACTGAGCCACCCAGGCGCCCATAAAATTATTTTTAAAAAACACCATACATATGATTAACAAACACCAAATTCAGAAAAATTGTTCCCTCTAGTAGAAGGGAGGGGAATGGGACTGGAGAATTCAATATATTGGCATGTTTCATTTCTTGAAAATATCTTATGCAAATTTGGCAAAAGTCATATTTGATAAAGCTGGGCAGAAGGCACAAAGGTGTTTCCAGAATAATTTTCCACACTTTTGTCTCATCATTATATTTTTCAAAAGAAGCTATCTTTCTAAAAATAAATGGCCGTTATTTATGTGGAAGACCCAATAATGGATCCCCCATCATGATCCCCAAATTTAGGTGGCATAGAAGCTGTTGGGAACTGACAAAAGCTTCTACAGGAAACCTAATTTCTTCCCAAAGGAAAGTCATATCTTATACACGCTCACCCCCATCCGTCTTCCAAACAACACACTCAATGTTCATCATCATCAACCACGTCAGCCGGCTGAGACCAGCTCTTGAATGAATGCTGCTTCCAAACACTCTCAACCATTTTCCAGGGCACTGTCTATCACTGCTGGCCTTCCTGTGTCCACTGCAGTAAATCCATCTCTGTGATGTGTGGTTCGTCTGCCTCCGTTCAAGTTGCTAGCCCTCAGCATTTACGCTGAGTTTCTCATATAGTCTTGAGATCTAGCATGCCTGCAGGCTTCATTTCACTTGTTTTTTGCCTTCCTTTATTGGTCACTGAGGTCATTTGTTCATGGGCCAGGGCTCTGGGTTTTCAAACTTCTCATCACTCCACTGTAACCTGTGTCTAGTTTATTGATCTTGGACCAACTGCAGTGTTCAGAGCTTGCTAGCATCTTCAGGTATCCCAGGCTCTTCCTTACCTCCAAGCACTAACACCTGTTCCCTCTTGATGCAGAGCACTCTAATCCCTAACCCTTACTTTTCCTGCTAACTTCTTATTCCCTGAAGCCCCAGCTTACTCCCTTCCACCCAGAAACCTTCTTGAGCTCCTTGAGACTGGCATTCCCTACTTGACCTATTGTATTCAGCAAGTAATACCATCATCCCTCTTGCCCACCCAATTTAAGTTCCATTCAGCCAGAGAAAGTGGTTGCATCATTCATCATAGACTGTAAGTGGAAAACCTGGCATATTGTAGCCATTCAATAAATATTTCATGAATAAATGAAACAAAATCAAGTCAGACTGATATTCTATCCCGTAAATTATTCCTTTTCTGGTGATGGAGGTAGGTTAGGTCCACAAAGTCAAAAGCCTGGCCAAACAGCAACACATTGCTAGCAAGTTGCTTGGTAAGTCCGCATAGATCAGTCTTCCAAATATTTACCTACTTCTCTGCAGGACTGTCTCTCTTTGAAAAAATTTACCATTTCTAGGGTAACAAATTCTGTAAGTTTCTATCATCCTATGCAAAGCGAGTTCGTTCATTTCTTCTCACATTCTTCTTTTAAACCTAATGTCTTTAAACCTAAAATATCTTCAGTAATATTTCTAAAATGTTTCTAACTTTTTTCTTCCAGATAAGATACAGAAAGCTTATTTCCATAGCACAATGGAGGAAGAAAATGGAGACTAGGGAGCCACAGCAAGACTGAAGTAGTAGCACTCACAGAAGGTGCATCAGGCATACCTAGTTTACACACACAAACTCAGGCACCTGTGCACCACTGATGATCATGGATTGTTGTCTCATTCTATCTATTAGCCTCTCAGAGATTTTTGCCTTTGCTAAATCTACAACAACATTCAAATGTGAGTGCAGAAAGGGGAATTATTAACACAGCTTGTCTGATCTTCTCATGCCAGTTTAAACTATCTCTTTAGTTTGTTTCTACAGCAGCAGCTGGGAGCAATACTTCTTTCAAATTATCACAAGATTTAATGATATAATGTGATCCAAAGGCAAGCAGAACTAGCTACAGCAAGAGAAAAGCAGCAAGAGTATAAACCAGCTCTAATCTGTTATAATTGTACCAATTTTTAACTATGAATATTTTATAGAATATGTATTTGCATATTGTAGCTATAGCTATATTTCATGTTTATTCCATTTTATGTATTACATATGATTGTACATTTAAATATATGTATATTGTATTTTTTAGAGATGAATGTGTTTGGCATTTACTCTGTTAAAATATAAGCTGACTTTTCCCTGGGAAATTTTTCTTGACATTTCCGTAACAGATTTGTTTTCAAATATTTTTGAGGGAACTTTTTTTAAAAAACGTTTTTGCTCAGCTGAAGACAGAAAATCTCCAAAGATTCCTTGTTTTAATTTTATAAACTGTTTAAAATTTTCCAAGGAAACCAAATAGCATTTTTCCTCAATAAGCATTAGGACATTCTTTGACAATACCCATCAGAACATTGTACCCAATATATTCCAATATACTTATTCCTGATTTAAGATGTTAATCCTTTACATCTTTCTTCTGAAGAGCTTTAAATTACACTCTTAAGCAGGGCTTATTACTATGAATTTCAAATAGATAAGTTAATGTTTATATATTTAAAATGTCTCCTGCAGATGCAGTTGCTTGTGTATGTGGCTAATGGCAGAATAGTGTGTGCTGAATGCTGAGAAACGGTGTTTTCCAAGTTAGACTTAAGCTGAGTCGATCAGGCACATATCTCCAGTGCCATTTTTTTTTTTCTGAAAACAATGAACTGATCTCAAAAACAATACAAAACAGGGGCGCCTGGGTGGCTCAGTGGGTTAAAGCCTCTGCCTTCAGCTCAGGTCATGATCTCAGGGTCCTGGGATTGAGGCCACTGCTGTGCAGGGAGCCTGCTTCCTCCTCTCTCTCTGCCTGCCTCTCTGCCTACTTGTGATCTGTCAAATAAATAATCTTTAAAACAACAACAACAACAGCAACAAAAAAATCATTGTTCTAGTTAGTATGTCTCTAGGTAGCTGCAGATATAAATTTGGGTGATAATAGGAAACATAATGTATAGACCTAAATATTTAAAAACTGTAAACCACATGCCCTGGGTTCTCCCAACCCTGTTTCCCACTCACCTTCTGGAAGGAGAGCATTCCTTTCCTTTTTTTTTTTTTTTTGGTTTGTTTTAAGATTTATTTAAATATTTTAGAGAGTGTGGGCCTTGGCAGGGGAGGGGGGCTATGGACAAAGGGAGAGGGAGAGAGAGAGAGAGAAGCAGACTCTTGAGCTGAGTGCCACACAGTCCCGGGCTGGAGCTCAGGACCCTGAGATCACCACCGGGCCTGAGCTGATATTAAGAATCTGATACTCAACCAACTGACCCACACAGGTGCCCACCCTTCTTTTTTATTATAAAAAACAAGCCAAGGTATCTTCCTTTCATATGAAACTAATGAAATTATGACCTGTTTGGGTCTTATGTATAATTCTTTTTAAATAAGATTTAATTTATTAGGAAGCCTGGGTGGTTCAGTTGGTTAAGCATCTGCCTTCAGCTCAGGTTGTAATCTGGGGTCCTGTGATCAATCCCTGCCTGGGGCTCCCTGCTCAGGGGAAAGTCTGCTTCTCCTTCTCCCTCTGTCCCTCCCCCTAACTCACGCTCTCTCACGTGTTCTCTCAAATAAATAAGATTTCATATATTTATTTAAGAGAGAGAGAGAAGGAGCAGGCGGAGGGGGAAGAGCCAGAGCTAGAGGGAGAAGCAGACTCCCCGCTGAGCAGGGAGCCCGGGAGGGCTCCATCCCAGGACCCTGGGAGCAGGGTCCCGAGCCAAAGGCTGACGATTAACTGACTGAGCAACTCAGGCTCCCCCATATAATGACCTGGATACCTATTGTCTTTTAAGGTATCAGTAGGACCCATTTGAAACGGTATGGCTTTTTAAAAGTCAGAAGTAGAACAATTAAGTGTAGACAAGTTTAAGTCTCAAGTTATAAATCAGACAGCTCTTCAATTCAAACCCGTTTCACGTCCTATATGTGTGTTGCTCAGCAAGTTACAAAACCTCTGCATGCTTCATTTTCCAAAGAAATAGGATGGTAATAATAACAATATTTTTGGCTTAGGATTGTTGGGATAATTCAATAAAAACTCTCCATAGGCTTTTAGCACAGTGTCTGGCATAGCATAAGATCTCAATAAATGTTAGCTGCTACTGCCACTGTTATTGCTATTAATTTTGTATTATAGCAAATAAGCTCCTTTTATTTTTTTTTCTAGTATTGACTGAGCACGTTGAGGTAACACAACTTGACAGAGAAAAAAACCACCAAATACCACCTTATATTCATACAGTAGGTTCTAGTTAACAGCTTTGCTCTAACCTGACCACACTTTGAGCCCTCTGAGGTTTTGCAAGCAAACTGAAGTCACAACATTTCATCAGTGAGGTTTCTTAGTTGCAAAGAAAAAAAAACAAAAACAAAAAAAAACCAAAGAATAGACTCTGGCTGATAGAAGCAGAATAGGAATTTATTGAAACAGATGTTAGGAAATGCAGAATCGCAGGGGAAGGCTGAGAACCAAGGGAAGCCAGGTAGGTGGGATTCAGGCTCCCGTCACAGTTTAGCAGTCCCTGGCAAGAGCACAGGCCCTCTAACCCTTGAGCGCAGCTCCCCTCTAGCATGGCCCTGCCCCCAGGTTCTGGGCGATACCCTTGCTGCCCCTGGAATGAGCTATTGTTCATACCTCTGCTGCTGCTAGCAAGAATTGTCGGGGTTCAACATTTTTTTTTTTAGCTTTAGTAAACTTCCATCATGGGTTCTACTCTTTTTCTGGGATACCAGACAAGCATAATATAGGTCTTAAAATATGCAAGCCATTCAACTGTTCCCACAAAACCCAAACTTTTAGCAACTGGCGTGACCAAGAGTGACTGGTCAGAAACATGGCATTCCTGGAATACCTGAATACTCCAGAGTGCCAAAGTACCTCTTACCCAGCAAAGAGATAGGAAAAGGTCAAGAACTTACTGTTTTGCTTTAAAAGACAGACATAAAATAAGCAGTTTGTGGAAAACTCTAATAAACCCCCCAAAAAAAGTCTTGGGGCCTAAGAGATATTTCACTTCCTGCATTTTGTTGTTATACTTTATGAATCTGTATTTAACTATGCTTCCAAAAATATGCTTGTGATGCCAAGAATAAATTTTTTCTTGTCTATTTAGAGAGTGACAGGCATCACCTAGTTGCTATGCCGAGTTCTACAATTCCAGCAACTGTCACTGGCTTTCTTCATTGAAAATAATCAATGGCTTTGACAGATAGAAAGGGGAGGATGTAGTGGCATATTTTGATGCACCTTGACAGCATGTTTTGGAGTGGCTGTCCCTGTCAATTTCTGCTCTTTGATTTTTTCCTAATCAAGACCCAAGGGAAAGTTCTTAGGTTCTCTAACACTGAAACTTCTCCAAACATAAAGGGCAATAGATACATAGGACTTGTCTGGTTTTTATCCACTGATGTATTCTATATTTTAACTCTTCATTTCAGTCTGGTTTAGTTTCAACAGAGTTACAAAATTTGCAAAGATTCTTCTGGACTTAGGTGCATGCTTCCTTGGCTATGAGAAAATGCTTGGATTGACAATTATCTGTCAGGTATCCTTCATTCTTGGCTCTTTTATATGAGTCTAAGTAATTTTAAAGCTTTATTAGTAGATACTATGAAATATTAAAATTCTCAGGCCATAAGAGAGAGTTAAAGGACAAAGGCCATTTTCATTATGATTCATTATATATACCTAGAATTTCCATCATTATGACTACATGAATAAGTACAAACATTCTTCATTAAACCCTATCATATAAAAGACTTTTGTTTATATGGAGAAAGATAAGAGTCACATTGGCAACTTGTCTACACTTAAGCTACTCTATCCTCCTGGCAAAATAATTAACCTGTTGTGCTAAGTAATTTGAAATACCATTTTGTTAATAGGTAATTAAAATATGTAGCTAATGGACCTCCTGAGACTTTAAGCTAAAGCTACATGCTGTCCATTTAAATGTCTCCCTTGGCTAAAGCAGTTGCCAATTCAGGGGAAAGATACCAAGTCTAGATCCATGGGCAGGTAGAACTTCCAAGACTAATCCTAGCCTCCAAATTGGGACCCTCGAATCACAGTGGGAACTCCTGCTTCTTTAAGTTGTAACCCTCGGTGCAAACCAATACAAAATACAAGACAAAGAACATGGAATGGCTTCCCAAGACCATGGGCAGTCACTTCTTCTAGACTTTATGAAGGTTGTATTGTCCAGCTGGGTTGATGTAGTACCTAGCTTCCTTGCTTAACACCTCCTGATAACTTGCCTGACATCTCAAAGAGTTTCTTAAAATATTCTTAAACCTTTAGCATCCCTTCCTGCCCCAGGCCTCATGAATAAAACATTTACCCAGTCAGCAGCTTTGGCAGAAAGGAAAAGCCAAGTTCCATCCATCAATGTCAAGAGCTGAATTACCCAGTGATCGGAGAGCCTTTAATAACTCTGCTTCTTTATGACGATGTTGGTAAATAGCCCAATGCTGCCCACATCTGGGGTCTTAGTAAGCATTCCTTTTCTAGCCTGGCAACATACCATCGCTATGTAAAATGATGAGTGGCCATGATGATCCCAGTGATTGTTCTGTTTTTTCCACTTGCAATCTGTATTAGTGTCCTAGGGCTGATGTAACAAAGTACTGCAAACTAAGCAGCTTACACAACAGGAATGTATTGTCTCACAGTTCTAGAGCTAAAAGTCTATAACCAAGGTACCAGCAGGGTTGATTCCTTCTAAGGGCTAGGAGGGGAAAATTCTACTGCTCTCCTAGTTTTTAGTGATTTGCTGGCACTTGGCATTCCTTGACCTACAGAAGCATCACTCCGATCTCTATTCATTGTCACATGCATCCCCCTTGTGTTCTGCTTGCCACCTGTCAAAAATCTCCCCTTCTTATAAAATCATCAGTCAGAGCACCATCCTCCTCCAATATGACCTCAACGTAACTAAATACATCTGCCATGACCGGATTTCCAAATAAGGTCACATTCTGAGGTACTGGGGGTGAAGGCTTCAATGTATGAATTTTGAGAGGACAAAATTCAACCTGTAACACCATCTTTCCCAACTTTCCCAAAGTGCTTTTTTTTTCCAAAGCTCATTTTTTCTTCCTGTTGGTTGCAGGAAGATCAACCAAACCTACACATCGAAAACTAATAGGGATTTATTTAAGCCAAATAAAGTCTGGGCTTCATAGCAATCTGATTTACTTACCATTAGAATCAATTGAATATTATACTGTTTTGTGAGGCTAATGAGTAAAGCAACCTTGGTAGAAAATGTAAAGTCAATGCTATCAGCATTTTATAAGCAGGTTATTCTGAAACACTCTAAATTGAGAATTTTTAAAAAAGGAAGTCAAACAAAAAGTTTGTCATCTAAAATACCAAAGCCCACATGTGAATATGCAGAAAATATCACGTCTTCTCAAATTTCTGTAGAAGTATTACTTAAAACTAATAAGTTGCTAGATTGGGGTTGGCATGGTAAAAAGGAAAGCACTAACTTCCTCAATGAAAATTCATGGGGTGCATAAAATTATTCATAATCCCAGATGATTTTACTAGCTACTAAACAAAGACAGTATCATATTTTTCTATTTCCTCATGGGCCAGAACCCCTCTAAATATGCAAGTACATACAAGAGTCCTCTGTGAACACATTAAAAAAAAGTTTCCTAGCTTACCCAGAATAAACACACTTCTGGTAGCCTCTTCCATGATATTAAGCTCACCACATATATTTTTTTCACACATCCACAAAAATATACAGATATATACAATATATACAAAATATACAGTATATACAAAAATATATAAATTTGAGATACATGATCATGAGCCTCAGTATATAAACACAAAAACAATACAATTCAGTCCAATGAGAAGAATGAAATTGAAGGGAAGAAAATGCTTGGCATCATACAAAGTAACTGGCCATTCATTTCTCTTAGGGTCATATGGCCTCCATTTATGTATAACCAGGAGCCACCTCATTATTCACACCTTTTGATTCTCAGGCAATGAGCACTTCTCTCTCTCTCTCTCTCTCTCTCTCTCTCTCACACACACACACACACACACACACACACACACACAGAGAGATGGAGGGAGATAGGGAAGGAGAGAGAGAAAAGTTTCTCTAAAAAGAATAACCAAATTCAAACCAATTACTTTGAATAGCCTTCCCTTCCATCATTTTCTCAATTTGACCAAGCTACTAGGAAAATAAAACCCTTCCACAAATAATTCCTTTCTATACTTGTTTACTCCAGATTCTATTAATGAAATATTTTAAGAATTTGTATGATTTTTTTAAAAGATTTTATTTATTTATTTGACACAGAGAGAGAGATTACAAGTAGGCAGAGAGGCAGGCAGAGAGAGAGGAGAGAGGAGGAAGAAGGATCCCTGCCGAGCAGAGAGCCCGATGCGGGCCTCGATCCCAGGACCCTGGGATCATGACCTGAGCTGAAGGCAGAGGCTTTAACCCACTGAGCCACCCAGGCACCCTGTATGATTGTTAATTCTGCCCTGAAGAGCCATCAGTGGACATCAGTATATAAACGTCACTAGAGCTTCTTCAAAGTAACTCTCTTCCTCTTCCCCCCAACCCCAGACCCAATCCCACTCATGGTGCTATCACTGTAAATATTGAGAAGAAACTTTTGTGTGGCTGGTTTTGTTGTGTTCTATTAAGAACTGAATCATCTTCAATAACATGTGTTTGTAGTTTTACAAAGCATTCTTTCAAGGACACTTGATTAATTCTATCCCTTTGAAAATTATGTTTGATATACACAACAATGTCCTCCTAAATACAAACAATGTGTTTGGCTATTAGAGATGGATAATATGGAAGGCAGTACCATCCATCTATTACTTGCAATACTCTTTGCCTTTCTATTTGCATGCTTTGTAGCTAGATTTCTATTCTGCCTCTGGGAAGCCAAAAAGAACAATGATCAAGAATAATCTTTGTAGTATGCTTAGGAACTATTTCCTTGCTTGGTTGGGGTTTCATTTCCAGGTAACTTTTCTGTTAAGTGGGGAACTTTCTTACAAGGAGCTTCCAGTTTGCACCATCTTTAAGACTGTGACATTTTTATGCACCTGTCTTAATGCATCATTGATTTCATCACCACATGATTTCCTCAGGAAGCAACAATTGCAGCCCCATTTCTCAGAGTGATCTACTGAAAAAAAAAATTTAATTGTCGAAGTCCTTTGTTCCAAGGATTACTCTTGTTATTGGTCAATAGGAGATGGTACAATAGGGGTTTTGCTGAGTCTTCCTACTAGTCCCAAATGCATATCCCTTCTTCTCCAAGAGCTGGACCAAGGCTTCTGGAGACCACCGAGAGTTCTAAATAGAGGCCATTAGCTAACATCAATGTGATCTGTGGCCTGTTGCATGTGCCAGAGGGGAAGTAGTTGTCCCTAGCAAGGTCTTGTAAATTCTCAGAGGAGGCATATGAAAAAGAGTGCACCCACCTCTGGTTCAAAGGCACTGCTGCCCTGAACTTGCACGAGGTACTCAAGCAAGTTGAGCACTCAAAGTTCCACTCAGAGAAGAGGAAAAGCCTCACCTACCTTCCTGGAGAGACTTTATTAAGGTCTAAATTGGGAGGGAATTCTGAAGACAAACAAAAAACATTAACAGAGAAGCCTCCACAGTTCATTATTAACCACAATCAGAGCATGCCCATCCCTGAGACCTGTCTTGAGTAAAAGCTAAATATGCTCTTTTCAACTTCTCCCAGCTTCATTCTGAGACCAGGGAAACAGGCCTACTGTCACAGTTGAGAAAATGTATTATGAGTTGGCAGAGAGCCCAGATGGGGTAAGAAAGCATCTTGGTGAATGTGCCCGGGTAGTGACTGGGGTAAAGGAATGTCACTATCAGTCGCCATCACTGTCACGTTGTTCAAAGTTCTGTGCATGAGAAACTACAGAAAAGCCTAGCTCTATCCCACCTCCATGGCTTTGCTTGTGCTGTTTCTGGTACCCCAAACACTACTTCTGGTTTTCACAGGCCTGGGTCCTCAGGCCTCAAATTTCAAGTCAAACTTCAACTCCTTAAAAGGGCCTTTCCTCACCATCAGTAACTTATCTCCACTATTACCTGTCCCAGCAACCCTGTCTTCATCCCTCATTGATGTCATCACATCCTCTGCTTATCTTACCTGTAATTAGCTTCTACTTTGGGCCAAATGCCCCTGAGAGCAGAAACTGTATCTTGATTTCATCAGGACAATGCCTAGCACAAACCCAGTGCCCAAGAATGGTTAGCTGAGTGGTGTGTTCTAGATAGCACTATCCAATAGAACTTTCTGGAATGATGGAAATGCTCTGTATTATTGTCTTCTCCATATGGTATCCACTAGGCACATGAGGTTTTTGAGGACTTGAACTATGGCCGGCATGAATGAAGAAGTAAATTTTTAACACGATTTAATATAATTTTAATCAGTTTAAGTTTACATTTAAATCACCTAACGTAGCAGTGGCTGCCATAGCGGGGAGTATAGTTTAGGACAACCCTGGTCAGTCCTCAAAAAGGCACACAACTATTTCCAAAGAGCTCATCTGACTTGAAGAGAAGGAGCTAGCCTGAGTTTGGTTTTCTCATGAGCTATTTAACCACACCTATGCAAACTGTAAATTATTATTAACCTGCATAATATTTTTCCTGGTTATATGACACAGTATATATTATGAAACCAGATAATTTGGGACAAATTTGTAATAAAATAAGTTAATATTTTTCTAATTCATTTTGTCAATTTTTGCACACACAAAACTCAAATATCTTTAAAATGAATAACTTAAGGTAATTCCTTAGAATCTGTTCTACTAAAATAACAAAATGAACTAGAATATGGGCCTTATTGACTCAATTGGCTGTGGCCTTGAAGGGCAGAGGCTGTGTCTGCCAGTTCTATGTTAGTCTCCAGAGGCCTTACACAGCGCTGACTGTGAGTCAGTTGAGAAGTCACTCAGCAAATATTTTGTGTGTGTGTGTGTGTGTGGTTTTCCCAGCAAATATTTTTTGAATGCATAAATCAATTGTAGGGTATCATTCTCTTCAGTTACTCAGATTTATTTGTTTTTCTCCTTTTCCTTTCCCATTTATTGTACCTAATTGATCAACTGAAGAAGTAAAAGCAGATGGATGGGGAAAGGGAAGTTGTAGAATAAAGGACTTCTCTTTATACTCAGGTGTCTCAAAGTGGCCCAAGCGATGGGTCGGTATCAAGAGGACAGGAGAGCCATAGACCCAGCAAGGTTCAGATTGGAATGAGGTCACCAAAGGTCCCATTGGCCAGTGTCACTTTCACCTACAAGAATAGCCACTGGCTGGCTCTGAAGGTCTGTTCTTAAAACACTATCATGGGATGCCAAGGAGGAGAAAAATAGAACAGGATATAATTGGCAAATAAGAAACCAAGCGTGTTCTTCATCAGTCTGATCTGAATTCAGTTGCTCTTGAGGTTTGCAGTTCTCTCTCAAAAAACACAGATCCTACCAGCTCCTGTCACCTGTACAGCAGAGAATCACACCATCTTTCTCTTTCCTTTAGGCTCCTATCTTGCAATGGATCCAGATATAGATTGTTCTTCTCATTTGAAAGTGGTAGCTCTAGCAAATCATTTCCACAAGAATTAATAATCACCCCTTTCTGTATCCCCCATGCTCCCCCCTTCCTCATCTTCCTTCCCTTCCTATTCCTCTCTGACTGATATGGTGAATCACAGTCAGAATTTCCTCTTTTTGATCTAGTTAGAAAAATAGGCTCATTGCCTCAATATTGACAGCAGCTGCAGTTGGATCGCCCCAGGCCAGAAATCCTTTGTCTGAAACAAACAAACAAAAATTCTGGCTCTCCCCATTTCCCCGATGAAGCCTGTCACCTGCCCCTCAAGTGGGAATCTAACCCATAGGCATTTACATCACGAGGTTTGTTTATATAAGTTATAGCAAAAGGCAAAATGAGCATGGTTCTCTGGCTACCAGGCAGATTTCCCAGTGACTAATTTGTTAGGGATGACATTTCTGTTAATGCCCTTGTATTAAAACTGAAACCCATATTTTCATTTCACCATAATATCACACTGTGCCACTTAATAAGAGAAAGCCATCAGGAATCATTACTAAAAAGACATATAGAACTTTATGTGACGAAGTTATATATCGACTTTGGCTAGAGTTTCAAAACGGTTTCATTATGTCAAAGAGACAGAAAAAGAAAAGAAAGAGAAACAAACACTTGGACTCTCAGAGTAGGAAGTGGTGGAAAATAGTAACAATAAATATTTTTGTACTCTATTTGCAATTTATCATCCATTCCATTATGCATTGTGTGGAGCACCATTTTTCTTTAAATGGGCTTGATATGAAATATCTTGTTCTACTAGGTCAGATATTATTAGGTCCCAATTAACTCAGAAACCAGCTGTGCCTGAGAAGGATGTTTGGAAAAATAGATGTTAACACTGAGGCTCTCTTTCTGCTAAATGACAAACTTCCACAAAATACAAAGTAATGTTTAATCCAATCTCTTTGGTAGCCAGGATGGCATGTCAAAGCATTTGTGACACCACACCCAGGAAAATACTAATTTCCAACCTGACAAGACAGTAGTGAAGATCAAATGCAGAAATTCTTTGCCCGTTATAGTTAATCATAAACAGAAGAAAGAGACAACACATGCCAGCTTTCAGTCATATGTTAAACACTCATTTATAGAGAACAGTATGCATAAGAAACACCTGTCTTCATATTCGGATTTTCAGAGAAGATAGTGGAAGCATCTTAAGAAAATGCAGCAATCAACAATTTCCCTTTTACAAAGTAAGGACCTTCTCCAACACCATGGACATCACTTTCTCCTAGCCTTGACTGCAATTTTACAAGAATTTACAAATCCTTCAGAAGCTTTTGGTTAAAAATGAGAAATGCTTTGCATAGCAGAAGGTGGTTCTCTCTCTTCCTAATTCTCTGACCCAGCAAAAATTACTGTCAACTATCTGCCCAGTTGAGGGATATTGATTCTCCTGTTGTCATGGAAACACATTAGGTGTCAGGTGTGTGTGTCTTATACTCAGTGCCTAATCTGTTCCTCCTGGCTTTTGGAGTTTGACACTTTCTAAGCCTTAATTAGTTTATTTGATGGGATCTGCACATTTTATTTTTATACTAAGTAGCTATTGAAAACATAGTCATCCAGAGAACAGATCACAGAGATAAAAACTGGTGTACTGTCAGGCCGACCAGAGATGACAAAGAGTGAGAGTAAAGTGGGAGGCACAGGCTCCGCTTGCTGCTCCTCAGATATTGGGGAAAATCAAAACAGTTTTTGCCATCTGTCACATAGCACACTGTGAAAATTATGGAGCTGTTCGTTTTGACGTTTGAGGAACATTCTGCCACTGTGATTAGATCACAATAATATTACCTAGTCACTGAAGGTTTGGATCAATGCTCTTTAATATTTTTCTTCTCAGAGAATCTCTGCCTTAACTTATTTTTCAGTGGGAATATCTGCTAAGCAATTCACTTAGAGATAAATATTTCACACAGGTAAAACACTTAGGATAGGAATCACAGTACAGCTGATGACCTAGTGAAGTTCAGAGACTTAACCATAAAAGAAAATAAGGAGAAAGGATTAAGAGACTTAACCATAAAAGAAAATAAGGGGAAAAAAATTTCACAAAGGATTACTATCCCAGAACAAAATGTTACTCCAGGGCAACAATTCTCAAAGTGTGGTCCACAGAACCCCAGAGGAAGAAGAAAATGGGGTCCAAAGAGCCGTGTAGGGAAGCCATTATGTCAAAACTATTGTTGTGATAAACCTAAGACATTCATTTTTCACCCTCTTGACCTTTACACCAGTGATGCAAAAGTAATTGTGAGAAAACTAAGAGGCTTAGCACAAATCAAGGCAATCTCTCTCACCAACACTTCCTTTCCCCAACTCTTCCTGGCACACTGGCATATAGAAAGTTTTTTAAAAAGGTATTTGATAAGAGAGTTAAAAAATATTGAACCCTGTTAAATCTTGATCCCTTCAGTACACATCTTTTTACTATTCTGTATGACAAAATAGGAAAGTTGCATAACCCACATTTGTTGCCAACTGAATTAGGATGGTTTTCTCAAGGAAAAGCACTTTCATGATTGAGCAGAGAGCTGAACTAACCACTTTTTTAATGGAACACAATTTTTACTTGAAAGAACAATGGACACACAATGGTACTTATATTTGGGTATTTGGCAGACTTTTTTTCTAAATTGAAGACAGTGAAACTCTCATTTTAAGGGGAACTTATAGTATTTGTTGCCAATGCTGAAATTTTAAGCTTTCAAGCAAAATTAAGGGTTATTTTTTTTAATTGTATCTATGAGTTTAAAAGCTTCATAGTTGAGGGCGCCTGGGTGGCTCAGTGGGTTAAAGCCTCTGCTTTCGGCTCAGGTCATGATCTCAGGGTCCTGGGATCGAGGCCCGCATCGGGCTCTCTGCTCAGCGGGGAGCCTGCTTCCCCCTCTCTCTCTGCCTGCCTCTCTGCCTCCTTGTGATCTCTCTCCCTCTATGAAATAAATAAATAAAATCTTAAAAAAAAAAAAAAAAAATAAAAAAATAAAAAAAAAAATAAAAGCTTCATAGTTGATAAAGATCTTTCTGATAAGGTGGATTGTGATATTAATGAATGTAATTTTTTATATTGTACAGTTAAATGTGTCACCATTTGGCAGATCTGCACCAATATTATCCAAATAATCAATGCATGATGTTATAAAACCTTTCATAAGTAAAAGACCCTTTCAAAATAAAAGACCAACTGATTTTAATTTTACAGAATATAAAACATTAATTCATATAGGTTCAGATTTCATACTGCAAATAGCTTTGGGAAAACTACCACTTGTCAAGTTTAGGTGTATTATCAAAGAAAAATACCCATAATTACATAAAAGAGGACATTAAAATATTCATCTTTTACAGCTACACATCTATGTGAGACCAGATTTTCTTCATATACTTCAACTTTCATGAACCTATCACAACAAACTGAATGCAACTGGCAGATAAAAGAATGTGTCTTCTGTTAATCCATACTAAAATGGTTTGCAAAATTGTAAAACAATGCCACTCTTCTCACCAATTTCTTTTTGTTCTGGAAAACATAGCTATTGTTCATTTGAAAAATGTAGTAATTATGTAAAGATTTATTATCTTAAAAATAAATACATGTATAAGTTTATGATTTCTTACCTCTAATTTTTAATATAGTAAATATTTAACCAAAGTCCTTTGGAATTTTTGATAATTTGTAAGTGTAAGGGATGTGAGACCACAGTTTGAGGACAGTATTCCATAGAGGGCTAATGGGGGGAACTGTCCACGGTACTGAGAACACACATCAAGGAGTTAGGGCACACAGGAAGGTAGGTTCTTAGAAATCAGCTTCACCATCTAGGCAACAATTAAATAACTGCTTCATGGCCAGTCTCTAACCTCTTATCCCCAAAATATAGACAATAAGATTCCAGAACAAGGAAAAGACAACCCAAGTTTAGCCCCAGGACATGATTCTATTTTCTTGGTAAGACATATTTCTCTTTTTTTTCCATACTTCTCTAAATTAGCAACATCCTATTCTGCATTAACATAAGCAAAATGTTCTGGGATCACCAGAGAGTCTATAACACCAGTTATTATTTATAAAAACAGAAAGGAGGACAAGAAATGACATATTTCACCTTTTAACAAATACCATTCTCAATATGTATAAGAAAAAGTAACAGTAACATTCTGGTACTAATGCATCTTATGCTATTTAAATAGAAATCACAAAGCCTAAAATCACTAGCGCATGGCTAATGGTAGACTAAGGAATATGATACCATGTTTCTGACAGTGATTGACATCTTGGACCAATGTAACCATTCTAGACCATCAGATTAAGACCCAGGTCACACTAATATCAGAAAAATTTTGAGAGGCAATACATCTTGCAACACTTAGTAGAACAATAATTCAAACCTTCAAAAGCATAAAATATTATCCCATAAGCAGAACATTTATCATCCTGGGAATGAGTGAAACCAAGTAAGTCAAAATAAGAACTCTGCTCCCCATGTATGTTTTTTAGAATAAATCAAATAGCAACCATTCTTTAGCATGGACTATTTGGTAGCCTACATCCAATCTTTGGCGGGCTGGGTTCTGGGTTTCCCATTAGTAAGTGTAAAGAAATATCACTTATTTACCTGAGTCCAACACCATCCAAGCGGCTTGACAACTGGATCTGCCATCTTGTCTTTCATCAAAGAACTAGGAAATACAGTAAAACAATGATCAAAATCCAGTCTGAAACCAGAACCCTTCCATACTTCCCCATGTATTTTCTTAAGATTGTATTTATTTGAGAGAGAGAATGAGAGAGAGAGAGAGAGAGAGCATGAGAGTGGGGAGGGTCAGAGGGAGAAGCAGACTCCCCGCTGAGCAGAGAGAGTCTGATGCAGAACTCAATCCTGGGATCCAGTATCATGACCTGAGCTGAAGGCAGTCACCTAACCAACTGAGCCACCCAGGCACCCTCTTCCCCACATATTTTTCTTCTTCACTTCTGAAATGAGTGGCAGTTTCAGGAAAAGGAGATAAGGGACAAGGACACATACAATTCTCCAGAAATTGCCCTCTGAAGCTCACCTTTTCAGGTAGGAAAACCAGCTTTTCTTTGCTTCCACATCCCACCCCAACCTCACCAACAGGTTCAAAACAGATTCAAAAACACTGATTCTGATTTTATAATGACAGTACCAGGGTATGTACTATTTTTTTTAGACTACAAGTCAATTTTATTGTACAAAATTAAGACTTCCATATTTATAAGTCTACTGAGGCTAAAAATACAGCAACAAAAATCTCTGAAGATTATTTTCAATTCTTCACACAAAAATGCTAAATGTTTATTCTCCCACCACCAAAATTAGCAAAATGACGTGACCGATGTTTTAGGAGTAACCACTATTAAAAAAAACAACAACAACACAAAACACTGAATCTTTATTTTTTTTT